>CM077098.1:75213776-75797634 GCA_039513925.1 Platanthera zijinensis | reverse complement strand
TTCGTCGAGGATAATGATTTGCATTCTCAGACGATTCGGCGAGGATTCAAATGTGATTTCCCGCCGATTCCCCCAGTGCCTTTATAACCTATGCTGCCGAATTCGCAAGTAGAATTTCGGCGAGAATCGTAAAAAAACAAGTTATTATCGCCGATTCGTCGAGAATCACCTACGATTCTCGCCGATTTTGACTTGGGCAAAGTTCCGACACTTCCTGGACCGGTCCAGGTTTCCAACGGTATTTCGAACCGGACTTAGGTCTTTGCTTTGGTGGGGCCCACAACGGTCATCTTTATGACCTAGTGTATAAATACACAAGTATTGGTGTACAGTGATTTTAACGAATACAGAATACGAAAGCCAAGCCGCCGTCAAACCCTAAATTCGCGAACTTGCTCCGCCTCTGTCGCCGCCGCTCGAGCAGTGGTCACCGTAGCCGATCTCGATCTCCTCCAGATCCACGGTGACAGAAGCCAAGTCTTGCACAGCGTCTCACGCGTCTAACCAGAGATCTTTTGTCTCTTGATTTGAGATAGGGAAATCCATCCCTGTCCGAATCGATCGAGACGATCGATCCTAGTGTGACCGTTGGAAGACCTTGCCGACTTCGCTAAGAAGATTGAATCTCCAGAGCATCGCTGCTGTTTTCAATTGTCGCTGCCAACACCGAGAGCCTTGCCGCCGCCCTTTACTGCCGCCGGTCTCGGGGAGATTCTCTCCAAGAAAGATCAAGGGTCGTGGACTTTTCGTTGCCTACAAGAACAAGTAGCCTAACGAAAAGGGACACCTAGATCTTCTAGTCGTTTGTATTTCTTATACACTCCAATTTCTTTTTCATTGTAAAGGAACATTTGGTTCCTAGTTGTTGGGTTGGGTGCAACCCGTGTTATGGGAGTGTTGACTCCTACGTGTGGAAGGGTTCCTTCCGATAGTGCAAGGATTGGATTTCAATCCTGTTGGTGAAGTGACCGAGTCGTCCCTGGATTGGGAGATAGGTCGAAGGGGGAAAGTGGACGTACCCAAATCGGGGAACCACTATAAATTGCCTGTGTTATTTTCTGTGATGTGTGGTTTGTTTTGATTCTGCAGGTACAATTTTAATTCCGCAAATACGCTGCAAATCACCTATCCCCCTCCCCCATAGGTGAAGGTAGTTGACACTAGGTGAACTTTCATAAGCTTCTTCATCTTCAGAGCTTGACTCACTTGAGTCACTATCGCTAAGAGTCTTTGACTTCTTTGCAACAAAGCTCTTCTCTTCCTTCCTCTTACCTTTGAAGGATCTTTTGTCTTCTTTCTTGGATCCTTCTTTTTATATGGTCACTCCACAATCACGTGTCTTGGCTTGTTGCAAAAATAACAAACTGTGTCAGAGGAGGAATGTTTGTTCGGTTTAGATTTATACTTGTCCTCTCGGTTATAGTTTTTCTTAGATCGATCACCATCACGATAGGATCTTCTGAAGTCTGAGGAGGAGGACTGATTTCATTTGTCTCCTCTTGCTGAGCAATCTTTTGAATTACTTGCAGATTCAAGAATTCTCCATCAGATAACTCAGAGCCTGACATGCTTGGCTCAGAATCTTCTTGGGCATCAGAAACTCGTGTCCTTATTGGTGACACGGCTTTAGATTTTCTTGTCTCTTTGGCCTTCAAAGCTATCGACTTCTCTCTGATTGAAGTTCTGCTGCTTTTCTCCTCTTTCTTTTAAGTATTCATTTGCAGTTCATATGAGAAGAGTTCTCCAAACATATTTTGGGATCAATCTCTGGCAGCTTTTCAAATTCCCTAATGGCTACCACCTTAGTGTCCAGTCTTTTGTCAGGGATCTGAGGAATTTATCGTTGAGCTCACCATTAGTGAATGTATGACCATAGTTTCGGAGGTTGTTGACGATCTTAAAGAATTTCTCGAAGCTGTCAGCAATTGTATCATTTGTCCCTTGCTTGAATGCCTCATATTCTTGATTAAGTAGAGATCTCTGATCCTCTCTAACTTCTTTAGTTCCTTCTATGAGAATTATGAGACAGTCCCACATCTCCTTGGCAGATTTGCAGTGGAATAAATTTTGCAGCCTTTAATCGTCACTACACTAACTATGATATTATTTGCCTTTTTATATAAGGAGACTAGAGCAATTCATCCTTGGTCAATTCCATCATTTTCTTCGTAATCATAACAATAGGATTCAGAGCAAATGGCTGTGTAGGAATGTGATGTCCTTCTTCGACAATCTGAAAGATACATAGATCAGTAGCTTCCATGTAGAATCTGACACTTTCCTTCCACATGGGGAAGTTCTCCTTAGTGCAAACAGACAACTTCATTGAAGACATATATTTGCTTCTATCCATTACAACTAAGCAATATCTCATGACAACTAGATAGGAGATCTTGCTCAAGGTGTTAACCTTATATCGAACAACACCCCTATGATCCAATTGAAAGTATCTAGTGTCAACCTAAATCACCTAGAGGGGGTGAATATGTGAGTTCTACGTCTTTTTTGGGGAATAAAAATAATTGAAAAATAAACACACAGAAACAAGAGATTTATAGTGGTTCCCGTATTGGGTACGTCCACTATCCTGCCTCGCCTATCTACCACGAAGGGCTAGATTCGGCTACTTCACCTTTATCTCAAATTCTTCAAATCTTACACCTCGGAGCTTCAACTCCTACAACTCGGAGACAAATCTCCTACCACTCGGAGAACAACCTCTCCTACAACTCGGAGACAACGCTCCTACAACTCGGAGAACAACCTCTCCTACAATTCGATCCTAAAACAAGTATCTACAACTCGGAGGCAAAACCTCCTATAATATCGTAAAATGAATTACAACAATAGATTAAAACTAATCTTCTACAGATCTGAAATCTTCGGTCTTCCTTTCCTCCGAAAAGTGAAACTTGAAAGTCTTGAGGAGAAAGGAAATCTGAAATCGTTGAAAGCTTGATCTAAACAAAGGATCCACTCTATCTGAATGGAGCTTGAACCTTTTGTGAAAAGAGATCTAGTCAACACTCATTGAAGAAGAGTGGATCATGCGTCGTTGATGTCGGCCGAGAGAGAATCGCAAAGTTTGTTGAACAATAGCCAACGGGTCCTTTTTGGAATGCTTTGATTTGAGCATATATGCACGATTAGGGTTGAATGAAATCCACCATAAGTATTTATAGGAACCCTTCTTCTACAACGGCTAGAAATCCTTCCAAATAAAGAAATTGCGGAACACTGTACATGGCGGTTGGGATTGAGCCGTGGCGGATTTGAAAACATAAGAAATAAACCCTAAGTATAATTCGTCGAGTATATAAGGGTATACTCGTTGAACTACTTTGAAACTCGACAAAAAATACTTAGACAATTCCAACACAATCGAATAGACAACTCAACGCCTTCCTGAAGAGATACTCGACAAATTCGACGAGTCTCGGCTAGTTCACTCGACGAATTCGACGAGTATCGGCTAGTTCACTCGATGAATTCGACAAGTATCAACTCGTTCACTCGTGGCATTCGACACCTATCAGCTAGCTGACTCGACGAATTCGATGCTAAGGCTAAGCGATATTCGACAAATTCGACGAGTATCGGCTAGCTTACTAGACGCATTCGATGCCTATCGGCTAGCTTACTCGATGCATTCGATGAATATAACTTAGAGAAATCCAGAGAAGTAAATTCGTGAAGTCTCGACGAATTCGATGAGTATACATGAAGATACTCGTTGATTTTTACTTAACTGATTTCCAAACGTTCAGAGATCATTCCCTAAGTAAATGTGATGGATTCGACGAGTGTTAGAAAGAATACATGACGAATTTGACAAGTATTCATAAGTATACTCGACGAATATTCACTACTATACTCGACGAATTTTTCTTGGAGAAAAATTCATTTCTTCTCATCTGAATGCAGCAACTTGTCCTTCCTTGAATCTCCTAGTATTACTTGAATCAGAAGTACACCCTAATAGAGAGATTACACGTGAGTCAACACATTGGCCTACACAATGAAGGATTATATTGTATTGTCCTGTGTTTCATGACCCACTATAACCTGACATTGGGTTGTACTTAGCAATATAGACCTGTAAGCACATAATTAGAGAAGTAGCATCAAATACAAACTCAATTCATCTTAGCTCAAGGAACACTTCTTCAAATTAGGGTTATTGTGGATACAATACTCAACAAACTCTGATGTTAAACATGTAGTTTACGGAGTCATAGGGTATCGTAGGATGCTGCAAAGAGTAGTGGAGTTGTTCTCCGGGAAAATACCCAAATTTAGGGAAAGGAATGTTATTTTATTAGATACCTCTGGTGTAGTGCTACCGCTGGATGTAGCTTCCAAAGAGCCTTTGATTGTGGTAGAGAAGCCTATGTCCATGAGACAAGGTGGGTAGCTTGTGGAACTGAGAGCCTGGAGTGCCCAGCTATGGTGGACGTGAGAGCCAACCTTGTTACATAATATTGGTTATGTATATTGTGAATAGGAAAGGGGAGGCTGACACACATCTTATCTTCTGTCTTGATTGCCTTAGCTTTCGGCATTGGAATGACGATTTGAGCAACAAGAAAGAGCTGATATGTACATACGTTGTGTTGTTCGGACTAGATTGCCTAAAGAACCTGGCTTTGTCATTGATATAGTTAGAGTCATGGCTACGTACATGACTAGTGAATGCTCAATGTTGAACCATCGGTCTGGGACTGAGATGATAGTGGGACTGGAGAATTTGGTACGCCGATAATGTGCCCTGAGTGCACGAGACGTATGACCATACGTGCCAACGTCTGTGGTGGTTTAAATACATATATATTTTCATTCTGTTTGTTTGCATGGAAGGAGATCCGCCGCCCCAAGTGAGGGGTGGGGCCGTTATAAATTGGTCAGCTAAAGCCGACCGTTGCTTTGTTTTCCATATCTTAGTGAATTGTCCTTGTGCAGGTGCAAGAGAGTTGAGCAGAAAGTAGCGGCTGAAGCCCCTTGTGCTATGTCAGCCCTCGAAGGCAAGCAAAGTGTTTACTCATTTTCATATGTGGCGGTCTGCGTGCCGAAGTATGTAAACCATCTTGGTGCTTAACATTCCATATTCTGTAAGGCCTTAAGGCCAAATAGTTTGTGTAACACCCAGTTTTCCAGTACTTGAGCCTCTAGAAGCTAGCGCGCGGCGTTAGATAGCTACCTCTCGGCTGTAGCCTTGCATTGAGCGCATTGAGTAACATATGTTGAGTGGAGGCATTGAGTGGGAGGCATTGAGTGCGTCAAGTACTAGTGTGTGGCGTTAGCTATCAACTGCTTGTCGTTAGCCTCCTTGTATTGAGATGGAAGAATTGAGTGCGCTACCGCGCATCATTATTTCTACCATCGCCGGTAGCGCGGTTTTATTTTTTGACTGAGGGCTCGGGAAGCTACCGCAGCGCGGTAGGTGGTTACTCTCTGGCGGTAGCGGACAGAAGAAGTTTCGTAGATCTGTGTACTGACCGTCCGATTTCGCTTCGGTTTTGATCTTATGGCCCAGGACACTCCATCCAAGGGGCAAAAGTAGGGCTGAAACACTCTTTCCTCTCATTTTCTTCTCATTTGAGAGTTGAAGTTATGGTTTTGGGGAGAGAGGGTTTGGAGGAAGAGCATCTTCCGCCATCAACGAAGCTTCGGGGCTTCGATCGTCGATCCAAGGCCAGATTTGTGGAGAGGACTTGAAGGCGCACCCTTTCATCCTTGCAAATTGAGTTTTTCATGGCTAGGAAGAGGAGTCGTAAGGTAATGACACTTCTCCTCTCGGTCTTTAGGATGCGTGCATGGCATCCGTTTTATTCTTGCTTTCTTTCAAGCATTTTGGCACCGAATATCTCAAATGAGAGGGGTTTGGGTTACCATGGTTTAAGAGGAGCCACCGGGTCGATTGTGTCCGTCCCCGGCATGATGTTGCATTATAAATCTGCTTCGCTAGTGGATTAGGCATTATGGGTGAAGCCGTAGTCACGACTGTTAGTTCGACTCGGTGATATTGCATAACGAGCCTTAAGGATTTTGATAGAAATCTGTTTGCGACAAGAAGCCATTTGTGATGTTTGTCCCCCCCCCCTTATTTCATGCGAGAACGGATGGTGGATTAGGGTGGGAAAGGATATTGATTGTGATGTGCTAAGCCGCGGCTTTGTCTCTGTGGTCAGCTGGCTAGCCCATGGCGTACAAGTCATGTGTGGAGAGTGTCCCGACAAGACAAGTCCCCTTCTGTGAAACTGACAAGAACGCCAAGCTTTGGACAAGCCCGGGCAATCAAGCCCACGAGCGGGTCGGGTCAAGCAAGGGTTCTTAGCATCATTTTGTTGTTTGCGAGATGGAATCCTGACATGAGAAGTCAGAGCTTGCAGGCAAGCCAGAGTTCCGTGTGGCTGGCTAGCCCACAAGCGGGTTGGGAGTACCTGTGTGTTTGCGGCTTGAATGTCGGTGGGGAAATTGGATGTACCGGTTTGATGATGCGTGATGATGTGTTAGATTCATGCGCTATAAGGTGTCTTGGGTAAAACCTAGGATTGAATACATGTTGCATTATAGCCCTCTTTTATTTTACCTGCTCAACATAGAAACGTGTTTGTTGTATGAGACATCCAAACCTACTTTATTGATTTATATGTTCATGTATATTTGCATACAAAGTGCTGATCTGTAGGGTGATGGAGTTCCCCGGGGTCTGCTAGGGATGGCCGGGAGGAGATGTGTTGGTTACACAGTTGAGGTCAGCCTTTGCTAACCCACGTTACAACAAATTTTTACACGGCAAGGATTGCAAGCAGGAACAAGCTCGCCGGCCAAAAAGGCCTAAGACTCATGAAGTGAACTCTTTGTTTAGCGGCTTATGTTTTGTCGAATGCTTTGCTCCATGAACTGTAATCCGGCTTGCATGTAGAGGTAGACTAGGAGTGTTAAAGCACGTTGCTATGCTTGTTGTTGTTTCAGTTTTTGGAGTTATGTTTGTTGTAGGCATTAATGTTGTTTTGATACTCCTGCGATAGTGGATAGCTTCTAGTGTTTGTGGGTTTCCACTATTTGTATTCTGAGTTTTGATATACGTAGTTCTTTTATATCACTTTTTAATGCTAAAGTTATGGCGTCTATATGTTGTGGTGCCCCGGCCGGACCCATATTATATGGTCATTACATGAGAAGTGTTACAATTTGGTATCAGAGGGAGGTTAGTGTCCAATGTAAGGTTTAGTGGTTGATTTGGCATAATCGAATCACGTAAAGAAGTTATCCACATAGGAGTATCGTGGGACCATGAGTGTCCTAGTGTCTAAGTTTTACAATTAGAAGTTGATTCTTTTTTTACCTTGCTTTTGCTAAGGGTGCAAGCGACAATGCGGGGACGTCGACGCCGTAAGAGGAGCCTTCGGCGAGCAGTGCTATTGCTTCGGGTCCTATGGGCATGGGTGTAACCCCTACCGATTTCTATAGCATGGTTGCAGAGGTAATAGTAGCGGCTCAAACCACAGTGGCAGCGCAAGGTGTGACCCCTATTGCACAGGTAACGACTCCTATTAACCCGGACGCAATACCGGTCGTACCGTATGAAGGAGCCAGGTAGGCAGAGCCATTGGCTGAGAGAGTGGTAGTTGGATAGGGAGACCTACAGATGAAGTATTTTCTAAGTTTCCATCCTCCAACATTCAAGGGAGTCAGCACGCCGACCGATGCGGAGGACTGGTGGGCGAAGATTCAGGAACTTCTGAGGGATACAAGGATGCCAGAGGAGAAGCAATCTTAGTTTACGACCTTCATGTTAGAAGGTGATGTTAAGTTGTGGTGGTGGAGCTATAGTGTCCGCCAGTTTCCTAGATGCACCCCGTCTATATGAGAGTTTAGGAATGCCTTCCTAAAGAAGTATATCCCTTCGTCAACAAGGTTAGCCCTTCAGAGGCAGTTTCTACACTTGGTACATCGGGATAAGACTGTAGATGAGTACGTTCAGGAGTTTACTCGATTGGGTCGTTATGTTGGAACGACCATGGCTGACGATGAGGAGAGGGACAATCTCTTCTACCATAATTGAGGGAGAATTTGAGACAACCCCTTATAGATATGAAGAATGCGGGTTTCAACGAATTGATAGAGGTTGTCAGGACATTGGAAAGTGATATGGAACGAACCCAATGTTGAAAGGGTCTAGCAGTCAATCAGGGAGAAGGAAAGCATTCTCAATCGCAAGGGAAGTCTGAAGGGAGTAAATGGAGGAAGAAGCCTTTTCCCTTCAGGTCAGGTAAGAAGAGCAGTGCGACGTTTAAGGGATCTCGCTTTAAGGGACCACCACTGTGCTACAAGTGTGGCAAGCCAGGCCACATAGCTCGTTTCTGCACTGAGAGTGGCACTGAGCAGGAGCCAAGGCAGGAGCAGTCAGTGCGGTCCGCCCCCAGCATCACGGAGAAAGGCAAGATGACAGAGTCAAGCGCTTCACGATTCCAACCCGTGCAACCAAGGGATTACAACCTTGGGAAACAGGAAGCGATTCGATAACCCGATGTGGTGACAGTTATGGGAAAGTTTAAGTTTGTTTATTGGCTTTAGACTTTCGAGACTTTTATATGTATTGCCTGTGTTTTAGGCTTCGTGCTAGTTTCCGGTTACCCCGCTAGGGTACTGTTCGATACGGGAGCGTCACACTCTTTTCTTGTGGAGAGCTTTATCTAGAGAATTAGAGTCAATCCATTTCCAACAAACGTAGATATTAGATTGCGCATGCCCAATTGGTCTTTCATGTCCACCGGGACGAAAGGGCGCATTAGCTAGAGTTTAGACGGAGTTGACTTCATGTTGGTATCATCAGTTCTACCGTTAGTCGAGTTCGATGTGATCTAGGGGATGAACTGGTTGGCAGAGCAGCGTGCCAGTATTGACTACCTATCTAAGGTGGTGACCCTGAGAAGCAAAGGAAAGGAAGAAGTCAAATTTGAGGGCCTTAGTGGAGTGGTCTGTTCCCTGATTTCGACCATGCAGTTGGTGCAAGCAGTTAACTAGTGCGGAGTAGCTTTAGTAGCATTGTTGGAAGTTCACCTTTCCATGCTATCACTTGGAGAAGTGCCGATAGTGGCAGAATTTGAGGATGTAATTCCTGAGGTGCTTCCTGGGGCACCTCCTCGATGGGAGATTGATTTCTCGATTGAGTTAATGTTAGAAGCTAGGCCAGTGTCACGTCCTCCTTTTAGGATGGCAGCGAAGGAGTTGGTTGAGCTCAAGGTGCAATTGTAGGAACTGTTGGAGCAGGGGTACATTAGACCCAACTCTTCGCCATGGAGCGCGCTAGTGTTATTCATGAAGAAGAAAGATGGTAGTATGCGGCTGTGAATAGACTACCGTGAACTGAATAAACTAACAGTCAAGAATAAGTATCTGATTGCACGGATAGATGACCTGTTCGACCAGTTGGTAGGGTCGGTTGTGTATTATAAGTTGGACCTGAAGTCAGGGTACTACCAGTTGCGGATTTGAGACGAGGACATACCCAAGACATCGTTTGGTACGAGGTATGGCCACTTTGAGTTTTCAGTAATGTCGTTCGGGTTGATGAACGCGCCATCGGTATTCATGGATTTGATGAACCGAGTGTTTTGGGAATACTTAGACTCGTTTGTGGTGATCTTCATCGACGATATTTTGGTATACTCCAAATCAATGGCGGAGCATGAGGATCATTTGAGAGTAGTCATGCAGACTTTGAGAGAACCAGCTTTATGCAAAGTTCTCGAAATGCGAGTTCTAGTGGCATTCTTGGGCCATGTGATTAGGGGTGACGGTGGATCCAGCGAAATTTGAGGCCATCAGGGATTGGCTAGTTCTGAGCATCGTGGAGGAAGTCAGGTGTTTCCTTGGACTAGCCGGGTATTATAGAAGATTTGTGGAAAACTTTTTGTGGATAGCTCTGCCCCTCACTACTCCGACTCATAAGGACCAGAAATTTGTGTGGACTCGAGAGTGCAATCAAGCGTTTGATACCTTGAAGGAAAGGTTGATGTCGGCTCCAATCCTAAGTCTTCTTAAAGGGACTGAAGGATTTCAGATTTTCAGTGCGCGTCAAGATGCGGTTTGGGTTACGTGCTAGTCCAACATGGCAGTGTGAGAGTCTTTGGATCTAGACAATTGAAGCCTCAAGAGAGGAATTAACCCGTACATGACTTGGAGTTGACGGCGGTAATTTTTGCATTGAAGTTGTGGCGGCACTATGTATACGGTGCGAAAGTGGAGATCTTCACTTACCACAAAAGCCTGAAGTATCTTCTAGATCAAAAAGACTTGAACATACGGTAGCGCAGGTGAGTCGAGTTCCTTGGGGACTACGACATGGAGATTTAGTATACGTCAGGCAAAGCCAAAGTGGTGGCTGATGCCTTGAGTAGGAAGCATTCAGGATAAGGGAATTGGATTGAAGCTCATAATGATGGGTTAGTGTGGGATTTTGAGTCCCTTGGCATTGAGTGTGTAACATGAGGCGAGTCTAGCATGGCTCAGTTGAACTGGATATAGATGCAGAACGACCTATCTGATTGTATCTGGGAAGCAACCAATGTGGATGTGGAGTTCCAACCATTTGTGGTGTAAGCTCAAAAAGATGAGGGTAGTACCTGGGAGATGATTGATGGAATATTAAGGAAGGACAGAAGGGTATGTGTAACGCAGTTCGGCAAGCTCCGCGAGGAGTTGATGTTTGAGGCTCATTTCACGTAGTACTCCATTCACCTGGGCAGTATAAAGATGTACTTGGATATGAAGAAATCCTTTTGGTGGCCTGGTTTGAAGCGGGATGTAGCTTTGTATGTGAGTTGGTGCCAAATTTGTGTCTTAGTGAAGGTTGAGTGTCAAAAGTCGGGCGGGTTTCTGAAGCCTCTTCCTATCCCCGAGTGGAAATTTGATGACATCTCCATGGATCTTGTGCATGACCTACCTCGGTCGCGGTAGGGTAACGATGTGATTTGGGTGATCGTGGATCGCTTGACCAAAGTGGCTCACTTCATCCCGAATCGGAAGGAGGATAATGTGGAGAAGCTGGTAGAACTGTATGTTCGCAATATCGTGCGGTTGCACGGAATTCCAAAGAGTTTCGTCAGTGATTGCGATGGACGGTTTACATCCAAAGACTGGAGATTGGTACAGAAAAGTATGGGCACAAAGCTCAAGTTTAGTACGACGTTCCATCCTCAAACCGATGGTCAAACCGAAAGGACGAGTCATACTATGGAGGATATACTGAGAATGTGCACCCTTGATTTTGGTAAGAGGTGGGAAGATCACCTTTTCATGGTGGAGTTTTCCTACAATAACAGTTTCCAGGCGAGAATCAAGATGGCGACATATGAGGCTTTGTATGGAAGGCGGTGTCGAACACCGATGTCATGGATATAGGCGAGAGACACCAAACTTTTGGGAAAATAGGTGGTGGCCGATGCTTGGGAGTTGGTGCGAACGATTCAAGAGCACATGAAGGTTGCTCAGGATCGGCAGACGAAGTATTTCAATGCGTGTCATAGGAATGTGGAGTTCGCGGTAGGAGACTGGGTATATTTAAAGATTAATCCGTTCAAAGGTGTTTTGCGGATTTGCCGACTCAAGAAGTTGAGTCCGAGGTTTTTGGGGCCGTTCGAAGTCATAGAACGAATTAGAGAAGAAGCCAATTGATTGGCGTTGTCCCGTGATCTGAGTGGATTACACGATGTCTTCCATGTTTTAGTTTTAAGAAAAGCCTTAGTGGAGACAAGTGTTGTGGTTGAGTCAACGACGGTGCCGGTAGAAGAGGACTTGAGGACAAAAGTCCGTCCGGTTGGCATAGAGAATTCAGAAGTTCGGTATTTGCGGAATAAAGAGGTAAAGCTCGTGAAAGTTCGCTGGGATAACTGGGGGCAAGAAGAATTCTCGTGGGAGCGTGAGCAAGCAATGTGGGAGGATTTTCCAGAGCTTTTTTACTTCAGGTATGCCTTTTGTTTGAGTACATGCTAAATTTCGAGGACGAAATTCTTCTAAGGGGGGAGAAGTTGTAACACCCAAGTTTTCTAGTACTTGAGCCTCTAGAAGCTAGCGCGCGACGTTAGATAGCTACCGCTCGGCGGTAGACTGACATTGAGTGTGTTGAGTAGTAGGCGTTGAGTGGAGGCGTTGAGTGGGAGGCGTTGAGTGCGTAAAGTGCTAGCGCGTGTCGTTAGCTAGCTACCGCTTGGTGTTAGACTCCTTGCGTTGAGACAAAAGCGTTGAGTGCGCTACCACGCAGTGGTATTTCTCTCGCCGGCGGTAGCGCGACTTTATTTTTTGGCTTGAGGGCTCGGGAAGCTACTGCAGCGCGGTTGGTGGTTACCGCCCGACGATAGAGGACGAAAACAATTCCGTAGATCTGTGTTCTTACCGTCCGATTTCGCTTCGTTTTTGATCCTATGGCCCAGGACACTCCGTCCAAGGGGCATAAGTAGGACTGAAACACTCTTTCCCCTCATTTTCTTCTCATTTGAGAGTTGAAGTTAGGGTTTTGGGGAGAGAGGGTTTGGACGAAGAGGAAGAACATCTTCCGCCATTAACGAAGCTTCGGGGCTCCGATCGTCGATCCAAGGCCAGATCCATGGAGATTACTTAAAGGCGCACCCTTTCATCCGTGCAAATCGAGTTTTCCATGGCTAGGAAGAGGAGTCGTAAGGTAACGACACTTCTCCTCTCGGTCTTTAGGATGCGTGCATGACATCTGTTTATTCTTGCTTTCTTTCAAGCATTTTGGCACCGGATCTCTAAAATGAGAGGGGTTCGGGCTGCCATGGTTCAAGAGGATCCACCTGGTAGATTATGTCCATCCCCGACATGATGTTGCATTAGAAATTCGCTCCGCTAGTGGATTAGGCATTGCGGGTGAAACCATAGTCTCGACCGTTAGTCCGACTCGGTGATGTTGCATAACGAGCCTTAAGAATTTTGCTAGAAATCCGTTTGCGGCAAAAAGCCATTTGCGATGTTTGTCCACCCTTTATTTCGTGTGAGAACGAACAGTGGATTAGGTTGGGAAAGGATATTGATTGTGATGTGCTAAGATGCGACTTTGTCTCTATGGACGGCTGACTAGCCCGTGACGTTCAAATCATGTGTGGAGAGTGTCCCAGCGAGACAAGTCCCCTTCTGTGAAACTGACGGGAACGCCAAGCTTTGGATAAGCCCGGGCGATGAAGCCCATGGGCGGGTGGGGTCAAGCAAGGGTTCTTAGCATTAGTTTGTTGTTTGTGAGACGGAATCCTGACATGAGAAGTCAGAGCTTGCTGGCAAGCGCGGGTTTTGAGAGCCACGAGCGGGTGGGGCCTTGGAAAGAGTTCCATGTGGCGTCTTGTATGCCGCTAGGTGAAATTGGGAGTACCCGTGTATTTGCGGCTTGATCGCCGGTGGGGAAATTGGATGTACCCTTTGATGATGCGTGATGATGTGTTAGATTCATGCGCTATAGGGTGCCTTGGGTGAAACCCAGGATTGCATACATGTTGCATTGTAGCCCCCTTTCATTTTACATACTCAACATATAAACGTGTTTGTTGTATGAGACATCCAAACTTGCTTTATTGCTTTTTTATGTTCATGTATATTTGCATACAAAGTGCTGGCCTGCAGGGTGATGGAGTGCCCCGGGTCCGCTAGGGACGACCGAGAGGAGATGTGTTGGTTACACAGTTGAGGTCAGCCTTTGTTGACCCGCGTTACAACACATTTTTACAGGACAAGGATCGCAAGAAGGAACAAGCTCGTCGGCCAAAAAGGCCTAAGCCTTATGAAGTGAACTCTTTATTTAGCGGATTATGTTTTGTCGAATGCTTTGCTCCATGAACTATAATCCGGCTTGCATGCCGAGGTAGCCTAGGAGTGCTAAAGCACATTGCTATGCTTGTTGTTGTTTCAATTTTTGGACTCATGTTTGTTGTAAGGCCTTAAGGCCGTTTTGGTACTCCTGCGATAGTGAATAACTTCTAGTGTTTGTGGTTTTCCGCTGTTTGTGTTCGGAGATTTGAGATACGCAGTTCTTTTATATCACTTTTTAATGCTAAAGTTGTGACGTCTATATGTTGTGGGGCCCTGACCGGACCCATATTATATGATCATTACAGGGGAGGTGTTACAGTTTGTGTATTTATATGCCATTCCTATGGTTTGGTAATTGTACATTCCTAGTGTTGGGTTCTTAATAACTTAAATGTTTCCGCTAGAATGCAACCCTAAGTTAGGATACGTTATTGTTTTGGTTTCAATACGTAACTCCACTAACTATCCGTGGAATATGGTGTGGGGCTCTGACCAGACCTTCTGTTATATTTTTCGTGACGGATGAGGGTGTTACAATATGTATTCAAACACAAATTTCTCGCATGATTGATCTACATTATAATCATTTTTAATACGTTCACATTCCATAAATATAAGAGAATTGTTAAAAGCATCGCACTTTTGGCTAGTCACATCACTTTATTAAAAGCACTGCACATTTTCACATATTGTTAAAGGCACCATATATTATTAATCGTACCGCAATTGAGATAAAGACACCACACTTAAAATTTGAATAAAAAGTGGGTTTCATTAAATTACAATATGAATATCAATCAAATAGACAAAATACTTGATACAAAAAGCTATTAAATATGTTGTCCAAATCTTTGTGATCACCATACAAAATATTTTATACAAAAAGTCATGAAAGTTGTTTCCCAAATATTTGTGATCTTCATGTTTCTATAATAATAAAAGTAAATGATTGGAAACGAGTACAACCGGTTGTGATAATGAAACAAGAAATGATTGAAAACATTCAAGTGTCTATTCATACTACAATAAAAGCAATTTCAACACAATGACCTTTTAATAAAGAGGAGGAATCAACCGACTCTGGATGTCAAAAGATAGATCGAGAAGAACGACATTTATTAGAAATTTAAGAAATCTAAGCAGAGAACAACAAAAAGAAGCACCGATGGTGGATAAAAAAAGGCAAACAATCTACCCGGAAGCATTTGAGACATCTCCGCTCGTTCTCCCGCAGCGGCCATCACTCTCCAATAGTGTGACTTGTAATTTTTGAGGAGTAATTTTAATATTAAATTAGAAAAAATTGCAATGCGACTAGCCAAAATAGCAATGCCTTTAACAACTCCCTAAATATAATCGTATATTTCACAAATTTAACCTTACCAAAATATCACTCCGCTGTTCCTAGCCTGAGAGATTTTTGGTCTAGGTATCCTTGCAAGTGAAAATTTTTAGGTAAATGTGAGACACCATTCTCTACGGGTAAATGAGAATTTTTATACTTAAATCATATTTTTCGGTAACAAAAAATTGATTGTAACAAAAATAAATTACGAAATATAAATTATGACATTTCTATAACCAATTTAAATAGTCATTTGTCAATATTATATGCCATTCTAAAAAATTATAGTTGCATTTTTTTAATTTTAACCCAAAACAAATTTCAAACAAAATTTGGAAATATTTTCGGGTCAAAATCAAATCTCAGTAAGTCCGGGGTCCGGTTTTTTTTTTTGAAGCTTGCTCCGGGGTAGGGGTGCAAGTTGAGTTGAGCCGGCTCGAAAGCTCGATGACTCGGCTCGAGCCTGTCGAGCTCGAGCTCGAGCGTAGTCGAGCTCGAGCTCATCTAATGTTGTTCATGAGCTCGCGAGCTCGCGAGCTTTTTATTTATAGATTTTTTAAAAAAAATTAAAAAAAAAAAAAAATATGAAAATAAGGCTCATGAGCAAAAAAGCTCACGAGCAGCTCGAGCTCGAGCTCGCGAGCTCAAAACTCGAGCTCGAGCTCAAGCTCGAGCTCGAAATGAAAAGCTCGAGCTCAAGCTCGAGCTTGGAAATTTTTCCAAGCTCGACTCGAGCTCGACTCGTTTGCACCCCTACTCCGGGGTCCGGATTGGCAAAGGTGAAAAGGGAGATACAAAATAAAAAAAACCGCCGCCCTTGATTTTGTTCTTCCCCTACGACAAAGCCACGCTTCCCGTTCCTGCCCTAATCTTAAGCCGCAATTCTCAGCGAGTCCCCGGATCCTGCAGCGCCATCGCATCCTCTCTAGGCTGTTTCCGCCGCATCACCCACCCAGACCTCGCCACTGTTCTCTGCAGCGCAACCACTTCCTTCTCCTTGGCTTCCGACGCACCACCACCCTGACCAGCCTTTTCTCCCTGCAGAGTCACCACCTTTCTTCTCCCAACCGCAGAGAAGCCCCCCTGGTTTCCTGCCACAGTTTCTCCACCTCCTCCTACAAGCTATAGCCCATCGCCTGTCATTCCTCCTCTACCGGTCTCTATTGTTTGTGAGTATCTCGTGCTGTTTCTTATCTCTTATTGAATATTGGATTAGTATCATATGTTTGCTGGAAGTGTTGAATCGTTGGTGAATTTTGTATCTCTTGTTTCTTGTTGTGAAAGTTTTAGTATCACCGGACTCCCTTGTGCCTTTCAGGTACCAACACCTCGCTCACCGAGCACATCATCACCACACCATCCAAAACCCATTACGATGAAATAATGGATCGTATTCGCAACATCACAAAAACTTTGGGCATCCTTGGCGACCCCTCACTAACGACTGTCCATCCATCAAAGAAGGAATCCACGTCAGGTGAACTTGATCCAAATTCACCCATGGTTTCAATTCCCTTGACAACCATGAACTTTCGATCCTTGTCGTAGGATCAAAATGTGGAATACCCTTCCCTTACACATGCTCCTTTCAAGCCATCCATTGTGCCTTAAGAGATAGAGGCGTGTAGTCGTTCGCCTGTGTCGTTTGCGGTTGCCGACGACGAAGAACCGCATGAGTAGAAACAACCTTCAATGTTGAAGGATACGATCCATGCCTTCAAATTTCCACCGTATCCCTTCTTTTCATCACCTTTACTATTTGATATACAATCTCGCTTTCAAAAAACCTAGTAGAAGAAACCATCATCCTTAGCAACAAACCCGCCTTTCCTCCTTTCCCAGGGGTGCCTTCCTCTTTCTCATTGTCATTCATGTTGGCTTTGTTGTCTCAATCCCCAATGCTTGCTTTTCCATACACGCCACGACACATCAAGCACAATTTTCCAAAAACCTTGGTGTACCATCGACTTGTCCCTCACCATAAAAAACACATGACAACCCTCTGTCAGAGTTCATTCTGTGTTTCCCCCACTAACTTAAGCGAAATTTTTTGGGGATGGGCCTCGTTCCCAAACCTGGAGATGGGGTATGTCCATAGGATGTCATGTATAAAGCAAAGTTTAAATTTCAAGCGTCTTCTGGGTGATTGCCACCATGTCCTACGTTATTTGAACAATTTTCATCTTCTGCATTCGCTTTGGGACCAAAACCTTTTGCATGTCGCCACTTTTGAAACTATTCCCTCCATCTTCCTTACAAAATCATTGATCTGAGGTAGGGGATTGTTTGTGTTCCTGAATTGTAGGAGTCAAGTACTCTGAGTGTAAGATCATTGATATGAAAAAATTGGAGAAGTTGCCGAGTCTAACACACTGCTAGATAGGTGAAGGAGGAAAGTGAATGTACTCATAATTGAGGAACCATTATAAATCTTGGTGTGCTCTCTGTGTTTGTGATTTATTGTTCTTTGTTGTGCTTAAGGTCAAGAAAATCTAAAAAGGACAATTTTAAAGCATCTATTTACTCCTCCTCTAGGTGATTAGACTGTCCTTAATCTTTTAATGCATACATGAAATGCAATGAGAAAATGGAAATGAAGCTCTGAAGTTAGTTTATCGTTGGAGGTAGTGATTGTCCCAATGGGACAGCTGGCACAACACTTTCAAATGAAATCATTGGCGGGAGCAGCGAAGCCAATTTGTAAAGAAGCTAACGCGCGACGTTAACACTAACACGCGGCGTTAACACTAACACGCGGCGTTAACACTAACACGCGGCGTTAACACTAACACGCGGCGTTAACACTAACACGCGGCGGCAACTGAAAGGCAAGCTCTGCGATCATCTACTAATTGAGGAGCCAAATGGATCAAAAGATCAATTAGACGACGAGAGCGTATATTAAGCTAACACAGTGCGATAACCCAATTGCTGCACGATAGAGGTTGCCTTAAAAAAGAAACACGCTCACCATTCCTGGATGGCTAGCACGCAGATCTCTTACCATTACGAGTGCCGCGACACGGTAGCACCCACCACCGACGCCAGCTCACAATTCTATTTAAATGGTCGCTCTGTTATTTCATTTTGATACTCCTGAAGCCACAACTCCAAACTATTTCGTGTGAGCTCTCGTCCCAGATATCCAGAGTCTTCCCTGCAACAAACTTGATGATTCAAAGGAGAACTTGAAGATAGATTCAATCAACGCTCATTTTACACGAAGGACGAACGCAACTATAACTCCGATCTCTTACGTGCCTTTATTATCTCCTTAAGAGTTTCTCTATAGGAGTTTTATACAGAACTTTTTTTTTCTCATCTTGTATTTTTTCTTTTCTCTTTCTCTTTTACTGAGATAAAGGTTTGAGTGTTGTTGTTTTCTTGTATTTTCTCTTTTCTTTTGATGATTAATTTTGTTGTCTCGGTAGTGGAATTTGCCCGTTTGTGCGCTAAGTCCGTGTGCGGCTTAGGGAGGGATTCGTCGCGTGAGTTTGCGAGTAGATCTAAGGAATAGGTGTAGGGGCGGTTTGAGGCTTATCTAGAGAGAGGTAGGTAAGGGCCAACCGGTTCTTAGAGAGAAGGGTTAGTATAGAAAATCAAAGCCTTTTTATATTCACCCCCTTGATTTTTAGCGCCATGAAAATAAACTTTTTGTAATCAAAATATTAGTAGAATAAAATCATGCATCTTGTTTCTATTACTTTGAGGATTTCATTTTTAATTCTCAAAAATGTTCTAGAAAAATATTTTGATCAAAGTTTTAAGTCAAAACTAAAGTTGATAAACACCCTTATTCACCCCCTCTAAGGGCGCCTGACGATCCATCAGACCCTCTTCTCACTTAGGGGTAACCCCAAGTACTCCCCAATGAAAAATATTTGATTATGTGCACTTTGCTCACATGCATTCTTTGGTCTTATAAACTTGACCCCCATGTTCTCAAGTGTGTGTTCCTCGGCTACTCTCCTACTCAGAAAATGTATAAATGTTATCACCCTTTTATCAATAGGATCTTTGCCACCCCAGATATTTCCTTTCGTGAATCTAAACCTTATTACGTGACCTGACGTTAGGGGTAGTTTACACCTACAGAAGAAGTGAACTTTCCACTATATCCATACCGATTCGTCCACCATACTCCATTCCTCCACAAACTCAGACTCATATTGAGACTCCTAATTCGGGGGAGTTTCCTCGTAAAGAACACGAATTTCAGGTGTACACCAGATGGTGCAAAAGTCCTAACACACATGCTCATCCCATGCTATAAGTTAGATTACCAAATCTGTTAGAAGGTTCTTTTGAACTTCCCATTTCCCTCAGTGAAGACATGAAATCTTACGCCAATTCTCATTATCTCATTATGTTTTTTATGACGCTCAAACTCTTTTCACATTGAGTCTTCATATCTTCTCTTGTATTTGTTTCTATTCCATCCTCATGGTAGGAGGCTCTTAGGCATCCAAAGTGGAAAGATGAAATGATTGAGGAAACGTCAACTATTAAAAAAATCATAGATAGGATTTAGCATACCTCCCACATGGAAAGAATACCGTTGGTTGTAAGTGGGTGTTCTTCATGAAGCAGAACTCTGAAGTCTAACGTTGTAAAGCGATGGTGGCAAGGAGATGCGCTCAAACCCTGAGGATCGATTATCAGGAAACTTTTACTCCTATAGTAAAAATGAACTCTATAAGAGTCTTTCTATCTTGTATTGTTTGCAAGGGATGAGATCTTACCCAATTGGGTGTGAAGATTGCATTTTTTCACGACAACTTAAAAGAATAGGTATATATGTCTCCCCCTGGTTTTTACCCTTAAGGTTCTGAAGGAAAAGTGTGCAAACTTATCAAAGCTCTCTATGGTCTGAAGCATCTCCAAGGGCTTGATTTGGCTATTTTCACAAAGTTATGACATCTCTTGGATACAAAATCATGTCGACCATATTTTGTTTATCTAACAGAGGGACATGTTAACGACTCTCATTGACTATATTGATGACTTCGTCATAATAGGTGATGGTGTGGAAGAAGTGAAATTTTTAATGGAGAACTTGACAAAGAAGTTTGAAGCAAAAAATCTAGGAAAATTTTAAGTATTTTTTGGGGATTGAAGTTGTTAGATCTAAACATGATATTTTCATTTCTCAGAGAAAATATATCCTTGGTTTACTGGAACAATCTGCTATGACCTATGAGTGGTTGTAGATCTGCTAATACTCTTATGGAAGCTAACCACAGTCTTGGCAGGGATGATGTGAATCCTATTGAAGATGTTACAAGTTACCAACGTTTTGTCGGATGGTTGATCTACCTATACCATACTCGCACTGACATACTTAATGCTGTGAGAGTCGTTAGCCAATATATGCATTCCTCAAAGACAACATTTTGATGCTGTTCATAAAATCTTGAGGTATCTAAAGACTTCACCCGAAAGAGGAATCCACTACACTCCTAGTATTCAGTTGTTGAAATGTATACTGACGCGGATTGAGCCAGATCTATTGAAGACAGACGATCTATATATGGATATTGCTCATTCATTGGTGGAGCCTGGTTACTTGGAGAAGCAAATTACAACCCGTTGTTTCAAGGTCTAGTGTAGGAGTTGAATTTAGAGCTATGACATATGACATATGCGAGGGATTGTGGTTACGCTCCGTTATGTATGATCTGGGATTAAGCGATGCTAGTCTCATCCGATTGTATTGTGATAACAAAGCTGCAATCAGTATTTCCCATAATCCCGTTCAACACGATCATACCAAATATATTGAGGTGAGCTAACATTTCATCAAAGAGAATATTGAAAAAAAAACGATTATTTCTACTATGTTTGTTCCTTCAAAGCAAGATATTCTCACTAAGAGCGCGAGGGTAAATATTTTGCGGTTTTATTGATAAGTTGGGTATTAGTAATATTATATGACCAACTTGAGGGGGTGTTGGAATTAGTATTACTTAGTTTCTTTATATTTCTTATGTTACTATATATATACTGGGAGTCCTCGTATTTTATTGACCATGCTTTTATTTTAACAAATGATAATTGCTTTTGTTTAGCACTCTTTCGAGAACGACGGCCATTTCTTGATCTTGATCTGTGAAGATGGTCAATAGTTGTTTTCCAGATACTAATTTAAAAAAATATCTGTTGAATGATTTTCAATACCATACAATGAGGCTTGTCCCCTCTTTATATAGAGGTGGACCCACCAATACAACGATATAATCCATACAAATAAATACGATATTGTAACACTCCCCCTCAAGTTGGGCGTGAGATGTTGATCATGCCTAACTTGACAACCATACTTCCGAAGATACTTCCATTTAAACCTTTTGTGAGAATGTCAACAAATCGTCTATCTGATGGAACGAACAGAGTACACACAAGCCCCTTTTCAATGTTTTCCTTGATGAAATGACAGTCCACTTCAATATGCTTTGTACAATCATGCTGGACAGGATTGTGTGCGATGCTAATAGCAGCCTTGTTGTCACAATACAACCGAATGAGCTCATCTCCAAGAAGCCCCAGGTCATTCAGTATCGATCGCAGCCAGAGGCCTTCACACACGCCATGGGCCGTAGCACGAAATTCTGCTTCAACACTAACAAGGTTTCCACTAACCAGGGAACAATATCCCGAGGTAGACCGCCGATCATTTATAGACCCGACCCAATCCACATCAGTGTACACCTTAATGTTTAGGGATGAATTGGAGGAAAACAAGACTCCACTCCCTGGTGAGGACTTGAGGTACCGGAGAATTCTATTGGCAGCATCAGCATGACGAGCCTTCAGAGCGTGCATAAACTGGCTTATTACACTCACAGAATAAGCTATATCTGGACGGGTATGAGCCAAGTAGATCAATATTCCTACAAGCCTCTGAAACTCAGTTATATCGTCAATCTCTTCACCATCGTCATGACCTATTCAGTTATTTGCTTCAATAGGGGTGTCCGCAGGCCTGCAACCACTCATCCCAGTTTTCTTAAGGAGATCTAGAGTATACTTTCTCTGAGAGATAAAGATCCCTCGTTTGGACCTTGCCACTTCAATGCCCAAGAAATATTTGAGAGCACCCAGGTCTTTTACCTCAAACTCAGTGACCAATTTTTCTTTAGAAGCGTGATTTCTTCAACATCATCACCTGTGATAACAATATCGTCAACATACACAATAAGAGCAGTGAGTTTACCAGTCATGCGCTTGATAAATAGAGTGTGATCAGAGTTTTCCTGGTAATATCCAAAGGACAACATGACTTTATGAAATCTCCCAAACCACGCCTGTGGAGACTGTTTCAGTCCATTTAGGGCCTTCTTTAACTTGCAAATGAGTCCCACTGAGCTCCTGGGAGTAAGGCCCGGTGGTAGGGACATATACACTTCCTCTTCTAAATTCCCATGGAGAAAGACATTTTTGACATCAAGTTGCCAAAGATCCCACCCTTTACAAGCAGTGCAGGATAAGAGAACTCTGATAGTGTTCATCTTTGCTACTGGTGCAAACGTTTCCCGATAGTCGATCCCAAGTGTTTGAGTGTAACCACGTGCCACCAATCGTGCTTTACACCTTTCAACTATGCCCTGTGGATTTTGTTTAACAGAGAACACCCACTTGCATCCAACTGGTTTCTTCCCAGAAGGGAGAGGCACTAAGTCCCATGTGTTGTTCTTCTCAAGAGCAGCCATTTCCTCAAACATTGCCTCTCGCCACATAGGAATCTCCAGGGCACTCTGCCAGGATGTTGGAACAGGAATGGACGCAAGGGAAGACACAAAGGCCTTGTGGGATGTGGAGAACGAATTATAGGAAACATAATTAGAAATGGGGTGTTTAGTACATGACTGGATACCTTTGCGGAGAGCAATTGGAATCTCAGAAGGCCCTGAGTGCGGGTCCAATGATTAGTCTGGTAGCAAGTCCTGATTGTCGTTGAGCATCTTTCTCCTCCGAGTGTACACCTGCAAAGGGGGAATGGTAGGAGAAATAGTAGTGGAGATATCACTCACTTCCGACGGAAGAGGCTCCCCCTGAATTGAGGGATACAAAGGAGGAACAAGGAGAGGTAAAGACGAGGAGGACAAAGAGGAAGAGGTCACAAGGGAAGAGGTACCTGAGGCAGGATAATAGGTCTCAGATTCACGAAACGTGACATCCATGGTGACAAACACCCTCTTCGTAGGAGGATGAAAACATTTGTACCCCTTCTGAGTAGGAGAGTAACCGATAAATACACACCCGAGAGCGCGAGGGTCAAGTTTGGTGGGAGGAGGATGATGGATGTGGACAAAGCAAACACACCCAAACACCTTAGGGACAAGCGGAGAGAAAGGGACGCGAAGTGTCCCAAGGGGGGTGTCATTCCCAAGAATACGAGTTGGCATCCGATTGATAAGGAATGCTGCCGTAAGGGCAGCATCCCCCCAGTAATACCTGGGAAGATGCATGGTAGACAGAAGACAACGAACAACTTCCAGAAGGTGCCGATTCTTCCGCTCCGCCACCCCATTTTGAGCAGGTGAATAAGCACAAGAAGTCTGGTGTAAAATGCTATGATCAGCCAGATATGGCCCAAACCGGGAATCTAAGTATTCACGGCCATTGTCACTACGAAGTATCTGAATTTTAGCGTTAAACTGGGTGAAGATCATGGAATGAAATTTTTTAAAGGTGGGAAAGACGTCGCTCTTGTTTCACAGTAAGTATAACCAAGTAGTACGTAAAAAGCAGTCAATAAAAGTGACAAACCAAGTACAACTAGAAATAGAAGATACGGGTGCAGGACCCCAAACATCCGAGTGAATCACAGCAAAAGGCGTAGAACTGGGCAATGAAACATGATTAAATGAAGTACGACAATGTTTGTTAGCAGTACAGACATCACGAACAAATGAAGTAAAAACAGTAGCCGACAAAGAAGGTAGCATAAGTTTCATAACAGAGATAGATGGATGTCCTAAGCGACAATGCCAGGAATAAATATCTGAAGTGCTGGAAAGGAAAGCCTGAGGAGGAGCCAACGGGCAGGAGTCAAGCACGTACAAACCATTGACCAAACTACCAGAGCCAATCACCATCCCCGTCTTCAGGTCCTGAAACACACAAGAGGAAGGATGAAAAGTTACTGAGCAGTTCATAGAATTAGTCAAGTGGCTAATAGATAATAAATTTCGAGTGAAATTGGGAACATGTAAGACAGAGGATAAGGTGAGAGAGGAACAGGAGATGGAACCCTTCCCAGCAATAGAGGAAAGGGAACCGTCAGCAATGCTCACCTTATCACGACTAGAAAGAGGAGTATAGGAAAGGAAACCTGAGGCAAAGCCAGTCATATGATCAGTGGCTCCGGAGTCAATGATCCAAGGAGAGGAAGCAGCAACAACAGAGTGAGCGTCGGGTGGTCCGATGTGGGCAGAGGAAGACAATGCAGAAGCCTCCGTAGAGAGACCGTGCATCATGCGGCGAAGCGCAAGAACTTCATCGACAGAGAAAGTATCCGGCATGAGAGAAGAAGGGTCGACAGTAGCATCTGTGAGATGGGCAGAACGAGGAGATGAGCGACCAGCAGAACGGCCAGAGCCACGACCACCACGAGAATACACACCACCTCGCGATGGAGGGAAACTATGGAGCCAAAAACAGGTGTCTCTGGTGTGACGGGGCTTGCCACAATAATCACAGAAGAGATGGTCTTTGTCAGAACCCTTCATCTTGGAATCACGGAGAGGACGAGCCCCTAGTAACGAAGGGGTACCAGCAGCGAGAGCAGAACTTTCAGGAGTTGAATCTTGAAGAGACTGCAGACGATCAAATTCCTACTGGACGATGCTATAAACCTCCGGAAGAGAGGGCAATGATAGACGACCCAAAATGTGAACAAAAATCTGATCCAAGTCCCGATGGAGGCCATGAAGAAACTCAAATGTCCGGTTGCGATCCTCCCTTGCACAGACCATAGCCTCATCAACAGGGCTAACAAATACGAGGGAATCAAAATGGTCGTATTTCTGATATAGCTGGCTGAATTCCAAGTAGTACGCAGAAGGGGGGCGATCACCCTAGCGGAGAGAGGATATCTTCCGCCGCAATTGGAAGATCTGAGCAGCATTGCCCTTCTGAGAGTAAGTGGTCTCAGCACGACGCCAAATGTCCATGGCAGTATCCAGAAAGAGATAATGGCGAACGATAGACTCCTGCATCGAATTCGTTAGCCATGACATGACTAAAGAATTTTCGGAATCCCATTGAGGCCAGTCAGGGGAAGTCTTCCCTGGTTCCACAGTTGTCCCAGTGACGTATCCAAAAAGACGACGGCTCTTAAGAGCAAGAGTGATGGAGCGCGACCAGGACAGATAATTTGAGTCATCCAAGCGAATAGTGGTAATCTGCGGAGTATTGTGATCATGGCTCCCACGCAGAGGAAGTGCTAAAGGAATCAGGGAGGGAACCGGTGTCGAGGTAGAATCACTGAGCACCAACATAGTTGCCCTAGAAGAGAAATCTGGAGACAACCCGCTGAATTAGGAGAAGGGAGGAATAGAAATCAACTCCATCTGAGAAGAAAACAGGGCAGAAACCCTAGGAGACGGCGCCGGAATGGAGAACGAGCCTCATATCATAGCCGGCGCCGGAGAGAGAAGGGCACCCAGCCCTAGGAAGCCGGGAGTGCCCCGGAGAAGCTGCCGGACGGGCCTGGAGAGAAGTCGACGGGGACGCCGCTGCGGATCGGCGCAGGAGAGTCGCGGGAGAGCGAAGATCGGGGACGCTGCTGCTGCTGGACGAAGAGAGAAGTGCGGGAGAGCGAAGAACGGGCGAAGACGGGCGAGCGCCGGACGCCGCTGCTGTCGTCGATCGGGTATGGGCGAAGACGGGCGAGCGAGACGGAGGCGAAGGCGGGCTGAAAGAAATTAGGGCATCCTGTGCTCTGATACCATGCCGAATGATTTTCAATACCATACAATGAGGCTTGTCCCCTCTTTATATAGAGGTGGACCCACCAATACAAAGATATAATCCATACAAATAAATACGATATTGTAACAATATCAAATACCCATATAAGGCTATATTTGGTTCGGCGGTGCGGGTGCAGCCGTCGGGTTGAAACTGGACTTTGGAACCGGAGGGGGAGAGGTGGGGTTCGAAACTGAGCGTATCGGGGTCGTTTCCTCCTTGCTGCTGGTCCAAACAGAGCAAACGCCGTCGGCACCCATTTATTTACCCGCCGTCCGGCGGCGTTTTCTCCAAACAGAGGCGGCAAAACGCCGAACCAAGCGAGGCCTAAATAATTCGATAGTTTCTTGAAATATAAATGCTATAACAACAACTACATTTTGTTAATGGTGATTTATACCACAAATAACGTGTATGCAAGATTATATTTATCCATCCCTTATGATGAGTCAAATGTAATCCCATCACCTAAACACTGAGTAATTAATTTTCTTGGGTCGTTAATCCATAAAAAAATCTTTGACCTTTTGATACAATCAGTAATTAAAGAAACATTTTCTTGTAATTGGTCGTGCATCCGTCTAATGATTCCCGTTTTTCCGAGCCCATATGCATGCTTCATCCCTTTCAATGATCCCAGCATGATTATGTTCCGCATTTTTGCCTTCTTTATCGACATTAACAATCAACGTATCCATCCATGCCCACATACATCCAACAATTTGGATCGTAGAATTGTATGATCAGCCCGGTTTCAGATACACATCCAACGACTCCTTTGCACAGATCCAATTGGATAACTCAGGGCACCCCTCCTCGCTGACTCTTGGCTCCACAGAGCGTGCCTCTAGCGCATGCCCTCCACCGCATGCATCGATTTGGTTATTTCTTTAGAAATGCACACTCATAGATTCATAATGTAGTGCATCTGATTCATCTGATTTCAACTTCCATTCACGTTGTGATGCCCTTTTATTGGTTAATACAGGAGAATGTATTTAATTGTATTGTAAATATTGTTTTCTATGGAAATGACGAGATGATTTTGGTAAATAAGTGGCTTCACAAGATTTTTTTAATTACTTTTTAAGTTGAGAGCTAGAGATTCCTCTTTTAAGATTTTGATGTACTTGTTAAAGTTTTGTATTAATGGTTTTGGGGTTGTCTTTCATCCTGCAAACAAGAATTGTAGTTGGATGTTTCTAGTAGTGCTTACTTTATATTTACATAATATTTTTGATTATTGTATTTCATAGGATCTTATGATCCACGAGTTGATCCTACCATCCAATCTAATCTAACTTCGAAATGATCATACCTAGGATCCCGATCTCGACAACCTTCACTCTACTGCAACAATACCCTCTTGATTTGATTATATTTGTACCGGGCCAAACAGCTCGATGTTCTTTGTGATATAACTTTTGAGATATGTAAAAATGATATTTGAGAAATGATATATAAGATATGTTTAAATGATATGTGAGAAGTTAATGTAATATCTCAGATATAATTATAATTGCTGAGATATCAACTTCATCTCTTAGATATCCTGGCTTGATATCTCAAATATTATATCTCACTAATCATATCTCAGAGATCGTCTTCTCCACATCCAACTACTAACATTCTCTTTACGATCATCTTCTTCAAATCCTAACTACGTCAAATAGATTATGAAAAATGAAAACTCACAGAGCCCTATCTCTTCCATTTTCAAAATTGGATCCTAAATACTGTAATAAACATCATTTTGTGATTTCCCATGAAGTCACTGACAGCAGAGATCGATGACTCAACTTTACTGGAACTAGGGCTCGGACATAAATATTCTTCCGGGTTAAGATCTCATGCTATTGAAGATTGTCGAAGAATGAAATACATTGTCGATAAATAACAACTGGAGGGAAAACGAGCTATAGCTTTGTACAAAAAAAAAAATAAAAGTAAAAAGTAAAATGCCACATGTCGACATCCGGTGCACCCTAGACACATCTATAACGGGGCTCGGATGCAAAAGTTTTCCTGTCGAAAACAAGCCATGCGACCCTGCCGAACACGTCTCTTTTTTCAGAGAGCCGGACGATGGTTGGAATTTCATTCCTGGCCTTCGTTTGATTGCACCGATCTATTCCAGGGATCGACAAACCATTTGAGTTAGTACTCAATACTACCACCAGAAGCCTTCCCTGATCCTAGCGCCTCCTCCGACAACACTTCACACCGGCGATCTCTCCACGCCCGTCTATAAGCCACTCTGGCCACCGCTGGTTTGTTTAAACCATCACTTGCTGTTCTGCAAGAACCAGTCGATGGCCCCTAAGGTCACCGTTTACACTTCCAACACCTCCTGCTCCCTTCCTGGGTTACATCTATGATCTTTTCTAGTATTCTGATCTATTACTATATACAAATTTATATTTTGAATGGGACATTGTTTTACAATGTGTTAGTTTTTGAAATTGTATTACATTTGATTAGATTGATGTATTATGTGATCAGATGATTGTTTTAGCAATATTGCCGAAGTCACTGAAGAGAAACATATTATTGTATTATTTTCCTTCCGCATTATTTGATCAGATGATGATTATTTTAGCAATATTGCCGAAGCGACTGAAGAGAATCATATTATTGTATTATTTGCCTTCTGCATTATTTGATCAATTTATAGTGTTATTTGAACTCTTATTTTCTACTAATGTTTTGAACTTTCTTTTTCTCTTGCCAGACAGTTCCTCTTTGTTAGACAATAATTTCGTGATTTTTGTTTGCAGTCCATTTTTTCCTTTTTGTCATCATCCCGTATACTTATCAGGTTCAAATTTATTTTCACAGTACTTTTACAGATATAACTAATAATCCGAAACCTGATGTCAACTGGTCCTGGTCTGGAATCTCTTGTTGATCGTAAGTGAGCTTATGCACATATTTAAGATATCCCGTTCTTTATCTATTGGGGAAGCTGCTGTTGAGACCACACAGTTTTCCTATAACTGATTACAATTATTTTGTTTTCTTTTGAACATTTTGGTTAGAAGAGGATTTTCTAATGATATCTTAATTATCTTCCTTTACAATATTTATGTTGTTGTGCAGAGACAATATCAGTTATAACAAATGACGGTCGCAATATCGTGGTGAGCGTTTGATCCTCTATTTGATGTGCTGAGTTATTTTGAATGCCATTTATCTAATTAAGTATTAATTATTTGTCCTCAGTCTTCACTTATATACATTTATTTTGATTGGACTTTTTAAACTCATTATTATGTCATTGTGTTGCATTGTGACCGTGTTAGCATATATCTATGGTAGGGAATCTTGAAAGGTTTTGATCAAGCTACGAATGTCATTCTCGATGAATCCCATGAGCGGGTTTACTCCACTAAGGTTTGCCAACTTATTTCAATTTCTATAGCAATGCTTTAAATAGTAGCGCAAGTTATTAGCTAGAGCAGTATATTTCATTTATTGCTGCTCAATAATATCAGTGACCACATATGGATTCCTCTAAGTTGGCTGCCTACCACAATTGGGTATATTAACATGGAAGATTCTTGCTTATTTAAACACAATGTGCAAATTTGTAGTTCTTCTAAAATCATTATCATATTTTATATGCAGCTGTAATGCAGTGTCTAAATACTAGTCTACTCATATCTCCTAGATTTAATGCCTGAACACATTTTTGAGCCTTACCTACTATCCATTAAATTGCAAATATTTTAACTGGTGATATTTTGTTAATTCACTGCAAAATATACCTCAACTCTTGTTTTGGTTTTATGCACAAAAATAAAAGAAGTTCATCGCTGAAAACTTGTAATCATTGAAGTCCTAGGCATGCTTAGCTCTCGCCTATCTATTCAGGTTCCATTTGGCATGATGGTGGCGGTTGTGAACTTGATGGTTATGAACCTTCGTTTATGAATGCCTGACCTTACCTAAGGAACTTCATCTAGGTTTAAGTTCAAAACTAGTTTTCTTTTCTTGGTTGTGGTCATAATCATTGTCTTGCCAAGCATGCATTCTATGATAGTGGCGTTTTGTCCAAACTCACCGGAGCAGAAAAGCCGCGCCAATCGGAGCCCGTGGTGTTAAATAATGTTGAGCTTTCTGCTTGACCCACTAATTGCAAGGTGAATTAAGTTCTTCACTTTGATTTCGCATCTCCTTGCCTTTGTAGAAGATATCCCATCTTTCATCATTTTTCTTAATGCGAAGATTGTTATGAATACAGTTACGGTGACAATGGTGTGAAAAACACTAGAAGAATGTAAAGCGTTGTGACTCCCCCAGAGAGTAGCAATAACGGATTTTTGGAACCGGCATGAATGTTCATGTAATTAGTAATTGTTGGAGGAAATAAAATAGAAATGCTTGATATTATTATTCATCCACTTAGGGCATTATATAGGAGTTACAACATGACATATAACATCGATAAGTGGTGTGAGACTAAACTTCAAACACATAAAGATACTACAAGACCGATATTGACTTGATAATTCAACACTCCCCATCAAGCTGAAGTGGGGACCCTTCAGATTGGACACAACAAATAACGACAATGGAGGTAGATGATGCTGGACAAAACATCAGACGAGCCACTATGAGAAATTCCAAATCGGGGAATCAAGCCGAGGACATAGCCATTCACGACGCAGACCCATACACGACGCATGACCCTCACACGACGTGGACTCACTGGAAACCGGTCAACCAACATCACTTACACACAACATGCAAAAGAGAACGAAAGATGTTGAGCAAATCATCAAACGAGTGATCAGGGATAATCTGTTGGGTATTGTATCCACAATAGTCTTGATTTGAAGAAGTGCCCCTTGAACTAAGTTGAATTGAGTTTGTATTTGATATTGGTTTTAGTTATGTGTGGTGCAACTCTTAATTGCAAAGTACAAACCATTGCCAGGTTACAATGAGTCTTCAAACACAGTTCTATGCAATGTAATTTCTCATTGTCTAGAACATCGTGTTGACTCATGTGTAATCTCTCTAATGAGGTGTACTTCATCTCTAACATCCCAAAGAAAGTTGTTGTTTAAGAGGTTCAGTTTTTGCTAAGTCATTTCGTCGAGTTGTCTCGTGAAATTCGTCAAGAACTCACATAAGCACTCGCGGAATTCGTTGAGTGATCTCGAGAGTACTTGAGAGATCACTGAGAACTGTTGTCCAGAATGACTAAAGTTAAAGCACCTTAGTCCTCTCGTATTTACTCAACGAATTCGTCGAGTACTTACGTGAGTACTCGTGAAATTCGTCGAGTACTCTCGAGAGTTCATATAAGCTGCTTCAAGGTTTCAGAGATAGTTTGAAGACTTAGCCAGTTTAAGTCAATTTGTTGTATACTCAAAGAATTCGTCGAATACTCTCGAGAGATCTCATGCAATTCGTCGAAAGGTCTCATGAAGTCCAAATATCTCACGCAAGATTTTTCTCAAGTAGTTTTGACTGGTTCGTCGAATGGTCTCGGGAGTTCACGTAAGGTCTCGACGAATTTGGACTTGAACAGTTTTCGTTTTTGTTTTGACGGCTTTCCAGATTTAGGGCTTCCGCCATGTACAGTACACGTGAATGGAAGAGTTGAGTTCGGAATCTAGTTGTTAGTGAGGAATCGTCTATAAATAGTTGAGGGAATATTTCAGAAAACCCTCATCGCTAATTGCCATAAACATTTGGGATTTCAAATTTGATTTTACGAAGAACACCGTCACCGACAGAACTTTCGATTCACGATTCCTCCTGCAAGAAAAGACTCGATCTATCTCGTGATTTCAGATTCAAATGCTTTCTGAGATTCGTCGTTTCTCAAGATCAGATCTTTGTTATCAAGTTACATATCATTCTTCTTCTTCAAGACTTCAGACAAAGCTTTCACGCAACGAAGATGTGCTGTTTTCAGACCTGAGAAAGAAGATTGTTTTCAATCCAATTATTTTCTTATTGGTTTGTAGGAAGTTGTTTCTTTTGAGTTTTTGTAGATCCTTGTTGAAGGATCGAGTGTAGGAGAGGTTGTTCTCCGAGATTGTAGGAGTTGAATACTCCGAGTGTAAGATTATTATTATCTGAGTTTTGGTGAAGTAACCAAGTCTAGCCTGAAGTGCTAGATAGACGAGGCGGGAAAGTGGACATACCCATCTTCAGGGAACCACTATAAATCCTTATGTATGTGCTGTGCTATAATCTCTTGTTTTGTGTGCTTTACTTTATTAAATTTTTAATTTCGCTAAAAGCCGCAAGATTCACCTATTCACCCCCCTTTAGGTGATTTAGGTCGACAACTAGATACTTTCAATTGATATCAGAGCGAGGTTGTTCGTTAAAAGGTTAACGTCTTGAACAGATCCCGATCTAATTGTTAAAAGAGACAAACATGTCTGAAATAGACAGGAGCAAGGATTTATCCTCGCTGAAGCTGTCGGTGTGCTCCAAGGAAAATTTCTCTGTGGAAGGAAATAGTAAAATTCTTCATGGAAGTTTGTGATCCCAAAATCTTCACAATTGTTGAAGAAGGCGAAGAAAATCATTGTTAGTGCGGTGGACAATTGATCCTCGATGAAGCTGCCATATTTTTCTATGACTCCGTCAACAATTGATCCTAATCTGATGATTCCCAAAAAGATGATGGACTTGAACAAAGATGAGATTGCTCTCGTCGCTCTGGATAAGAAGGCGAAGAACATCATTGCTAGTGCGGTGAACGATTTGATGCTGCAAAATTTAATCCACTGTAAGTCTGCTATTGAGATGTGACAATCTCTAATTGTTCTTATGGAAGGAACATAGGAAGTCATGGATGATATAAAATCCCTCCTCAATTAGGAATACGAGGCTTTCAAGTAAGATAAGAGGGACACTATTTCTGACTGCTACGAAAAGTTTTTTAAGATCGTCAACGACCTAAGAAATTATGTTCGTGTGTTTACCAACGATGAACTTAATGACAAATTCTTGAGATCCCTGAACAAAGAATGAGATATTAAAGTTTGTGTTATATGGGAGTTTGGTGATCTGACTAAGATAAAGCCACAGAACTTTTTCGGGAAGCTGCTTTCTCATGAGTTGCAACTCAACTCCAAAAAATCAGAATAAGAGGGAAGCAAGACATCAGTTAGAGAGAAGTCTGTAGCACCGAAGGCCGAAGGGCCAAAGAAAGATAGAGCTGTGCCACCAACAAGGATATAAAATTCAAATGAATATGAAGATTTTGAGTCAAGCACCTCCAGTTCTGAAATGTCAGATGGAGAGTTTTTTTACTCTCCAGAAAGTTTAAGAGGATGCTCAGCAAAAGGAGTCAAACGAAAAATCAGCCCTCTTCTGATTACAAAAAATCTCGTCGTGATGGTGATCATCACAAGAAGAGCTACAACAACATCGACATGTATAAATCGAAACAGAACAAACACGTTTCTTCTGACATACTTTGCTATTGTTGTAATAAGCCAGAGCACATAATCGCCGACTACCCACATAAAAAGATGGAAATATACAAGAAAGAAGAAAAGAGACCCTTCAAAGACAAAAAGAAAGAAGAAAAGAACTTCATCGTTAAGAAGTCGAAGATTTTCAGCGACAACGACTCAAGTGAGTCAAGCTTGGATGAAGAAGCCTACTTTGGGCTTATGACACATACCGACGAGGATAACTGCGACTCCCAATATAATGGGAAGGTAAATTCACATACTCCCCTATCTGAAACTGATATAACCTGTGATGGTCATGAAGACTACTCATCTGAGGAGGATTCAGACTTAATGGTGCAACATGGAACATTACTGAAGGGATTTGACAAATACCGTAAGGTGGTCAAATCTCAAGCCAAAGAGATCGTCTCTCTCAAGGCATTGGAATCTGAACTGAGGGAGGAAATTGAGAGATTGACCCCTCTCAAAGACGAAATTCAATCCTTGAAAGAGGAGCTGGAATGCTCTATTGAGTTAGTAAGTATGAAAGAAAAGTTCATAAATGAATTAAAAGAAAAGTTCATAAATGAATTAAAAGAAAAGTTCATAAATGAATTAAAAGAAAAGTTCATAGATGAATTAAAAGAAAAGTTCATAAATGAATTAAAAGAAAAGTTCATAAATGAATTAAAAGAAAAGTTCATAAATGAATTAAAAGAAAAGTTCATAAATGAATTAAAAGAAAAGTTATTGATTGAAAGGAAGCTTGCAGAAAGTTTCTCAAAGCAAAGCACTGTCCTTTCTCTCATTGATGAATTTTCAGCCTCTAAGGAGAGTGAGATTGGATATAATGCTTCTAAGGATAAAGGGATGGCTCCTCAAAGTCAACCTTCCTTCAAGAAGGTAATCTTTCCCACAAATCAGTATGACCTTGAAACATCCTACGGTCGTTTTGCTAGACCAACGCACGTTGTCTCTAACAAGAATAACCAAGGATGAAGCCGTCACATAAATCTTGGAACGAGTGCTCTCAAGACTTCTCATGAAGCGATCATCCTTCAGCATTATGGTCAATTCGTTCATGGTTCGAATGCTAAGAAAGCACCAAAAGTCAAGCATGTTACTAAAAATCCATATGAGACAAAGAAGCCGACCGTATGTTGTTCTCATGAGACTTCTACTTCTAGATCAATAGTTCCTGCTAGACCTCCCGTTCAAAAGATGAGGCTGGAGAAGAAAAGAAGGTACAACAAATTTGGTTGTTGGTGCTGTGACAAAATGAGTCATTTCGCCATAGATTGTTGCTTCAATTCTAATAATTATAATACTCCACAAGTTAACAATGCAAGAATGACCCATCGCAGCATTAACATTCCTAGTGGTGTTTATCTAAAAAGGAACCAAGGACCCAAATCTGTTTGGGTTCCTAAGGGTGTTTAATCTGTGTTTGCAGGTATGTCCAAAGGCCAATAAAAATCCTATCTGATATTTAAACAGTGGATATTCCAAGCATATGACCGGAACAAGAAGCCTTCTACAAAATTTCACCTTAGTCGAAGACGACCCAAAAGTTATTTTTGACGGATCTGATAGAGGAATCACAAAAGACTACGGTATGATTTCCAACGGTATAGTATTTTTCACAGACGTGACTTATGTTGTGGGATTACAACATAATCTCATAAACATAAGTCAATTATGTGACAAAGGTTATATAGTTGAGTTATATTAGGACAAGTGTTTGATAAAAAGTCATCTGTTAACTCAGAAATTATTTTATCAGACACTCGGAATAAAAATATTTTGTCTAAATTTTCTTTGCTTAGAGTCTTCTACAGCAATGTGTTTTTTGGCAAAAATAGTGCATTTGTTTGTGATTAATGACACAAGAGATTAACACATTAATTTTCAAACTATAAATATGTTATTCTCTCACAACTTAGTGCGCGATGCACCCAATATTTAGTGCGTTAAAGAGAGATCTTGTCACACATGCCAGATGGGTAAGCAGACAAGGGCTACTTTTAAAAGCATTATTGCCAAAGATTCTTCCAGATGCTTATATCTGCTTCATATGAGCTTATTCGGTCCTGTGTCTGACCGTAGTTTAGGAGGTAAAACTTACACATTGGTTATTGTTGATGACTACTCACGTTTTGCATGAGTATTCTTTCTGAAACACAAGTCAGATACCTTTGACTCTTTCACTAGCTTTGTTAGACAGATACAGAATGAATTGAACTGGTCTGTGGTCAAAATTAGAAATGACCATGAAATATAATTTGAGCCTGGTGCTATGACAAAGTTCTGTGCAAGCCTAGGTATCTTTCATGAGTTTTCCTTTGCTCGTACTCTATAGCAAAATGAAATTATCGAGAGAAAAAACAGAACACTCATTGAAACATATACCACAATGTTGAATGACTCTTCATTACCAGAGTACTTCTAGGCTGAAGCAATCAATACAGCTTGTCACGTACAAAATAGAACCTTAATCAACAAAAATCATCGTAAGACACCTTATGAATTTCTGAAAGGCAGAAAACTGACTGTGTCCCACTTTAAAATTTTTGGAAGCAAATGTTTCGTACTTAATAACGGGAAGTATCACCAAACTAAGTTTAGTGAAAAATGTTTTGAAGTTACTTTTGTAGGGTATAATAGCCATTGTAAGACATAAGATTTTTAATAAGAAAACCCTGTTTGTAGATGAGTCTATCAATGTTGTATTTGATGAGACGAGTATGTTTCATAGCAAATCTTCTAGTATTTTTATTGAAGATGCAGTTTCAAAGCTAAAAGAGATAAACTTAGAAGTAGTCAAAGAAGATCTCTCAAGTTCCATCAAAGTCAACACTTCGAACTTGATTGAAGATGAAGAGCATCAATATGAAGAACGTGCTTCAGAAGAAGCAGAACCTTCTAGTGGCATTGCAAGGAATCTAGTGATCAAATATTCAAGAGATCACCCCGTTGATCTGATCATTGAAGATCTTAGTGAAGGAGTTAAAACAAGAAGAGGTATAACTAATGAAGCCCTAAATTTGAGTTTTCTTTCCCAGATTGTGCCGAAGAAGATTCGAAGAAGTAAATACGGATGCTTCATGGATCATAGCAATGTAAGAAGTGCTCAATCAGTTTGAAAAGTGCAAGGTGTGGGTGCTAGTACCAAGGCCCAAAGGTCAAAATGTTATAGGGACGAAATGGGTCTACAGAAACAAGCTGGACGAAAATGGTGTTATTTTAAAGAATAAAATAGACTTGTAGCTCAATGTTACCGACAAGAAGAAGGAATCGACTTCAATCAAACTTTTGCTCCGGTGGCCAGACTTGAAGCAATCGGATTGTTCCTAGCGTATGCTGCACACAAAGGTTTTAAAGTCTACCAAATGGATGTGAAGTCAGTCTTTCTCAATGGTAATTTAAATGAGGAAGTATACGTGGAACAACCCACAAGTTTTGTCGTTTTGACCTTTCCTAATCATGTCAATTTCTGAATAAAGCCTTATATGGTTTAATACAAGCTCCTAGAGCTTGGTACGAGACACTATCTAGGTTTCTTCTTGAAAACAAGTTTTCGAGAGGAAGAATAAATAAGACATTATTCCTTAGGGAAGTAAAAGACAAGATCCTGCTAGTACAAATATATGTCGATGATTATATTTGGATCTACAGACAACAATCTTTGCAAAAAGTTTTCTAACTTGATGCAAAGGAAGTTTGAAATAAATAGTATGAGTGAGCTGAAGTATTTCTTAGAGTTTCAGGTGAAGCAATCTGAAGATGAAATTTTCATCTCTCAGACGAAGTTCACCAAAGAGTTACTTAAGAAATTCAGAATGGATAATGCAACCTCTATGAGGACTCCAATGAGTTCAATTATGTCTCTGGACAAGGATGAGAAAGAGAAATCTTATGATGAAGCCAAGTACAGAAGTATAATTGGATCTTTGCTCTACCTTACTACTAGTAGACTAGATATAATGTTTTTAACATGTGTCTGCCCAAGATTTCAGGTGAAATCTAATGAATCTCATTACGTCGCTACAAAGAGGATTTTGAGATACCTTAAAGACACCGAATCTTGGCTTATGGTACCCGAGAAGTAATGACTGCGAGCTGATTGGTTTTTCAGATGCTGACTTTGCAGGAAGCAGTGATGACAGAAAATGCACTTCCGGAACGTGTCAATTCCTTGGAAGGAGGCTTATCTCATGGAGTAGTAGGTAGCAAAATTGTGTGACAATTTCAACTGCTGAGTCGGAGTACATCTCTGCAGATAATTGTTGCGCACAACTTCTATATATAAGAAATCAACTTGAAAACTATAACATGAAGTTGAAGGAGATTCCAATGTTCTGCGACTCATCCAGTGCTATAACAATTGCTAACAATTCAGTCTCTCACAGCCGGACAAAGCATATCGAGATGCACTATCACTTCATCCGGGAGCATGTGGAGAACAAAAACATAAATCTTTGCTATGTTTCAACGGACAAACAGGTTGCAGATATTTTCACGACGAAGCCAAGTTCACTTTCTTCAAAATGAAACTTGGAATGCTCAATAAGGAATCATGAAATGCTGAAGAAATTTGAAGAAATCTATCCAAGTGAAGAAATTCTCTTTAAGTTCTCGCAAGTACTCGTGAAATAAATCAGAAGAACTCTAGTGTTCTCGACGAATCGGCGAGATATCTCGATGAATCGACGAGACTTCACGAGTCGTTTCGACGAATTAGACGAGCACTCACATGAGCTTTCGACGAATGTACTTATCCAGACTTTCTGTATTATTGGATTCGAAGAATCTTTATCGAATATTCAAAGGTACGCGCCTCTTCGATTTTTACAAAATAAAATATCTACATAAGTGGTTTAAAAGACATTACGAGACTTCACACATACTTCACGAATACCTCTGTTGAACTGTACGCCGACTCTTCGTCTTTCCGCCGCTCGTTCGTCGTCTCCCATCGAATCTTCTCCAGTTCTTGGAATGGCTCGAAGAGGAGCGAAAAATTTTCAAGTTGGAGGAGAGCTCGTTAGGTCAGGGTTTGCCAGCACTTCAGACGAATTTCGCAACATCATTCTACTCATGGAAAACACCAGATTGTCGTTCGTTTTGGTGAAGGAATGTCGGGTACTGAACAGAAAGGTTCTTGAATTTTACAAAAATGCAGAGTTGAAACATGAAGGATCATTGATCAAGAGCAGTGTTTGGAATTTTGAGGTTCGAATGAAGCCGAAATTTCTAAATCAATTTCTGCAGATACCGGAGGTAGAGGAAGACGATGAGCTAACTGATGAAGACTACAATAGAGTCTTATCTTTCTGTGATTTAGAGAAGAAAACTACCACAATTCGAAGCAAAGAGATGAATGATGAAGGAAAGTTGTTGACTGACATTCTCAGGAAGGTGTTTCTGTGCAAGACCGTTTCACATGATTACGTGTCAGGAGACATGTTTAGGTTGCTGACAGCAATTATCTGCAGAAAAAGTATAAACTGAGGCATAGTCCTGTTTTATAGAATAATGACCTGCTTCATGGCACCAAACTTTGGAAGAATCATCACTCTCTACCTCAATCAACTGGGCAAAAATCAATTTGATATGTCCACTAGAATGCAGATTCATCATCTCAAGAAAATAGACTCCTCTATTTTTGCAAGATGGGAAAGGAGGATTCCCGGGCAAGGTGCAGAGAGAGAAGTGGGTGAATGTTCTGGTATGCAGGATAGACCAAACCCTGCATCCGTGGAGAAGGATGTGCCTTCACCCCCCTCATAAAGTAGCAGAGAATCTTGGTGCAGCTGCTAAGGGGGAGAACATAGAAGTTTTAGCTGAAGAAATGACTGGAATTCAAGCTGTGCTATCTGAAGTTCTATCTCAAGTTCCTAGTGTTAGGCTACTGAAGAGCCAGCTATTCAAGCAAAAGTCAGAGTTGAGTTGGGATCCACATCTGGTGGAGTCTCAGGTTTGGAGGAAGTCCTTGCTTAGAAGGAACTTCCAACAAAGGCTGAGGGGGAGCCATTAGTAGAAGGTTTTCTTCAAGAGAACCTCAGTGCTGTAAGAGCATCTGGTGAGAGGGAGGCTGTGGTAGAGCCTTCTGCCCAAGAACCACTGATTCCTTGCCTTCTGCTCAAGAACCTTCCGTCTTCAGGGGAGCTGCATCTAGCAGTTATGAGACAAACTTTGAAAGTTTTGAAGCTCCCAGATCTCAGGGTGAGAGTGCCCCTCCTTTAGATAGTTCTTTGTTATATTCAATAGAAGCCATGCTAGCGAAGCAGAATGTCCACTTTGATTTTTTCCTTGAAACAAGTTTTTCGCAAAGTGGATCAGGTGGAGAAAGATCTGAATGATGGGTTAGCTCAGGTTAATCATAACATGGAAAATTTGAAGACATATTTGACTCACTGGATGTCCCAAGGTAGTAGAACTATTGACCATGCCACTCAGGGCATTAGTGATGTGTATGAAAAGGTAGGTCACCTATCTACTGAGAATGATGCCATAATGCTTTCTCATGACGCGAGCATGCATTATATAGACAAAAATGAGAGAATACAAGGATGAAATTGTCCAAACTCTTACTGAAGAAGTCAGAAAGGGGGAGAAAAAGTTAAAGAGCAGAATGAACTCGTTGAATAATGATGTGCGCAACCAAGTGCACAGTGTAAAGGTATATTGATATCAGAATATAAAGTGGTTGCATGAAGTTTGGAGTCCTATCTCCAAATGGATTATTCTGGACACTTTTGATTTAATTAATCTGACAAATGAGGAACCAAGACAATATTACAACAAAGAAGAATGAGAGAAGCATGAAGTTTCAAATGTGAATAGGAGGCTCCATTTCAGAAAGCATGGAAAATCCAATCCCGATGCTCCTCCTCCTCCACCAAGATACTATCACAAGCCAAATGCATATTTTGGCAGACAAAATGAGAAGAGAAAGGGGCAATCTTAAGACTGTTATTTCTTTTTATTCAGTTATGCTGTGAATGTCTTAAAATGCCACAAGAAACACTTATATAAATATTATTATTTTGTTGATCTCTTTTGTTTTGTTAATCTTAATTCGTTTCATTATGTCATTTAAGTGCTTCTTATATATTTTTCTCTTCTGTGCAATTCAGCTTAGTATATAGGGTTATGATTTCTTCAAATAGGGGGAGTTTGTTGGGCATTGTATCCGCAATAGCTTTGATTTGAAGAAGTGTCACTTGAATTGAGTTTGTATTTGATGTTGGTTTTAGTTATGTGTGGTGCTTGTCTTCATTGTAAAATACAAACCATTGTCAGGTTATAATATGTCTCCGAACACAGTTCTATGCAATGCAATTCCTCATTGTATTGAACATCGTGTTGAACCATGTGTAATCTCTCTAATGGGGTTTACTTCATCTCTAGCATCCCAAAGAAAATTGCTATTCAAGAGGTTTAGTTTTTGCTAAGTCATTTCATCGAGTTGTCTCGTGAGGACTCGTGAAATTCGTCGAGAACTCACGTAATCACTCACGGAATTCATCGAGTGATCTCGGGAGTACTTAAGAGATAACTGAGAACTGTTGTCCAGAATGGCTAAAGTTAAAACAGCTTAGTCCTCTCGTATTTACTCGACGAATTCGTCGAGTACTTACGTGAGTACTCGTGAGATTTGTCGAGTACTCTCGAGAGTTCATGTAAACTGCTTTAAGGTTCCAGAGATAGTTTGAAGACTTAGTCAGTTTAAGTCAATTTGTTGTATACTCAAAGAATTTGTCGAATACTCTCGAGAGATCTCATGTAATTCGTCGAAAGGTCTCGTGAAGTCCAAATATCTCACACAAGCTTTTTCTCAAGTAGTTTCGTCTGGTTCGTCGAGTGGTCTTGAGAGTTCACATAAGGTCTCGACGAATTTGGACTTGAACAATTTTCATTCTTGTTTTGATAGCTTCAAGATTATGGCTTCCGCTATGTACAGTACGCGTGTGCGGAAGAACTGAGTTCGGAATCTAGTCGTTAGTAAGAAGATAAGAAGAGAAGATGCCGCATCGGCTTAGAGGAAATCACGCAAGAGAAGGTCGCGGTTAGGCAAGCGGAGATCCCAACGACGAGAAGATCCGCGACGGAGAGATCGACACCGAGAAGAGCAGCGGCTAGAGGACAGAAGAGACACGCGGTCGAAGCATAGCGGTTAGACAGAGATCCATGGCTAGGAGGGGAAGACAGCGCGAGAAGGAGGGGTTCCACGGGAGAGAGAAAAGTTATAAAAACGTAGCGAGAGAATGAAAGGAGGGTGGTTCCATGGGAGGAGAGGAGACGCCGGGCAGAAAGAAAGAAGACCGCGAAGAAGAGGCGGTTAGAGAAGGGAGAACAGGTCGGCGGTTATCCACAGAAGCTGGGCGGGTAGAAAGGTACTATCCGCCCGAAACAGAAGGTAGGACCGGATTGCTCTGATACCATGTAGAGAAGTACACGAGTAATGCAGAAAATCCAGTCAACCTTGTATATCCTTCTTGTGTATCTAAATACAATGTATGAGTAAATATATATAGGAGGAAGAAAGAGAGAGGAGTCTCAAATACAAGGTGTGGGACTAATATAACAAGAGAAAAAGAAACAAAATGGACCATTAGGTGGGCCTTTATGTCTTTTCTATCATAGCTCATGGCTCAAATTGTTCTTGTTCGACTTGAGCGATCAAGGCAAAACTTGAGTTGATTTTCAAGCACTCTTCGGCTTGCTGGCCATTATAAGGGCCCTAATATTGGTCCGGTTTGCTTGCTAGGTTAAACAAAATTAACAGAACTTTTGCTTGAAACTCTACCATCAAATGAAAGGCCTGTGCTTAATTTCCCATTTTCTAGCATTAGAATATTCAAAAAGTCTATCAAATTTTAATTTACTCACAAGTGTATCCACTAAATATAAGAAAATGTCATTTTATTTTTCATTAATAAAAACAATCGAAGGAAAATTTATCACACAGGTAACACCATAAATTGTCACCATATTTTAATTTCTATGACAATTTTGATCATTTTGAACAAAATTCTGCTGCTTCTCATTGCAGGAAGGCGTTCAACAACTTGTTCTTGGGTTGTATATCATCCGGGGCGATAACATGTATGCTTTCTTCCATTTTGAACCTGAGATTTCCGAGTGACCTCATTCCTAATTTTATGTGCTTTGGCTTGTGCTGTATTTGAAACACACAGAAGTGTCGTCGGAGAACTCGACGAAGAGCTGGACGCGAATCTGGACTTATCAAAATTAAGGGCGCATCCACTCAAACCTGTCATTCATTGAAATTTTGCTGCAGCCTTCAAGCGTCAGATATGGATTTCTTGAACTTTGTTGTTGCAATTAATTTCTCTTTGATGAATCTTATTTGGATCACTATTGGCCTTGTAAGATTAGATTTTTGGGTTTAGAACTGTTTCTATGCAAAATCATTTTTCGGCTTAATACAATACCTGATAGGTCAAATTGCCGCACACTGCCGTCAGGATCCCAGTGCACCGTTGTTAATATTTTTATTACGGACCGCTCATGGTTTCATTTTTGAACTGGCCGCACATTCTAACTCATCTCCACACATGGAGCGCCGTCCAAGTGCAGTGGGTTGTTGGTGATGGAGGCCGGCGCTAAGTCCCTCTATCTAGGAGGTCGCGGGTTCAAATCCCCATCTCAACAACCTTTTGCATACGGACCACGCTCTGTGTATGAAGATGAGTTGAGGTGTACTGCCTGCAGGCCTGTTCAGAAATGGACCATGCGCGGTCCATAACAATTTTAATGAAATGCATATTTAATATATATGATTAATACCATTATTTGTTAATTAAAAAGCCATGGTAGTTAAGCTATATATTTATTTTATTTACAAAGAGTGCTAGGGTCAGTCACGTGCCAAGTAATGCAATTTGGTTCACGAATGTTTTTAGATGTTAAAAATTGTCATACAGAAGCAGTTGTTTTTTTCTGAAAATTGTTAAATGCAAATCCAATATGGCTAGTTGCAAACTTGAGGGTTCTATTCCTAAGCTGGCTTGTGTTATCCGGCGAGGATCAAATTGTTCGAGGGACAATGCTGCGGCAGCGCTGGTGCTCCTTTGTCGGAGGATAGGTGTAGTCACGGTGTCAAAGCTCGCCAGGATGCAAGGGATTGAAAGGGTAATTTGGGAGTTGACTGGATGTGGTACGGTGAATAGGGCCTTATTTCTGAAGCTAGGGAAGATAAAAGAGGAATAGGGCCTTATTTCTGAAGCTAGATGCAAGAAATAGCTGTAAGATATAGCTATTTGCTTAGAATCAACCTAATTTTGAAGTTCTTATTCCGTTTGTTTGTTCTTCTCTTCCAGTTTATTGATTGATTGGGAAGACTATTTGCGTGCACAAATCTTATCATGAATCTAGTTTTTTGTCTAAAAAATATTTGTTGTTAATAATTTTAATTTTTGTTTAACATTTTTGTTTGCATTGAGTATTTTTCAAATCAAACAATTTGTCATTACAATGATTTGCGGATAATTAAATTTAATTTGCCTTTAACATTCCTTTTTTTTGTATTACTAGGTTACATTTTAAAATATAAATGTATTATAAGAATTGATTTTATTATAACAGATTGCCCTCATTATTGCATTGCAAAATCAATTATTACAATTTTAAATTTAGGACGCTGATATTAGCATCGCATTTTTGGCTATTAGCGCTTTTGACTATCCGCAAGCATTGTTTTAAAAATTGGCGATTCACAAGCATGAAAGCTATTTGCACTCAAAAATTGGAAAAAGAGAGCAGAGCATCACCGCCTGGAGGAGGAATGAGTGCTTGAAAATTACGGAATAGAGGAGCATCACTGTCAAGAGAAAGAGAGATCGCTCGATGTGGAAAAGATAGCGGCCGGATAATGGAGGTGAACCCGTTGGGATAAAGAACGCCGTTCGGGAAATGGAGGAGCATTTGCCAGATTTGGAGCCCTTCAGGTCGGACGAAAAGAGAGGAAGGTTCGCCGGCGGAGTAACAATTTGGATGGTAGGCGGAAGCACGAGAGGGACAAGTGCGAATAATGGATAATTTTTGTGCAGTGTTTGTTAATAGGAATTCTAAAAGTTTTTAAAAAAACTCAAATTTTAAGTACGGATAGCAAAAAATGTGGTACTAATATCAGCGCCTTAAATTTATTACCGTGCAATTTTGGTTGTCATTTCTTATTCTTAAAATTCTTAGAATTAACATTGTTATTTTTTATTTGAAGGAGTTTTGAGATTTTAGTTCTCATTGGAATTGGTATTGTTTCAAATTCCAGTTCTATTATTGTTCAGGTATAAATGTGAATTTAGTTACATGATTGGAATCGTTAATTCTACTATTTGAGTGCATGTAGAAATTTAATGGTAGGTATTGAAAAATGAAGTTGCACACATTCATCATTATGAATAAACTTACGTAAGTAAATATATTTGGAAAATAAAACTATACATCCATCATTATGAAAAAAAAATAGCCACAAAAATAATACACACAAATCTACCATTATGAACAAGAATAAAGGCAAACACCTGTACAAATAAATCAGCTGTATGAACGCATACACTTATGCACACAACACAAACAAACAAAAAAACACAAACGCATAAACGGACACATACAAAAATATACACATACACACATCTATCATTGTGAACAGATGCAAAAACACAAACTTGCTCACAAAGTCATCATTTTGAACAAGTGCACATGGTCACTAGGCATGTCACAACAAGAAAAACCTTGATTAGCAAGGAGCAAAATTTGTTGCTAATTAGTTAAATTCGTTGCTAATTTTAATTAGCAAGGAATTTAGAAACGAAAAAATTTTGTATCTAATTTGATCATAGCTAAATTTAGCAAGGATTTTATTTCTTTCTAATTAGCATGGATTTTTTAGAAAGGAATTTTTTTGATGCTAATGTTTTGTATTTTAAATAATTATTTGGCTAAATTATAATAATATTTAAGTACAAAAAATTATGTTTTAATTTGCACTTGTTGAGAATCGAACCATAGACCTCTCACAACTATTTTCTTTACCTAAACAACCCTCATAATGAACTAATTCGTTTTATATTTACGGTTATATATATATATATATATATATATATATATATATATATATATATATATAATTATAAATTTATATTATTTATATATATGATTATTTATTTATACATACATATTTATTTATTTATTTATATATACATATAAATACATATTTTTATTTATTGTTTATTATATATAATTATTTATATATATCGTTATTTTTGTATATTATATATATTTATATATTTTTGTATATTATATATATATATATTCATTATGTATATATTTATTTATTTCTCGCTAGTGTAAGGTGGGGAGATCGCGCGAGACTACGTGTGACGAGCTCGACGAGGAGATCGTGCGGGAGATTGACGATTTTGGCAGGGGAGCAGAAATCAGAAGAGAATGGGGATATCAAGTGCTTCTTTAATTTGTTTATGAACATATAAATATATTTTTATTTATTAAAAGTGAGATGAAAATATTTGTAGGGAATTGAATCTTTTCCTTCCATAAATATTTAATCTAAAATAATTAGTATAGAAATTTTGAAACAAAATATTTCGTTTCTATTTAACAATAAGTATTTTGCAACAAAATAATTCGTTGCTATTTTTGCAACAAATTTTTTCGTTGCTATTTTTGTAGGTAAAAACAAATATCACATACCTAGCTAAATTCGATCCTAATTAGCAACGAATTATTTAGCCTTCCTAATTTTCGTTGCTAAATGAAGTTTTTCTTGTAGTGTGTAAGTCAAAACGAACCGAACCGCAAAACCAACCAAACCAAACCAAATCATACGGTTTGGTTCGGTTTCAGCGGGTTGCGATTCAGTTACGGTTTTGATTTTAGAAAAATCATACGGTTCAGTTCGATTTATGGTTTTGTGTGGCAAACTGAACCGAGTCGAACCAAACCGAACCGTTGTATATAAAAACATTTAATTTATCAATTAAATTTTATTAAATCATACAGTTAATCATACAACATGTATTTCTCTTATATTTTTTAAGTTTTGTGTTTTTTGTTTTGATTAAACATCTAAGTTATCGTTGATCTCTAGTTTAGATATTTCTTTAATCTAGATTTTTCTCCAAACAAACAATGCTGATAAATATTTCATTTTCCATTCATTTGATTTTGGAGTCCTGAAATGGTTAGGTGATAGGAATTATGTTCAGACATCACTTTCATGTTGGGTGGTTGAGCCTCATTCATTGCACCATCCCTGATCTCTATCTATAAATCTTTAGGCTTTATCACATTATTTAAACCACCAAAACCGAATCGAACCGAACCATTCAGTTTGGTTTGGTTTGGTTTCAATGTTTGAGAAGTTCAGTTCGGTTCCAAATTTTTGGAACCACATAGGGATGATTCAGTTTGCGATTTTGCTTACAAACTGAACCAAATCGAACCGTTACAACCCTAATGGTCACACGAACACAACAATAAACACACCTAAATACCCCTCACACAATCTAAATTCAAAAAAAAATCATAAAAGTTAATGAATCCAAGTTTCATTAATCAATTTGTTTCAAAAGTGATGGAGATAAAACCCCTTTTATGGAGGAATTGGTGTGCAAATAGCCCATTCTTCCATGATCTCCACAAAATAGTGGAGATCATGAGTTTGACTGCCGCACGCGCGATCGACATACCCGATCAGTGCACACGATCCCTCAACGCACACACACCGGCGCTTGACGCCGTCATGCTGGCGGCGGCAAGCCACGTCGGGCCGCCGCGCCTCCCGCGGTCGCAAGGCGTCGCTCGGGCGACCCGCCGCATCCGGCCGCCCCACCTCTCGCGGTTGACCCAGGCGGTCGCGAGGCGTCGCCCGGCCGGCCGCACCCGACCTCCTCTTACGGTCGCACGGCGCCGCCCGGGCGGCTGGCCGCGCCGGGCCGCCGCTCCTCCCGCGGCTGCAAGGCGTTGCTCGGGAGGCCGGCCGCACCCGGTCGCCCCACCTCTCGCGGCCGCCCCACGCGGCCGCGAGGCGCCGCCCGGCCTGCCGCGCGGCGCCTCCCGGCTTGCCAGTTGTACGACGCCGCCCGGCCCCTCCCGGCCGGCTGGCCGTACGACGCCGCCCAGCCCCCGCCTCTCGCGGCCGCCCCACGCAGCCGCGAGGCGCCGCCCGAGCGGCCGGCCGCGCCCGACCGCCTTTCCTGTCGCGACTGCCTCCCGCGGCCGCGAGGCACTGCTCGGGCGGCCGCCCCCCGCGGTCGTCCCCAGTCGTCGCCGAGCGGCTCGCCGACCGTCACTCCCTTCGCCGGCTGTTTGGTCATCCTTTCATGGCATCCCTTCCCCGCCGTTCGATCTCCCCGACGCAATCGTCGCTGTCCATTTTGTGCGTAACCACCCACTAACCATCATGGTTAGTGAGGGAATATTTTAATTAAAATATCGTTCTACGTATAAAAAATTTGATGTCATATATACGTACCCCTAACTTTACTAAAAAATAATTATGTAGGTGGTTATCGTGTGCGGATAGCTGCATAACCACCGTAACTGTTGAAGCCAAAACTTGGCATCAACGAGAGTTCGGACTTAAGGGTGTAGCTCGTACTTACTTCTCCCAAACTTGGGCTCCTGACCAGTCGCTAGGAATTAAAAAACTGACCCTGAACTGCAGCGTGGAGGTCTCACCACACACCCAAAAAATCTCTAGAACGCTTCTCCTCCCAAGCCAAAAAGTTGAGCTGGGCACTCTGGAGAGCTTACATAGCTGAACAAAAATAACCCAAGGAGGAAGAAGCCAAAAATGAACTGTCCTCCCTCCAAAGGTGCCCATAGGGTCTATTTATAGATTTCTGAACTTGGTCTGCCAACAACGTAATTCCACTGCTCTATTTTGCTATATGCAGAGTAATTGGGTCTGCCAACATCGTAACACCGCTGTTATGAAAGGCTATTTGCAAACCTCCAAGGGCATCCAAGTAATTTTGCCTTTGGACCCCACCACTAGGCGAGTGGTCCATGAGGGCACCATTCGCCAGAAAAGGCGAATGCCGGGGTGAGCCGAGCATTCACCTCCACTGCCCCTTAACAGGGCGAGTAGGGATTCGCATGCCACCCTCCTGCCGTGGCGAGAGCCTTTCCGCCTACACTGACGGGAGCCCTATAGGGTCCCTGACCTCGTCGGGGGGGGGGGGGGCACTCAGCGAATACGAGGTTTACACAATTCCCTCTCTTTTCGAGCTAGTCTTGCGCTCGGAAAGAAGAGTCCAACCCCCGGTATTCGACGAGTGCTTGCTGACCTGGAAAAGAATTTTTGGTGGGTCCCTCCATGGCTCTATTTATATCCCAGGACCTGACCTTAACCCGGTATCATCTGCTCACCCACTATTCGTCCCCTGAGCTTTCGCCGCTCCGATGATGTTCGCCAAACTGACCTCGAAGCCTCATTTGCAAGAAGTGTTGGACTGTCTCGCCGCCGCACAAGCGAAAACCAACTCCAAAACGTCACGCTACTATGCATGGCTCGCGTCCCAAGTGACCCGCGGATTCGCCATATCGACCGAGAAAGGACAAGATGATTCGACGGAACCTCACGATGGATGAGTCCGCCTCTCCGACCCCGACACCTCGCCGTGAGAACCTCGCCATCCTGCCGGAGGTATTTTACTCACCTCCACCATATTGATAACCCAAAAAGGTCCGTGATATTGAGCAATTGGTTCTTTCGCAGGAACTACTGACGGAAAGGGATGTGGAGGTCCCCCTGACGAATGCCGAGGCGTCCCGGCCCTCCGATGGGAATGGACAGCTGGTCCGGGAGCCCGCTCCTCAAGTTGCTCCGGCCGAACCCCCACTCGCTTCTGGTAATCGATTTGCTATCTTCTCGCCCTCCTCAGTTTGCCCTACTCACATTATTCCTTGCGGCCTCTCCCTTCGGGACTATGGTCCTGGTCAGTACAGCGCTGAAGACCTCGGATGACGAGAACCCACATGATCTCGTATCAGGTTCTCGGCCTTCGACCGCAAAGGAAGCTGACACCTCCTAGTCAGCCGAGATCCATCCCTCGGGACAACTCAGAGAGACGACTCTCCTACACTCAGATCTACAAGAGATCTTATAGAAAAATTGATTGTTTAAAATAATAAATTCTTCACCCAGATAGAAAGAGAATGAGGTGAAGACTTTCTTGATAAGTTCTTGATTGAACTGACTTCTTAAGATCCAACCTGTCTTAGCTTCTTCAAAGCTTCTTGAATCTGAACAAAGTAAGGTTGATCTTCAAATGAAGTTGGAGATGATCTTCAATCCAGCTTCCTTCTTGTATTCAAAATTAGATCTGAACTCTTGCAGACTTGTTCAGGATCTGCCTTCTTCTTACTTTACTTCTTCTGTGTTTTTCTCTTAGTTCATCGTTCACTTTTTTTGTTTGTGATAGAATAGGTCTTTATATAGAACCCATCCAAGGTTACCGGTTGATCCGGTTCATAACGACCTTCTGACAGCTCTGATAGATGTGACAGCTTTGTTACTTATGACAACTATCAGGTCTTCAGTCTTGATACCTGACCCCTCCTTGAACTTCTATCACAGCAGAGAATTGTCCGAATAACACTTCAAATGTGTCAACACAAATAGACCATGTGTCGACACAAGTCTTGATGATGTCGACACAACTCCTAATATGTCGATACAGTCATTCCTTATCTTCTCGACACAGCTTCTATTGGATGTGTCGACACAAGTCCTGTGTGTCGACACAACTGCTTCTAGTCTCTACATAGCTGGTGTTGACAGATTTCTTGAGTGTGTGTCGACACAAGTCCCGTGTGTCGACACAATTGCTTCTAGTCTCGACATAGCTGGTGTTGACAGATTTCTTGAGTGTGTGTCGACACAAGTCCTGTGTGTCGACACAACTGCTTCTAGTCTGAACTTCTGTGTGTCGACACAAGTCCCGTGTGTCGACATAACTGCCGCTGACAGAATTTCTGTGTGTCGACACAATCTGGCTTCTGGTGTCGACACATTTCCCTCAGAAGTGTTGATACTTGTACTTAGAATATTTTACTGCATTTCTTTAACCTGCACATTGAAACTCAACATCCCATCAAATACACATTGATGTATATCATTGAGTTAAGTGAGGCTTCTCCAAATCTGCTACACAGTTTCCAGTGTACCCAACAATCTCCCTCTATTTGGAGAAGTCATAACCCTTAGTCAATGATATACACCACTTATAATAAAACAAAGATTAAGAAGTATATAATCATTTCACAGGCAGAGTAACTTATAAACACAAATAACATTTATTATCATCACAGAATATGATAAAAATCATTAATCAGGAATTAGTTTTTGATTTACATGATTTTTTAAATAGAAAATTACACAGTTCTAAAACTAGCCTATCTATCCCTAAGATTGATCAGGCTCCTTGATAACTATTCCTTTGCTAGATTTAATCCTAGCTTGCACATTGGATTCTGTGTCATCAGCTGGCTTCTTCCCTTTCAGATCTTTCTTTTTGAGCTCTTCTGCCTTAATCTTCTGCCTTTCAAAGTAATGATAAGGCTTTGGGAAGTACTTGTTAGGCTCCATAGAATTAGCAGGTATTTTTCCAGCTTTGAGATCCCTTCTGAACTGATGTATGACATCTTGCCTTTCCTGATACTTGCTCCATTCTTGTTTAGAGTACCATTTGCCTCTATCATGCAGTTTATCTTTAACAACATTCCAAGTAGTAAGAATGATATTTCTAGAAGTTGGACTCCATTGCTCAAAATCAGGCTTTAATTCAGCCTACTCTCTGAATTTTTTCTTAGATAGTTGAGCTTCTTTCTGAGCATCCCTAGCTTTTTGTGCTTCTTGCTCTCTTTGTAAAGCATATTCAGACATTTCAACTTTTTCAATTATAATATTGTGTGCCTCCTGTGGAGGGCTATACATTTGATGTACTGCCTGCTGTACTTCTTCAAAATCAGATGGAGGATAGATGACTTGGGCAACTTCCTGCTGAACTCCTTCAATGTAAGCAGGTTGAATACCAGATTCAGCGGTATTATCATCAGCATAAAGGGGTGGATATCTAAGAGTAGCTCTGATGGTATTGGATACCCATTTAACATGATCTGAGCTTGCTTTGACTAACACTCTCTCCCCCTTTATGACTTCTCTGGCCACATGATCTCTTAGATCATTCTTCTGAAACCTTACCTGATCAGTCAGATAATCTATTCCCTCTTTGTAGTAGAGTCTGAACTTCTGCAGTTGATTAGAAATAGCCTTTTGAGATGCCTAAATTGCTGTTTGGACAACAGCTAGATCTTCTTTGATCTGGTTAGATACTTCAGTTTTCACATCAGTAGCAATACCTCCCATTTTTGTGAGAATAGCATCATGTGAGTCTGTGAGATTTTCATCCATTCTGAATTGATTTTCTAGAATATATCCTTGTTTATCTGCAATGTCAGCTGTTTTAGTTTTCATGTCCTGTTGTTATGTGGCCAAGTATACTACAACATTACCTCCCTTATGGAAGCAATCTGTCATCTCCTTCTTATGCAAATTTACTTCAAATCTGATAGATTTGATATCTTGGGCCAGTTGGAACTGCATTTCTTTGTGGGACTCATCCACATATTTCTCCAGAGCAAGTCTTTGCTCATCCATTTTCACTTACAATTTCACCAAAAGTGAACTGAAGTCTATTCCTGGAGCAGATGTTTGAGGGACAGTTTGCAAGGCTTTCTTATAGCCTGTGCTTGTCTTCCTAAATGCCACCAGCTTCCTTTTCTTGGCCCTGGTGGCTTCTTCATCTTCAGAAGAATTAGATGAACTTTCTATATCCATAGTGTCCTTTGGACTAGAGGCAAGGAGTGGCATCTCCCCCTCAGTCCTTGCCATCTCCCCCTCAGTTCGAGCTCCTTGTAAATCAGGAAATAACTTTTCCAGAGTTATCTCCTGCTGCATCTGAACAGGAGGGATAATGTTCTCTTTTTCAATAATTGGTTCTCCCTGGACATCAAGATCCTTTTCCAGGGTTTTCTCTAAACTGGAGGAGTGGAGTTGCTCAGCTTGATCTGGGTTTGACATATGTACATCCTGTGCTTCTTTCTCAGTGATGACAGTTGCAACATTGTTGATTTCTGAGACTATGTCCATAACTGTATCAGTTGCATTCTCACTATCCAGTGCAACTTCAGCTATACCTCTCCCTAGGTCTGGCAGCTGTGCTTGTTCAGGTTCTTGAACAACTGTAATCTTAGTATTGTCTCCCCATGGAGTGAAGACCATCTGGTTTTCTGGTAGTTGAATGCTCTCCCCTTGGGCTTGGGCCTCTTTATCTGGTGTTGGTGTAGGTGATTTTCTTGGTTGTTCTTCATCTGAGCTGAAGTCAACCTGCTCTTCAGAGTCACTAGAAGATTCTTCTGCCTAGGAGGTAGTTTTCTTTTTCTTATTCTTTTTCACTTGTTTCTGTGGGGTAGAAACATCTTTTGTCAAAACTCTATCCCATCTGGATAGTATTCTCAGATCCATTCTCCTTATGTGATTAATCTTGGTTCCTGGAGTTTGATTCATCACTTCTGGAATGGTGGAAACCAGATACAGGCTTAGTATTCTACCCAGATTTGGCTTCTTAGCACTTTCTTTGATCTTGTCAAATATGAACAGCAGACCAGTCTGTTTTCACCTTGAATATAACTCTGGTCATGAGTCTGAACATATAGGTAGAAATCCTATCATGTCCTCCTGTTTTGCATAGAATAACCTTGCCTATTATCTCTGATAGGAACTTACCCTGGGAATTCATTCCCTTCCTTCTCATTGAAGATCCAATCTTGGTAGTGGGATCCAGTCCACACCATTGGAGAGCATCCCTTGTCATGGATGATGCGATGTAATCTTCTTCCTTGATCCTTGGAAGTTGAAGTGACTTTCTTATACTCTTGTGTGTGAGTTTTACTTTAGTACCGTTTACAGAGGATTTAATTTTCATTCCTGTAGAATCCATTGTTGCCGACGAGTAAAATTCAAGAACCTCCTTCTTCCATATCCTTATAGGTTCTGAGACCAAGTATTCCAATCCATTTTCAGTGATTAGGGTAATCACAGCTTTGATTTCTAGGGAGGCAGTCTCGAACGCCTTGCGTACCAGTTCATATCCCTCATTGACCTCGTCTTCCTGTTGTGGCGCCATGAGTGAAAGAGAGAGAAGAGAAGTCGATGGGAGAATTTCTTGTCGACACAAAGTCTAGAGTTGAGAGTTCTGAAAGCACAATTGGCCAGATTTTGTCTTCTCCTATTTATAGTATACTTGTAAAAGGTTGGTCAAAAGACGCGCCTAACTAGGGATTTTACTAGTCGACAAAATTTTACATGTGTCGACATAGACGACCTAAGTCTCGACAGAGCTTTGTAGGTGACGTCATGTATATGTGTCGACATATTTTTGCCTTTGTCGATATAGACTACTCAAGTCTTGACAGATTATTGAGGGTGTTGATATGTCTATGTGTCGACAACGATTTTTGTGTGTCGACATAAAAATCTACTAGTATAAGGTTTCGACAGAGTGGTGTCGACACAATTGGCTTATGTCGACACAAACTTTCTAACTTAGCCAAATTTCTTGAGAAATTTTGTGCTGACCTAACATCTCATTCTAGGTTCAACATACCTAATTCAATTTTAAAATAATTGAATTTACTTTCATCCAGAGGTTTTGTAAATATGTCAGCAATTTGATTGTTAGTGTTGACAAATTCTAGACTTATGTCTTCTTTTTCAACATATTCTTTGATTAAGTGAAACCTGATTTTTATATGCTTAGTTCTGCTATGTGAAACAGGATTTCTAGCAATAGATATAACACTAGTAGAATCACAATATAATGAAATTCTACTTACCTTGATGTTATAGTCTTCAAGTTGATGTTGTATCCACAACAACTAAGCACATCAACTGCCTGCAACTATATACTCTGATTCAGCAGTAGAAATAGCTACACTTGTCTGCTTTTTGCTGCTCCATGACACCAACCTTCCACCTAGGAACTGACATGTTCCTGTGGTGCTTTTCCTATCTTCTTTGCAGCCTGCAAAGTCTGCATCTGAAAAACCTGTTAGAAGGAAATCTCTATTCTTAGGGTACCAAAGACCTAGATTAGGTGTGCCCTTAAGATATCTTAAGATTCTCTTAACAACTGAATAATGAGATTCCTTTGGCAAGCTTGGTACCTAGCACAGACACATGTGACATACATGATGTCAGGTCTACTAGCAGTCAAGTAGAGTAGGGAGCAAATTATCCCTCTATACAAAGACTCATCAACAGATTTTCCTGCCTCATCTTTGCCTATAGGCATACTTGTCCTCATTGGAGTTTTCATGGTGGAGGCTGACTCTATGCCATATTTCTTAATTAACTCCTTAGTGAACTTAGACTGAGATATGGACAATCCATCATCAGTCTGTCTAACTTGGAGTCCCAAGAAGAATTTCAGCTCACCCATGCTGCTCATCTCAAACTTCCCTTGCATAAGCATGACAAACTTTCTACAAAGGTTGTTTTCAGTTGAACCAAAGATAATGTCATCAACATATATCTGGACTAGGATGATCTTACCTTTTGATTCCCTAAAGAATAGAGTCTTGTCAATTTTCCCTCTTGAGAATTTATTCTCAATAAGGAAAGCAGCCAGTGTTTCATACGAAGCCCTAGGGGCTTGTTTCAATCCATATAGAGTTTTTTTAAGCCTATATACATAGTTGAGATAAAGAGGATCTACAAAACCTGAAGGTTGTTCAACATAAACTTCCTCTTTTAAGTCACCATTCAAAAATGCTGAATTTACATCCATTTGAAATACTTTGAACCCTTGATAAGCTGCATAAGCCAGGAATAGTCTTATTGCTTCCAACCTTGCCACTAGGGCAAATGTCTGATCAAAGTCTATCCCTTCTTTCTGTTTGTAGTCCTTTGCTACCAGTCTGGCTTTGTTCTTGATTATAGTGCCATTTTCATCTAACTTGTTCCTGTAGATCCACTTAGTTCCTATGACATTGTTATTCTTTGGTTTAGGAACCAACTCCCAGACTTTACATCTTCTGAATTGATTCAATTCTTCCTGCATGACATCAATCCAATTTGTGTCTTGTATAGCTTCTTCAAACTTCTTAGGTTCCATCTGGGACAGGAAGCTTGAACATAGAACTGTGTTCATGCTCTTGCTTCTGGTCAGAACTCCATGTCTTGCATCACCAATGATTTGGTGTGCTGGATGATCCTTCAAATGTCTTCTTGCTGGAGGAAATCTGTCCACCTCTTGGTCTTATTCATTGTCCTCATCTAGATGTACTTCATTGTCTTCATCTTCATCCAGTGAGTTTTGTACTTCCCCTGGACATCATCCATCATTTTCTTCATCCTGTCTTGCAGATTGGTCTTCACTAATTGTTAGCTTGTTCATCTTTTCCTTCAAACCTATAGGACTAACAGAAGTGCTAGACAACTCACAGTTAATTAGCTTAGACTCATCAAAGACTACATGGACAGATTCTTCTACAACTTATGTAGTCAAGTTGTAGATTCTGTAAGCCCTACTGTTATTGTTGTACCCAACAAATATCCCTTCTAAGGATTTGGCAGCAAACTTTGTTTGATAGTGCTTGCCATTATTTAGAACATAACACTTGCTACCAAAGATTCTAAAGTAGGATATGTTTGGTTTTATGCCTTTCATAATCTCATAGGGAGTCTTCTTGTGTCTTTTGTTGATGGAAGCTCTATTGAGAACATGAAATGCAGTATTTACTGCCTCAGCCCAGAAGTATTCAGGGAGAGAAGTGTCACTTAGTAGTGTTCTACTTGCCTCAATAAGAGTCATATTCTTTCTTTCAGCAACCCCATTTTCCTAGGAAGTTCTAGGTGAGGAGAACTCATGATGAATCCCAAGTTCTTCACAGAACCTTGTCATGCATTCAGACTGAAATTCAGTCCCATGGTCACTTCTGATTTTGACCACTGAATTGTTAATTTCATTCTGAATTTGCCTAACAAAATTCTGGAAGACAGTAGGGGTTTCAGATTTTACCTTAAAGAAGAAAACCCATGTAAATTTAGAATAGTCATCCACAATTACAAATGTGTAAGCTTTCCTACCTAAACTATGAACTGGCATAGGACCAAATAAATCCATATGCAAGAGGTAAAGACATCTCACAGAATCTTTGGTATCATGTCCATGGAAAGAGGTCCTGGTCTGTTTTCCCTTTTGACAAGCTGAACATACACCCTCTTTAATGCACTTGACATGAGGACCATTCCTCACTAACTCCATACTAAAGAGTTGGCCTATTGACTTGTAGTTCAGGTGAGCTAGCCTCTTGTGCCATTGGACACAATGATATGCTTTCTCATCTGCAACTAGACAGATAGGTGAGTCCTGATTCTCACAATCAAGGTTAAGACAGTAGACATTTCCTTTCCTAGTGCCTGTCAGAATGATCTCTTGATCACTTGACCTTCTTATTTGGCACACACTCTTGAGGAAAGAAGTGTCATAACCAAGATCACTTAGTTGGCTTATGCTAATTAGGTTATGTTTCAGACCTTTCACATAAGCCATTTGAGTGATAGTGATAGAGTTATTGAAAATGTTACCAAACCCTTTGATGACTCCCTTTTCAGATCCACCAAAGATCACTTTGTGTCCATTTTCTATGGGCGAGTAATCCTTCAGCATCCTTTTTATTCCAGTCATGTGTCTGGAACATCCACTGTCCAAGTACCATATAGGGGTATGACCACTTGGACTCACCTGCATCAAATAAAATTACCTATCCTTAGAACCCCAATTTGTTATTGGGTCCTAGGTCCAGGTCAGTTTGATATTTTACATGCTTACCTGAAGCCTTTCTGATAGGTAAGCTGTCCTTTTTCAGAATACTAGCATTGTACCTTCTCTTAAGTCCAGGCTTAACAATATTGCTGTCAGCAGTCCTTTTAAGTGCAGGTGCTGGAGCAACAAACACTAAGGATTCTTTAATAACCTGGTGTGTTTGCTTATGGGCTGCCCTATTAGCATTTTCTCCCTTGCCATTCAGATTACCATACTTACAGTGACCATGAGTGATGTCATGATCATACCTGTTAGTAGGCTGCATCACTTTTCTGAAAGAAATAGGGGGTTTGAAGGCTAGTGGCTGAACTGGGGCTTTGCCTTTTCTTTTGGAATTAGCCGCCCTAGTTCTTTCCTTGAAGCCTAATCCTGTCTTACCCTTTTGGGAGATAAAGTTGTCTATTAAGGGCAAGACTGACTTTGGCTTTGAGAATTTAGCCACAAGATCCTTCTCTCTTTGAAGTCTGACTTCCAAACTCTTGATGTGATCATTTTAGAAGATAATTATACCCATCTGAATAACAGTTACGTTTTTCAGTTTGGCAACTTCATTCAACTTCAAATCCAGCACTTTTGCTGAATCTGATGCAGCCAATTTAAGAGATGCAATTTCCTTAGCCTGCTCTTTGACAAGGATTCTGCTTCTCTTAAGAGCTTGCAATAGACCACCATACTCATCAATTAGTTGATGGACATCCCCTTTAGATTCAGAACCATCCTAATCTTTTGATGCCGATGCTTCTGATTCTGATCCAGTATAATAATCAGAGACTGATGATGGATTGTATACCTTATTGGGACCAAGCTAATCCTGGCACTGATCTTCCTCAGACAAAGCCATCAGCCCTCTATAATAATGATCTTCACTCCCATTTATAGAATCCAGCATTTGCAGGAATTCAGTTTCTATAGAATCCTCTTCCGTAGTGAACAATCCAATATAGGCTTCTGCTTCATCCTCTTCTCCAGATTCTGATGATGAAGAGTCAGTCCAACTCTTCTGCTTTTGGGCAAAGAGATCTCTCCTTCTTTCCCTTATTTTGATGCTTCTTCTTGTCCTTAGATTCCTTTATTTTATCAGGACAATCAGCTATGACATGTCTTGGCCTGTTGCAATAATAACAAACAATTTTAGAAGAAGTTTGTTTACTAGGATTACAGCCATACCTGTCATCCTTAGAAGTTTTCTTCTTCTTGTAATATTCATCCTTGAAGAAAGATGAAGATGGCTTTGTTCTCCATTTCTTCTTCTTCACGAACCTTTGAAACTGCCTTGTAAAGGCAGCAAAGTCTTCATCAGAGTTGTGGCTGTCTGAAGTGTTGATGTCAGGATTTTCTGATTTAATCTCAGCAATTCTCCTGGGTGGAGGAGACTTTCTCCTACCCTTTCTTGTGGCTTCAGCCTTGAAGGCTACTGACTTTCTTTTGTATTCAGACCTATTGCTTTTCTCCTCCTCCTTTCTGGCAGTGAGCTACATCTCATAAGATAACAGTTTTCCAAATAAGGTTGGTGGAGGTGTATCAGCAATTCTGGCCACCTCTCTGATGACACATATTTTTGTATCCCAGTCCTTGGTTAGTGACCTGAGAAACTTGTCATTCAGTTCATATGTGCTAAAAACTCTTCCATAGGTCATCAACTCATTTATAATTCTAAAGAATTTCTTGTAACATTCAGCTATGCTATCTGTCTTGGCTTATCTAAATCTCTCATATTCTTGATTTAGCATGGACTTTCTATCCTCTCTTACTTCTTCAGTTCCCTCCATGTAGACAATCAAAGTGTCCCACATCTCCTTGGAGGTTTTGCAATGTACCAGATTCTGGAATGTAGAATCATCTATGTCACTCACAATTATGTTTTATGCTCTCTTATCTAAGGTTGCTAGGATGATCTCTTAGTCATTTCAGAATAGCTCTTTGGAGTTTTGAGATTTGCATCAAGAACTGATATGTTCATAGGAATGAAAGGACCTTCTAGAACTGTGATGTAAATTCTTGGATCAGATGCTTCCATGAACAATCTGATCCTCTCTTTCCATATGCCAAATTTTTCTTTCCTACAGATAGGAAGTTTCATGGATCCAAGTTCCTTCTGATTTTCACTTGAACCCATTCTGGCTAACAGTTAATTTCCTTGGAGATCTACTCAGACTATTAGGTCTATATTTGAGTGAACCTCCCTCTGATACCACTTGAAAGATTTGGTTTATAGAGCCTAAATAGCTAGAGGGGGGGGGGTGAATATGTTCAAATCCTTTTTAACAACTTAGATAATTTAAAATGTTAAACACAACACAACTATCACAGCACAAAGAATAACAATCACAGAAAATTCACAGCACATCACACAATGGTTTATAGTGGTTCCCCAATTTGTGGGTACGTCCACTCTCCCCCTTCACCTATCCAGTAGAGTGCTGCATTCGGCCAAACTTCCTTCCACTATCTCAGATCCTCAGATCTTACAACTCAGAACCCAACTGGTTCCTACAGCTCAGACTTCTTCAAGTCCTACAACTCAGATTCTTCCCAAGAATCCTACCTCAGGCAACAACCCTACCTCAGCCTTAACCACCAGGCCTACAACTCAGATCACCAAGATCCTACGTCAGGCACTCAGCCCTACCTCGGCCTTTATATGTTTAGGCTTACAACTCAGAGAGACAACTCTCCTACACTCAGATCTACAAGAGATCTTACAGAAAAATTGTTTGTTTAAAATAATAATTTTTTCACCCAGATAGAAAGAGAATGAGGTGAAGACTTTCTTGATAAGTTCTTGATTGAACTGACTTCTTAAGATCCAACCTGTCTTAGGTCTTCAAAGCTTCTTGAATCTGAACAAAGTAAGGTTGATCTTCAAATGAAGTTGGAGATGATCTTCAATCCAGCTTCCTTCTTGTATTCAGAATTAGATCTGAACTCCTCTTGCAGACTTGTTCAGGATCTGCCTTCTTCTTACTTTACTTCTTCTGTGTTTTTCTCTTAGTTCACCGTTCACTTTTTTTGTTTGTGATAGAATAGGTCTTTATATAGAACCCATCCAAGGTTACCGGTTGATTCGGTTCATAACGGCCTTCTGACAGCTCTGACAGATGTGACAGCTTTATTACTTATGACTGCTGTCAGGTCTTTAGTCTTGATACCTGACCCCTCCTTGAACTTCTATCACAGTAGAGAATTGTCTGGATAACACTTCAAATGTGTCAACACAAATAGACCATGTGTCGACACAAGTCTTGATGATGTCGACACAGCTCCTAATATGTCGATACAGTCATTCTTTATCTTCTAGACACAGCTTCTGTTGTATGTGTCGACACAAGTCCTGTGTGTCGACACAACTTCTTCTAGTCTCGATATAGCTGGTGTTGACAGATTTCTTGAGTGTGTGTCGACACAAGTCTTGTGTGTCGACACAATGGCTTCTAGTCTCGACATAGCTGGTGTTGACAGATTTCTTGAGTGTGTGTTGACACAAGTCCTGTGTGTCGACACAACTGCTTCTAGTCTGAACTTCTGTGTGTCGATACAAGTCCCGTGTGTTGACATAACTGCCGCTGACAGAATTTATGTGTGTCGACACAAGTCCTGTGTGTCGACACAATCTGGCTTCTGGTGTTGACACTTTTCCCTCACAAGTGTCGACACTTGTACTTAGAATATTTTCCTGCATTTCTTTAACCTTTACATTGAAACTCAACATCCCATCAAATACACATTGATGCATATCATTGAGTTAAGTGAGGCTTCTCCAAATCTGGTACACAGTTTCTAGTGTACCCAACAGAAACCACGAAATGACCTAATTTTTCTATAAATAGGCCCCTCAGCTACCGCATTTACTATCATTTCGATTCAGAGTCATCATCTTCTTCCTTGTGCACTCGCGACATTGAAGCCTCACGTTTGCGCAACCTCATTCCCCTCCACATTCTAATGAGATGCTGGGAGAGACCGACGACCGGACTAGGTGCGCGCAAGGCTTTGTTGATCACGACTTCCCCCCTACAAGTTGACCAAGGAAGAATATCTCTCTAACGTAGCATACTATGTGCCGTCGGGGTTCGTTGCGCGCTATGCTTGTAGCTCCGACAAGATGAACTTCCTGCTGGAGGGGGACCTCGCCATCCCCCTTGAACACTTCGAGGTGGGATTCTGCCTCCCCCTGTGTCCGGAGGTGCGCCAGGCCCTCCGATATTTTGGGGCCATACCCGCCCAGCTCAACCCTAATTCGGTCGCTATCCTGGTATCATTCGCCTGCTATATGCTAGAGGAGCGGATCGAGTTCAACCTCTCGGTCTTCCGGAAGTTGTTCAACTTCATGGCCAAGAGCGGGATCGTCTTTTTCTCGGGCCAGACGATCAAGACCCGTGGTCTCACCAACAAGAACCATTTCTGGCCCCAGAAGTTCATATTTGCATCGGGGAATTTCGGCAACGTCCCCCTCTCGCCTCTCCAATACGACGAGGCGACTTATAGGCCTCCCGCACTCGGGGGCCACGATACCGCCCTGCATGCATTCTTTGGCACGAAGAATGTCTACGTCAAGTACCTGCGCCAGAACCTTGACTCCCTCCTGCCCGTTCTCGTTGGGAAAGGTACCATCCTATCCTCTTTGCTTATAAATCCCCGCCTTGGACGCCAAGTAGAGCTTGCCCTTACTTTCCGTGCAGGTGAGCGAGAGGTCCCTCTCCGGCAACCTTATGAGGAAACCGAGGTTCTCTCCCTCGGTTCATCTCTCGCCTTATCCGCGGCCGTGACCTGCAGGGAGGAGCCGGGTACCTCGTCCCGGCCGAGTGCCCCAAAGCAGAAGCTGGACACTCCTCCAACATCTTCCAAGAAAGCAAAAACATCAGCGCTAGACAAGGGCAGGACTGTCATCGAAGTCCACGCCAAGGCCCCGACCGTGACAGATACGATGAGCGCTGCCGCCAAGATCACCGCTGTGATAGTGAAGGCTCCCGTAGGGCCGGTGCCGAGAGGGCACCAGAATTTCGGCCTCAGTGAGAAGTACATGGACGAGGCAGGCCAACCCCTGCTTTATTGGGACCACCAGGCCAACTGGGCCTCCATCTCAACACTCCTCTCACGTGGATAGAGCAAGATTCCACCAGCGGCGACACCTTTGCATTTGCCTTCGGGATGTACAGTTGGGAGGATGGCAGCATCTTCGACGCAGAGTCGACCTGGTCCCTCGCGCATGAGGCTGCGCGGGCCCAGTTGTGCGCCCTCGAGCTCGCGCATATATCATCGCGCCGCAACCTCAATCTCGAGCGGAACCTAGGCGATGTTCAGAAATCGTGGGATCTCGCCTCGGCTGAGGTTGCCTCCCTAAAGCGCCCGCTGGAGGCCTTCGAGGCACTTCTCGCCAGTCGCCCAATGCAAGGGGTGAGTGAAACCTCACTAGTCTTTCACACTCTCACTTTATTTTATACTAACTCTTTTTAATACCCTTTCCGCAGGACTCCACGAACGCTGAACAGCTGCACACGCGGGTGGCTAGCCTCGAGCGCGAGGTCACAGGGTAGAAGGCCGATAAACTCTCGTCCCTCCACCTCCTGGTGAAAAGGGCAAATGACATCAATATACCAACTATGAGATCGAGGTGATGATGCAGGAGAACGCCCAGGGGGAGGCCAAGCACGTGATCGAGGTGCTGCGAGAGGCTGGGCTTCTAAAGGAGGGCAGCGAGAAGCTCACACCGCACAGCGTTCTCCCATGGCTGTTCGCTCCCATCGACGCGCCCGGGGGCGAGGAAGATCCTCAGTGTGAGAACGACGCCGAATCATCTCTCTGTGGGAGCAGGGGATCCTCCAGCGAGAAGCCCGACGACTCCTCCTGAAGATTTTCTGCTTTTCTTTTTTTCTTTGACTTTGTATTCTGTTTTTTCTAAGTCATTCATGCCAGGGGAGAGACCCCTTATTGTAAGAATACTTTTGAGATACAAATGTAAATTTTCTAAGTTATTTCCGTTTCTTCCAAAACGACCATTATTATTAATTTTTTGTTTTTCGTTTCTTACCATTCGCAAACGCTCCCGCACATTCGCTTGCCGCCGACCCTTAGTTCCTAGGTTGAGACCGGATCGCTCCCCCTTGAAGAGAGTTTTTAGCGAAAGAGTAACCTCAGCTATGCACATTCACATCTGCCTTAGGCTCTTAATGGGTGACCGTAATGTCCTTGTGTTCGTGGACTGAGTATGGTGCGGGGCGACCTCGACTCCTCACTCAGAGAGGCTAACCCGTCGAGTGGGCCTACCGAGTGGGTCTTGCCGAATGGGTCTTTGCGCTATGCAGACCCCGTTCGCGCATATAGGTCCCTCCTGCCATACTCTGAATAAGTGTCATTCGCCTTGAACCATCCCCTTCCAAGAATGCTTCACCCTTTCCAGTGAGGGCCTTCCAGACCTGCCAGCTATGTGAGAGCCTGACAGTAGGATAAGTTCGGGACTTAGTTCCAAAATACTTCATTACGTCCACCGAGGGCCTTCCGGCCCTGTCAGATAGGTGAGAGCCTGACTACGGGATCTTCTCATGGTCAATATTTCCAACCACCACCGAGTGACTTCCAGCTCTGCTAGCTAATGGAAGCTTGGTCAGCGGGATCTTCTCGAGGAAAATATTTCCAATCACCACGGAGTGACTTCCAGCCCTGCCAGCTAATGGGAGCCTGGTCAGCGGGATCTTCTCTAGTTCAAAATTTCCAACCACCGCCGAGTGAATTCCATCCCTGCCTGCTAATGGGAGACTGGTCAACGAGATCTTCTCGGGGTCAACATTTCCAACCACCACTGAGTGATTTACAGCCCTGCCAGCCAATGGGAGCCTGGTCAGTGGGATCTTCTCGGGGTCAATATTTCCAACTACCACCGAGTGAATTCCAGCCCTGCCAGCTAATGGGAGCCTGGTCATCGAGATCTTCTCGGGTTCAACATTTCCAACCACCATCGAGTGACTTACAACCCTGCCAGTTAATGGGAGCCTGGTCAGCAGGATCTTTATGGGGTCAATATTTCAAACCAGCACCGAGTGACTTCCAGCCCTGCCAGCTAATGGGAGCCTGGTCAGCGGGATCTTCTCGGGGTCAACATTTCCAACCACCACCGAGTGACTTCCAACCCTGTCAACTAATAGGAGCCTGGTCAGCGGGATCTTCTTGGGGCCAATGTTTCCAACCACCACAGAGTTACTTCCAGCCTTGCGATCTAATGAGAGCCTAGTCAACGAGATCTTCTCGAAGTCAACCTTTCCAACCACCACCGAGTGACTTCCAACCCTGCCAGCTAATGGGAGCCTGGTCAGCGGGATCTCCTCGGGATCAACATTTTCAACCACCACCGAGTGACTTCCATCCCTGCTAGCTAATGGGAGCATGGCCAGCGAGATATTATCTGGTTCAACATTTCAATCTCTTCGTTCACTCACACAGTTCATTTGTCAAAGATCTTGAGCCACAAGAGAATTAATAAAAAACAGAGAATATGTTACATATAAGGCTCAAGGGTAGAAGCGCTTCAAATCATCACCGCTCCAGGTGTGACTTAGGGTCTCCCCTCCATATTCTGGAGGCGATATCCCCATGACTTTAGTGCTTCCTTAATGATGTATCGACGTTCTCAATTTGGATGAAGCTTCACCACTATTGTTGATCTCCCCACAACATCCACCTTTTTTAAGACAAGATCCCCCTCTATGAACTGCTTGATTCTGACATGCTTTTCAAAGTACTTGGCCATCCGTTGCTTGATCTCTTCCTACCTGACGACGGATGTATCACGAAGTTCCTCTATCATATCCAGTGAGAGTCGTAGCCCCCCTTCATTTTATATCCTCCATTCCCCATCGCCTTCTTTTGATGCTACTACTCGTGACGATCTGACCTCGAACTCCACGGGCAGAACGACTTCACAACCGTAAGAAAGTTTAAAGGGGGTCTCTCTGGTGGCCGTTCTGGGGGTCGTACTTAAAGCCCATAACACCAAGGGAAGTTGTTCTACCCAACTTCCTCTCAGGTTCTCCACCTTCTTCTTCTTTTTCAACAAATTCACAATGATCTTTTTTTCCGCCTCCACCTGCTCGTTGCTCCGAGGGTGGTGGACAGAGGCAAACCTGAGGTCTATCCCCAGTTGAGTGCAGAAGCTAATGAACTCCTCGCTGGCAAACTGGGGTCCATTGTTAGTGACTTTGGCCTGTGGGAGCCCATGTCGACATATGATCTCTCCCCATACGAAATTATGGAACACCTGGGAGGTCATCTTGGCCACCGCGTTTACTTCCAGCCACTTTGATAAGTAGTCGATCATGACTAAGAGAAACCTCCTCTACCCACTTGCATGGGGAAAAGGTCCAATCAAATCTATCCCCTAGATGGCAAAGGGCCAGGGCGCCATGATACTCCTAAGCCTTTGGGCGGGCAAAAGTTGAAGTGGAGCGTATAACTGACACCTTTAACACTTCCTTGCGAATTCCGCTGCATCCTTCCCCAGGGTCGGACAGAAGTACCCCTGTCGGGCCACCCTTGCCTCCAAGGTTCGACCTCCTAAGTGGCTCCCACATTCGTAGGAGTGCACCTCTTCCAGGATATTCAGAACTTCTTCCTCTATCACACATCGATCCAGGAACCCCGATAGTGTTTTTCGGTGCAACCCTCATTTGAGCATCAGATAATGAGCTGATTTGTGCCTGAAGCGCTTTCCATCCCTGACCTCCCCCGGGAGTTTGTCTGTGGTTAGGAAAGTTATGAAGGGGTCTACCCATGAAGGGCGCCGGTCCACCTCCATCAATTCACCCTCCTCGATTGTCGGGTAAAACCGTTCTGTCAAAGTACCTCCGGCCCTGGGTCCGAACATGGCCAATCGGTCGGCTGTAGCATTCTCCTCCCGAGGAATTTGTAGAATGGAAAACACTCGAAACCCACTGATGATCACCTTCACCTTGGTCAAGTACTTTGTGATGGTAGACTCCTTCACCTCGTACTCACCTTTGATTTGTGATGCCACCACCAATGAGTCAGTGAACACCTCCACGTCATGCACCCCCAGCTCTTTAGCCAGGCATATCCCTGCTATCACGGCCTCATACACCGCCTCGTTATTAATGACCGGGAAAAGCAGGACCACGACCTTCTCTATTGTGACACCTTTAGGGCTTACCATCACTACAACGCCCCCCAGAGAATGCTTCCCCGATGCTTCGTCGACCAGCACCTTCCAGACAACCTACTGCGGTGGCCTCTCGCCCTCTACCTCGACGACATAATCAGCCAAGAAGTCGGCCGCCTCCTGTGCCTTCGTTGAGAATCGTGATACAAAAGAGATGTCAAACTCGCTCAGTTCGATGGACCATTTGGCCAACCATCCTGAGTGCTCCACCCCTTTGAATATCTTGCGAAGAGGGTGGTCCGACACCACCTTGATCATGTGCGCTTGAAAGTATGACCTGAGATTTCGGGCTGAGATAACTAAAGAGAAAGCCAGCTTCTCTAGGATTGGGTAACGGAGCTCTGCCTTCTTCAACATTCTGCTAACATAATAGAAGGGCAGCTACTTCTTTCCCTCTTCCCTGACCAGGACGGAGCTCACGGCCTCATCCCCCACTCCAAGGTACAAAGTCTGGTCCTCCCCTTCCTTTGGTCCCTGAAGGAATGGTGCTTGGGAGAGCTAACTCTTTAATGCCTGGAAAGCCTCTTCACACTCTTTCGTCCACTCAAATTTTTGGTTCCCTCACAACATTTTGAAGAAGGGAGAGCACTTCTCCCCCGCCCGGGAGAGAAAACTACTCAGATCGGCGAGCTTCCCCATCAGGCACTGAACCTCTTTGGTGTTACGCGGTGACTCCAACTCCATTTTAGCCTTCACCTTATCAGGGTTGGGCTCCACCCCCGCGAGAGTGAGGAGATGGCCTAGGAACTTTCCTCTGCGCGCCCCAAAGACACACTTCAGGGGGTTTAGCTGCATCTTGAACTTCCGCAAGGTGGCGAATGTTTCCTCTAAGTCGAGCAAGTGGGAGTCCACATCCATGCTTTTCACCATGAGTTCCTCCACGTACACCTCCAAGTTCCTCCCCCTCTGACCTTTGAAGACCCGATCCATCATGCGCTGGTATGTAGCTCCTGCATTTTTTAGCCCGAAGGGAATCATCTTATAGTTGAAGAACCCTTCCCTCGTAATGAAGAAGACGTCCTTAACGTCGGGTGGATGCATCTTGATCTGATGATAACTTGAAAAAGCATCTAAAAACTCATCATAAAAAAACTGACGGCGGAGTCAACCAGCGCATCGATTCGAGACAGAGGGTAGCAATCCTTAAGGCATGATTTATTTAAAAGCGAGAAGTTTACACACATCCTCCACCGCCCATCTCCCTTCCTAACCATTACCACATTGGAGACCCAGCCTGGATACTGGATCTATAATACAAAACCTGCTTTGAGGAGCTTCTCCACCTCCTCCCGGATGGACTCCTCCATCTTCGTGGCGACGGTCCTCCTCTTCTGGTTGATGGGGCATGTATTGGGGTCAAGGTTCAAATGGTAACATGCCACATCCGCTTTGATTCCTGGCATGTCCCCCGCACTCTAAGCGAAGACATCGATGTTCTCCTGGATGCACTCCCGCTTCCTCTCTTGGTACCCAGGGCTCAGGCCACTGCTGATCCACACCCTTTCCACCTTCCCTACCTTGGTGAAGACCTCCATATCCACAACCTTCTCTACTAGCTCCAACCTGAATTGCTACCACTCGCTTCTCAGCTTCTCCCCCGGCTCAAGTACCTCCTCCTCCTCCGCTTCTTCCACTTCTATCGCCTCCACCCGGCTCTCCTGCAACTCTACTTCCCCAGCCTCCGGGGCACGAACCACTCCTTCCTCCTCTCTCTGCTCCTCTACCACTACCTTCGTCATATCCAAATCCTCAGCTGATCCTCCCCCGCTCACTTTTGACTCCTCCTGCACCGCCAGCTCTCTTCCTAACTCTTCTGCCTCCACCATCCAGGCTATGGTGTTGACAGCCGTTACATAACATTGCCTCTCCACCTTCGGGTCTCCTCTAATCCAGACTTGGACCCCCACTATTGAACTTGAGGCACTGATGGAACGAGGAGGGGATGCAGCGGAAGACGCTGATGAGGGGGCATCCAAAGATGACATTATAACTACTCGGAGCATCAACAATGATAAACTGATAATTCCTTGACACCCCCCAGCATCACATGAAGATGAACCCCTCATTCAACTTCCTTCCTCTCCCCTAAAAATCCGAACAATGGCCCATCCGAGGCCAACACCCTCCTAGAATCCTCCTTCATTGCCTCAAAGGCCCCTTTGAAGATCACATTTACAGAGCTCCCGTTGTCAACCAGGATTCGGGAGACCGTATAGTTCTCGATGGCCTTCTGGATCACCAGAGCGTCGTAGAACGGATCCTCGTAGTCCGGCATGTCCTTCGACGAGATTGTGATCTTCTCTTCCAAAGGGGGAGTTTGGGGGTCGAGGCGACACTCCTCCTTGACATGGTCTCGAAGCTTCCCTTGTGATTGGCTTTGATTCCTACTCCCCTATGGATCACTCCGATCCCCCCACGTGCTCCCACGTCGGCCCTGTCTTCGCACCTGTCATCCTATCCTCCCGGAAGAACCTCCTCTATCCTCACCGATGGTTGCTGTTGAACTTGTCCTCTAGCCTCTCTCATCTCCAGGAACTCTGGGCCGGTGGCTGTCGCGTGGAATTCCTTCTGATGGAAGTCACAAAAGGGCAACGCCACCCTACCCCTTCTCTTTGTCCTCTTTTGGCTCCTCTTCTCATCCCCCTTCCCCAGGCGATCACCATTGCTTGATGCTAATGCGAGAGGGGAGCCCTCTGTCCCTACCTCCACGTCGGTGGGTTGAACTGCCCCTGACCCTTGTGGAAATTCTCCCCACCCTGAAATCCTCTCCATTGCCCTTAGGCAGGTCCCTCCTGGGGCCTCCAGCCCAACAGGTTGTTCGGCTCCTGATGCCCCCAATCTTGCTGCTGCCCCTAGATCCCCTGGCCTCATGGCTCTTCTCTCCTCCTCTCTTCATGCTACCTTCCTGATCCCGGCTTATTCACCTCCTCCTCGGCCAATTTTGCTAGCTTCTTGGAGAATGATGGGTTGGCCATCTCACTCTCTATCTCCTTCTCCGCCCTCTCCATCAACTCCTCGATGGAAGGGGGCAGCCTTTTCAACTCCATGCTGAAGAACCCCTGCCTCAAGCCAAGGGAAGACGAGCATCAGGGTATACCCCGAAACCTCCTGAACCAGATGGATCTCTTCTTAGAACCGATCAACATAGTTCCTCAATGTCTCTTCTGGCTTCTGCTTGATTGCGAACAGACACTCAGTGATGTGATTTAATATCTATAGTTGTAGTTTTGAAAATAATATTACGACGTATTTAAATTATTTGTGGCGCGGGAAACATTCGCGGAATATTTCTAACGAAATAAAATGACCCTAAGCGTCGTACACGAACGTAGATGCTACCACACGAACATACATCGTTATGAAACTAATTCCAAAAGCTTAGCAATTAAGTGAGTGGCAACACAGGAATGAAATTAACGGTAATTAAAAGATACGATTAGTAGGGCAAGCTCACAATAATCAACTACTCATTTATAATATAGGCATTAGAATTTACTAGGATTGCAAGTGAGGGAGATTAGAGGTATACCATAGGGCTTGGGTTCGGGTACGGTTTCACCAAACAGAGGCCGAAGAGAAGAGAAGGTGGTTGGCAGGTCGAAGAGTTGTTGGAGGGAGCTGAATCCGCTGGAGGAGGGAGTTGGGGCCGTCGATAGTGCCCAAAGAAGGCCCGGGAGGGCTCGATGGCGGTTGGAGAAGCTTCAGGCAGTGAAAACGACGACGAACGGAGCGTCAGGAGATGACCCCGTCGGGGAAGACGACTGACGTTGGCTTGAGCGACGACCAAGGCACGATCGTCTCTGGGACTTGCAGAGGAGAGCTCGCCGGCTCTTAGAAGGGGCTCCAGTAGCGGCGCTGGAGCTGGACGTGGAGGAAAAGCCGGGAGAAGGGGCGTCGGGAAACTTCGACGGGAGAAGAAGAATGGGAAGTGGATATCGGGATGTGCGGCTGGAGAGGAAACCGAACCAGAGAAAAAAATTTCTCGGTTCGGTTTCAATTTTTCCAAGCCCCTAGGGTTAGAGGAGGGGTTTGCTTTAATAGGCCAAGGTTTTGGAGGAATTAGTGGGCTTTTGGGGAATGGTCTGCAGAACTCTTCCAAGTGGACAAAGTATGAGATTTTAACATAGGCCTCACAAGGGGGGGGGCTGATTTTGTTACAGAAATATTTTAAGTAAAATAATTAAATGCCTAAGCTTGCCCTAAACTAAACTTCTCCGAATTAACGGACCTATGCATTAAGGGTCACGTTGGTTGGTCACAGCAACGCGCCAAACCAAAATTGCGCAAACAATATGCGCGATACACAATTACAAAAAAGCGCTAATAACGTGCGCGATACAACTCTACGCTACACAATAATCCAAAAATTGCGCAAAAACGTGCGCTACAATAATAAAAGACAATGCGGTAAAAATAATAAAACGACGCGACACAGGTTGCATCAATTCTCCCGGGGTTGAAAGAGCTCGACCCCGACGAGACTCGATGTAACCTGCAAGTAGAAAGTCCAAGTCTCGATCGAAGAGATGCTGCATACAGTCCTGCTGATGCCATGACTGCAACCCAAAACCTGCAAGTAACCTCTCATCCAAAAGCTCGCAATCCATTAGTCAAAATTTCATGCCCAATATTTAAATAAACAGTAATTATTAGAGCTATCAGAGGATGACATGGGCGGTGTGCGGGGAAAACATGTGGCAGTAGGGGGAACAGAAAGCAAGTGGAATTAGCCCGTGGAATCAGTAACTCATAACGCAGCATACTCTCGTCCGATAGATATCTACGAACGTCTGCTAGACCCGGATCGAATATCGTCCTAGTTTCATCTGCTAACGTCCCACTCGAATCACAAAATTTTAAGAAGGCTCCAATTAGGCCGTGAAAAATTTTCCATAGTAAACCTTTGAAGCGGGTGTCCCGATGAGGAGTACAAAACCTAAGTATTATCTCGACTCTCTCGAGACTACTAAACCTATAAGCATCAGAACGCAGACGGTAGTGACGTGGTGGTGTAACATGTCTTATATCTAAAGAGAAGTGATGTAGGCCAAATGCGTGCTCGCCAAAAACAAAATCAATATGGGGTGGCAACTCAAGGGACACAGGTGAGGGATCACCAAACACAATGTCGGTGGGAACAATGGTTTTTGGCAGTAGTGTGCTAAGAACGTCAGGACCAAAGACGCACGAGTTTGTGTCACCCAAGATGAGGGTCTCATCACTAACCAACTCCGCTGGTAGAAGAGAAAGCGATGAAGTGTCAACCGAGGTGAGTGACACATCACTAGTAAGTCCTCCCTGGAGTGGGGACTCAGGAAACAACTCGGCGGCTGAAGGATGTGAGTCAGTGGGGGAAAGTGGACACACCATGTCAATTTGGAGGAAGGAATGAGAGGGAAAGAACTGATCTTCCTGGAGCAGGGGCTCGGGAATAACCTCCTCGATCGAAGGGGGTGCTAAAACGGAGACATGTGGAGACACGACTTCAGTCAAGGTGGTAAAAATAGGAAGAAGCTCTTCTTCCTGGAGCATGGGCTCAGGAAGAACATCCTCGACTGAAGGGAGAGTATGTAGTGGAGACACGTGGAGTCGCGACATCAGTTGGGGTGATAAAGATATGAGGAAAATTTTCTTCCTGGAGCAGGGGCTCCGAAAGAAACTCCTCGATTGAAGTAAGCGTCACATCGAGAGTGGGTGGAGCTAAAGTGCTCGTCGTGCAACTAACGAGATGTGGGGGACTAACGAGACACCTAACCTCGGGTTCCACTACGTGAGAAGTGGAAAGCTATGCAGGAGTAGCATAATATGTGCGCGTTGCCACCTCCAGGTTGTGAACGGAGGTGCACAACCCACACATATTCTGTCGGGCGTCGGCAGTGACGCACTCAACATCTCTCATCAAAGCCTTAATGCGCGCATCTAAATCACTCGTCATTGTTTTAAACGAAAATAAAAAAACCAAACCTAGAAGTTGAAGACGACCGGTGCTCGACTATCCCACGATAGGAGTGAGATATCCCAGCAGCCACACAAAACTGATGTGATTTAATATCTATAGTTGTAGTTTTGAAAATAATATTGCGACGTATTTAAATTATTTGTGGCGCGGGAAACATTCGCGGAATATTTCTAACGAAATAAAATGACCCTAAGCGTCGTACACGAACGTAAATGCTACCACACGAACATACATCGTTATGAAACTAATTCCAAATGCTTAGCAATCAAGTGGGTGGCAACACAGGAATGAAATTAACGGTAATTAAAAGATACGATTAGTAGGGCAAGCTCACAATAATCAACTACTCATTTATAATATAGGCATTAAAATTTACTAGAGATTGCAAGTGAGGGAGATTAGAGGTATACCATAGGGCTTGGGTTCGGGCACGGTTTCACCAAACAGAGGCCGAAGAGAAGTGAAGGTGGTTGGCAGGTCGAAGAGTTGCTGGAGGGAGCTGAATCCGCTGGAGGAGGGAGTTGGGGACGTTGACAATGCCCAAAGAAGGCCCGGGCGGGCTCGGAGGCGGCTGGAGAAGCTTTAGGCAGTGAAAACGATGGCGAACAGAGCGTCAGGAGATGACCTCGTCGGGGAAGACGACTGGCGGTGGCTTGAGCGACGACCAAGGCACGATCGGCTCTGGGACTGGCAGAGGAGAGCTCGCCGGCTCTTGGAAGGGGCTCCAGGTGCGGCGCAGGAGCTGGACATGGAGTAAAAACCGGGAGAAGGGGCGTCGGGCAACTTCGACGGGAGAAGAAGGATGGGAAGGGGATATCGGGATGTGCGGCTGGAGAGGAAACCGAACCAGAGAAAAAATTTCTCGGTTCAGTTTCAATTTTTCCAAGCCCCCCTAGGGTTAGAGGAGGGGTTTGCTTTAATAGGCCAAGGTTTTGGAGGAATTAGTGGGCTTTTGGGGAATGGGCTGGCAGAACCCTTCCAAGTGGACAATGTATGAGATTTAACATAGGCCTCAGAGGGGGGGGGGGGGGGGGGGGGGGGCGCAGATTTTGTAACAGAAATATTTTAAGTAAAATAGTTAAATGCCTAAGCTTGCCCTAAACTAACCTTCTCCTAATTAACAGACCTATGCATTAAGGGTCACGTTGGCCGGTCACCCCAACGCGTCAAACCAAAATTGCGCGAACAATACACGCGATACAAAATTACAAAAAAGCGCTAATAACATGCGCGATACAACTCTATGCTACACAATAATCCAAAAATTGCGCAAAAACGTGCGCTACAATAATAAAAGACACATGCGATAAAAATAATAAAACGACGCGACGCAGGTTGCATCACTCATCTCCCTTCCTCCTCTTCTTCGATGTTGAGAACCTTAACAGGAACCCGCGTCGCAAGTCCTCAAAGCAGTAGATGGAACTTGCAGAAAGCTGATGAAACTAGTCCTTGGCCTTCTACTTCAGAGTGATGACAAAAAATCGGCATTTGAAGGCGTCCGACATCTGCCTGATGGAAACGACATCCTCGAACCATGGAACATATTGCACCGGGTCATCCCTACCCATGTAGTAGGAGATCTCTGGCTCTCTGAACCCGTCTGGAAGCAGGATCGAGACAATCAACTCGCTGAAAGGGATACCCCACCAACCTGGCGAGTGGGTCTATCTCGCTCCCTCGACTCACTGACCCTTTCGGCACTTGCCTGCCCTTGGAACAACTCCCGCCCAGCGAGATCCCTCTCACTTCTCTCAACCGGGACCTCCTTCCCGGGGCGCTATTTAGGAGCGTTCTCGCCCAAAGATGGGGCCGCGACAACTGGAATAGAAGGCGTGGCCCACTTGCCTCTCACGGAGAATGCCAGGTGGATGGTTTGTAGGACATCCCTCTTGAATCTCCTAGCATCCCGATCGGGACACCACTCATTGGGGGTGGCGAGCTGCCAGAGCCATCTCCTTTGTCCTCGCCTCTAGCCATGAAGCTTAGCTCAAGATTTTCCTGTGTAATCTACGGTCCACGCTCAATGCAGCAAAAATCTTGAAGCCAAAACTTGGCCTCAACGAGAGTTCAGACCTAAGAGTGTAGCTCACACTTACTTCTCCAAAATTTGGGCTCCTAACCAGTCACTAGGAATTAAAAAACTGACTTTGGGCTGCAGCGTGGAGGTCCCACCATATACCCGGAAGATCTCTAGAGAGCTTCCCCTCCCAAGCCAAAAAGCTGAGCTGGGCACCTTGGAGAGCTTACACAACTGAACCAAAATAACCCAAGGAGGAAGAAGCCAAAAATGAACTGTCCGCCCTCCAAAGGTGCCCACAGGGTCTTTATAGATTCTTGAACTTGGTCTGCCAATAACGTAATTCCGCTGCTCTATATTGCTGTATGCAGACCAATTGGGTCTGCCAATAACATAACTCCACTGTTCTGAAAGGCTATTTGCAGACCTCCAAGGGCATCCAAGTAATTTTTCCTTTAGACCCCACCACTAGGAGAGTAGTCCATGAGGGCACCATTCACTAGAAGAGGCGAATGCCTGGGTGAGCTGAGCATTCACCTCCACTGCCCCTCAATAGGGCGAGTGGGGATTCACATGCCATCCACTTGCCCTGGCGAGAGCCTTTTCGCCTAGACTGACAGGAGCCCTATACTCCCTTTGGGTGAGTGCGGGTCTTCCTACCCCTCTCGCCTACTTTGGGTTGTTTGGACTGGAGGGTCTCTGGCCTCGTTGGAGGGGGGGGGGGGCACTCAGCTAATACGAGGTTGTATAGTAACCATCTCCCGAAAGCTATAAAAGGAGCCCTAGGCCTCCTCATTTCTCACCTTTTCGCTTCATAGCTTCCTCCTTCCTCAGGCCAGAGATCTGCCGGATTCCTCCTACGAACCATCTTCAAGCTGCATTCAAGCCATCTTTAAGCCGCTTTCAAGCCATCTTCAAGCCACATTCAATCCATCTTCGAGCCGCATTCAAGCCACCTTCGAGCCATCCTCAAGCCATCGTTGTTTCCCCAATGACCGCCTAGATCCGTGACAAGCATCACATTCAAGCCATCTTTAAGCCATATTCAAGCCATCTTCAAGACGCATTCAAGCCATCTTCGAGCCGCATTCAAGCCACCTTCGAGCCATCCTCTAGCCATTGCTGTTTCGCCAAAGCCCGCCTAGATCCGCGATAAGCATCGAGAAGGAAGATCCCGCGACAACAAGCACTCCGTTCATCCACGTCCTTTCCGCAAAAAAGCGTCGTGCGGGGCAGCTTGTTCTCCTCCACGAGCTTGCAGCTCTCTCACCTCCAAAGTAAAACGAGAAGCGGCTTGTCGTTCTAAATTCTCAGTGAAAGTTATAACCGCAAACAGATAGTTGAGTTCGATCGGCACAGACCAAATCACGTGATTTTTTACCCGGTTGAGGATTTTTCCACATCAAAATCGCCCTATGTACCCAATCTTTGACTTTTTGACTGATTGTGCGCCCGACCGCTCCTGGGCTAAGACGGTCGAATTTGAACCGGTTTAGGAGCGCCGAGTTAGACCGCAATAGTTTGGCGCCGTCTGTGAGAAATATGATTCCAAACATCCCTGCAAAATAAGTACCCTCAATTCAACGGTACCCAAGGTCACCCCCAATGGCAAAGAGAAGCATCCAAACTACCAATGGATCCATCCCTGGGGGACACACCGAACCAACACACTCTCATTTGCTCATCAATGCATCGCTTGAAGCCGAAGCCATACTCGCACCCGTAAAAGCTTTGTAAGGACGAGTTTGACAAATGGAGCAGCAGCAGACGAAGATGCTTACCATCCTCCAAAATTTAGGAGCACGTCCTGATCCTCTCCAGCCACTGACACCAGTCAACCCCCCTCCTCTCCCGAATCATGTTCTAGTACAAGAAGCTCCTCATGGTGAAGAAGTGTCAGAAGAACTCTCCAATGCCGCCAACTCCACTCACCCAATCCATAGGGGAGCCGGAGCTGACCACCATCATTACCACACAAATGAAGGAGCCCAGTCATCTCCAGACAGGAGGATCACCCGCGAAGAGATACACGAGGCGATTGTAGAAGAATGCAGATATGCCTGGCGGAGTGATCCTCTCGCTCGCAGAACCCCAAGTTCTGTCTCATCCAATCCCCCATGGTTTCAAACTACCAAATATTGAGACTTTCGACGGGATTGATGATCCACTCGAACATATCAACTACTTCACTACCATCATGAGGATCTACAATGCTCCAGATCAGTTATTCTGCCAAGTGTTCCCAGCCACACTCAAAGGGCAAGCTCGTACCTGGTTCCACTCTCTGAGAGAGGGAACTATCGATAATTTCATAGAGTTAGTGTTCGGTTTTTGGGGATGGTACAACACTTGTGAACGCAACGGAAATAAGAACAAGAAAAACCCATACGAGTTCAGATCTGACAACATTCATGAATCAAGAAGTAAAACATGCTGTAATAAAAATTACCTTTGAGGGATTGAGTCTCAACTCAACCTAGATGCTCCAAAAGAATCAGGCCGGTCACACAGCGGCTGGAGTCTTGAGCGCAGAAAGTATATCCGTGCCTCTATAGTAATCCACACGATCGGGAGAACCCGTAGCAACTTGTCGCACAAATTCTAGGTCGGGAGAAGACACTCAGCGTCTCCACAGACTGCTATATCTATTGTAGGAGAGGCAGTGGCGACACTCGCAGGGATAGGGATCAGAATTGGCGACGGGATTGACAGAACGCTTCCGTCGGGTTTCTAGGGTTATCTTCTTGTCGCATAGTATCGGCTCGTTTGCTTAGATAGAAAGAAAAGGAACCGTCAACAATAAACCCTAAAACTTCCTATTTATACTCCAAGAGATAAATAAAACAGCTCCCGTCGCTATCCGCAGACCCAAAGCTTTCATTCCAGAATTCAGCAAGTCAATATTTGACTCAGATTGGGCATTCGTCAAACTCAGCTCGATGAACTCAGCGCCAAAGGCCAGAATGTCGAACGTCATTCGTCGAACTTAGCTTGACTAACTCTGCGCCAATGGCTAGAACATCGAATGTCATTCGTCGAACGACGTATGACATCTACGCCCTGGTGTTGAGTGAGCTTAACTCTGTCAACGCTTTCTGCGCCAAAGCGTTGAGTGAGCTTAACTCTATCAACGCTTTCAGCGCCAAAGCGTTGAGTGAGCTTAACTCTATCAACGCACCTGTGCTATGACGTTGAGTGAGCTTAACACACTCAACGCCAATTGCCTTAGAATATTATAAGCCCCCTTTTTTTCAACTCATCATATGAGCTAAACTATATAGATCCAATATCTCAATTTCTCCACAATCTTATGTGCGACCCTGATAGGCTCATACTGAGTTGGCAGTAAGGCTACATGCTTGATCACTTCCAGATCACAATGGTAATACCAACAGTCTCCCACTTGATCTTGAAAGTATCAAACAAAAGCTTCACAAATAATGAGCGGCATCTAGCAATACATCATTGCTCCCCAAATAGTAAGAGTTTATAAACTCAAAAGCCATTGTGACCAATGTTACAGTGTTGTCATGTCCCTTCGTCCCTTACATCCGGAGAGGACTAGAGGTATATACCATGTCACCCTCATAATTATTCAATCCCAGTTTCCTGATCTAGAATGGACTTTCAGAAATTTGTGAGCCCAATATCATATATTGACTTAACCAAGCATAACCATGCATTTTCTCAGTACCATTCCATCAAGGGGCCCATGGATGCAACTCATGTCATATATGAGGACAAATCCCATCTCTTCTTACACGCAAACACCTAAATGACTCGTAACATACCCAATAACCAGCTTTATCATCCAACTTTCTCAAGACTGTACTTTTGATGGCATCAAAGCATGCTCTTCCTCACTCAGTGAGTGTTGTGATCTCAGGTCAAAGGACCACAAACACCATTGCCACTTGAGCCATACTTGTGACACGTTTATATAACTATCCACAAAGTATTCTCATAGTGGGTCTGTCCAGTACAACTTGTTCATAACAAGTACCCATATGATGACTTAATATCACAATATCATGACCTGTGAGGACGGGTCATCAGTCAACGCACATGCTAGTATTAAAGGTATCATCATCGCCCTTGGCTTCTAAGATGATACAATGACCAGGGTCTCTTTAAGAATGAAGCTTCTGGGATCATAGGTTCTCACATCAAGTCACTACTTGACCTATGAAAGCAAACATTTTAAGGACATTTATTTTTAGTTAACTATTCTATCACAATAGAAATAATAACATAATTAAAGAACTTGCCAAATATATAAAATGAAATGTATACAGTACTTTTATTCATCAAATGAAAATTTAACAGCCAACAAACATACAATCCACAAGACTCAAACTAGAGTTGATCATTCAAGTATCATATACCCATAGATCTAACACGACCATCATGCTTTCTCTATGCGAGAGGCTTTGTTAGTGGATCTGCAATGTTTTCTTCAGTCGGCACTCTGCATTTGCTCACATCTCCTCGATCGACAATCTCTCGAATTAGATGGAACCACCGGAGTATGTGCTTGGAGTGCTGGTGAGATCTACGTTCCGAAGCAAGTGCAATTGCATCGTTGTTGTTACAGTAGAGATCTATGGGACGAACAATACTAGGAACTACATCTAAATCACCGATGAATTTCCTAATCCATACAACCTCCTTTGCTGCATTTGCAACGACGATATACTCGGCCTCAGTTGTAGAATCAGCAACTGTATCCTGCTTGGAACTCTTCCAGCTAACAACACCTCCATTCAGGCAAAACATAAAACCTGACTGAGACTTTGAATTGTCCCTATCAGTTTGGAAGCTAGCATCCGTGTAACCACTTACAACAAGCTCTTCCTCTCCGCCGAATACCAAGAATGTATCCTTAGTCCTTCTCAAGTACTTGAGGATATTCTTGACGGCTATCCAGTGACCTTCACCGGTATCAGACTGATACCTGCTAGTCATGCTCAAAGCATAAGAGACATCGAGTCTAGTACATATCATTGCATACATGACTGACCCAATTGCCGAAACATATGGAATCAACTTCATGCGGTCCTTATCTTCACAAGACATAGGACACTGGTCCTTAGAGAGACTCACACCATGAGACATGGGTAAGAATCCTTTCTTGGACTCAAGCATGCTGAACCGTTTCAACACCTTGTCAATGTACGTACTTTGGGTCAAACCCAACAACTTCTTTGATCTATCTCTATAGACCTTAATACCAAGTATATAAGTCGCTTACCCTAAGTCCTTCATCGAAAAGCAGTCCCCTAGGTTGTTCTTAACAACTTGCATTGTCGGTTTGTCATTCCCGATCAACAGTATGTCATCTACATACAAAATCAGGAAGACAACTATGCTCCCACTAATCTGTTTGTAAACACATGGTCATCCTCGTTCTTGATAAAACCAAACTCTTTGATCTTTTCATCAAAATGAAAATTCCAACTTTGAGAAGCTTGTTTCAATCCATAAATGGATCTCTGCAGCTTGCATATTTTAGTGGCTTCACCTGGAGATACAAAACCCTCGGGTTGTGTTATATACACTTCCTTAAGGAGGTTCCCATTAAGGAAAGCCATTTTGACATCTATCTGCCAGATCTCATAGTCATAATACGCAACAATATCAAGCAGAATTCTGATGGACTTAACCATGACAATAAGGGAAAAAGTCTCATCATAGTCAATACCATGAATTTGCTTGAAACCCTTAGCCACCAGTCGCCCTTTGAATGTCTGTACATTCCCATCCATGCCAGTCTTCTTCTTGAAGACCCACTTGCACCCTATGGGTCTTACCCCTTCAGGTGGTTCCACCAAAGTCCATACTTGGTTTTCATACATGGAGTCCATCTCAGATTTCACGGCTTCAAGCCACTTCTCGGAGTCCGGTCCACACATAGCCTCATGGTTGGTTGCAGGCTCATCACTATGATCTATAAGCAACACATTACCTATTTGAGATACGAGAAATCCATATCTCTCAGGCTCAAATCTTGGTCTACCAGATCTACATGGAACTTGTGTTTCCTGAGCAGGTTCTCCAGCTACAACACCTTGTAGTCCTGACTCAGGTTCCAATACCGGTTCATTCACTATTTGTGGTTCTGGAACTTCTTCAAGATCTATCATGGCTGTCTTTATACTTAAGAACTCTTTCTCAAGAAAGACACCATTCCTCGTGACAAACACTTTGCCCTCAGACGGTAGGTAGAAATAGTACCCTTTGGTTTCACTAGGATACCCTACAAGATAACACTTATCTGATTTGAGTTCCAACTTATCAGGCATTTGACGTCTTACGTATGCCTCATAGCCCCAAACCTTTATGAACGACATACTGGGATGCTTCCCAGTCCATATCTCATATGGTGTCTTAAGAAGGAGCACGATTTAGTGTTAAAGAAGCAGTTTCTAGAGCAAAGACCCAAAAGGAAACAGGCAGATCTGCATGACTCATCATCAACCGCACCATGTCTAACAAGGTACGATTCCTCCGCTCAGACACACCATTATGCTGTGGTATTCTAGGTGGAGTGAGCTGTGATACAATACCACACTCTTTCAGATGATCACAGAACTCATGACTTAGGTATTCGCCACCTCGATCAGATTAGAGTGCTTTAACCTTCTTACCCAGCTGGTTCTCTATTTCGTTTTTAAACTCTTTGAACTTTTCAAAGGTTTTGTATTTGCACTTCATAAGATACACGTATCCGTATCTACTGAAATCATCAGTAAATGTAACAAAGTAGAAAAACCCACCTCTAGCCATAGAACTCATGGGTCCACATACATCACTATGTACTATACCCAAGAGATCATCAGCCCTCTCATTGAAGCCAGTGAAAGGGACTTTAGTCATCTTGCCTAACAAACAAGATTCACATCTCTCAAATGATTCATAATCAAATGAGTCAAATAGTCCATCACTATGGAGCTTGGATATACATTTCTCATTTATATGACCCAAACGACAATGCCAAAGATACGTAGGGTTCTAGTCATTTATTCTTAGTCTTTTAGTATTTTCAATATTATAGATTAGATGGTCTAAGTTCAAAACATACAGACCATTAAACATCTGGGCTACATCATAATAAACATCATTCTTAAATATTGAACAAAAATTATTCTTAATAATAAAAGAAAAACCCATCATGTCCAAATATGAAATGAATATAATGTTTCTAGTTATAGAAGGAACAAAATAACAATTATCTAGTTCTATTACAAGCCCACTGGGCAAAGCATGATGATAAACTCCCACGACAACAACATCAACTCATTCTTTATTGCCAACACGGAGGTCCACCTCTCCTTTACTCAACAATCTTCTCCTTCCCAGTTTCTGCACATTTATACAAATGTGAGAACCACACCCGGTATCCAATACCCAGGATGAAGGAGCAGAAAGGTACATAAATACTTGAAGCTGAAGTCATACCTCCCCTCATCTTGTGCAGACCCTCCACATAAGAAGGACAATTCCTCCTCCATTGACCAACCTTGCCACAATGGTGGCACTTTCCCTCTTTCATCAAGCCTTTCTTTTTCAGTGCTGAAGACTTGGGATCCAGTCCAGACTTAGGTCCTATCTTTGTCTTCTTGAAGCCCTTGGCCTTGCCCTTGCCTTTATGCACCATCAATATGGGGCTAGCAAACTTAACCTTCTTCATGTTGATCTCGACAATTCTTAACATGCCTAGGAGCTCGGGCAGTGTCTTGTCTATTTCATTCATGTTATAGTTCAAGACGAACTGCTCATAACTGTCCGACAATGATTACAGGATCAGGTCTGTGGCCAACTCTTGGCCTAGAGGGAACCCTAGTCTTTCAAGGTTCTCGATATACCTAATCATTTTGAGTACGTGAATCCCTACTAGGTCCCGAGCTCCCATCTTACACTGGAACAACGCCTTAGTGACATCGAATCTCTCTTTACGAGCTTGCCCTTAAAACATTTTCTTGAGATGCTCGTCAATGTCTTTGCAACCCATGTTCTCATGTTGCTTATGAAGCTTAGATTTCATGATTGCTAACATGAGACATTCGACGTCTAAGGAGTCGTCGAGATACTTCTTATAAGCATCTTTATCAGCACAGGTCGCATTCCCGGCAGGCTCATCAGGGGATACCTCTTCCAAAACATAGAGCTTGCTCTCTTGCCTGAGAACAATTCTCAGGTTCCTGTACCAGTCCAAATAATTTGTCCCGCTTAGCTTTTCCTTCTCAAGGATGGCTCAGAGGGACAGGGTGGAGTGTTAACCACTTGCCACGGAAATTCTACAAGAATGCAAGCAAAGCAAAATTAGTACAACATTTCAAAATATAATTTTTCTCTTTCGATTAGGTCTTTAATCAAAATAACTCCCACTATTTTTATCAAACTGATAACCCTCGATATCAATTCGAAGAGTTTGACGAGTAACTCTCTTAGTGGACAAAATCCATATTTCACTAACACTATGAGTCAACTTTGACTTTTCTCTCACAATACAGCTATATAGGTAGGCAACGCTTGCCAATTGCATCACTATGCAATTCCTGTATGGCTGGTGAATAACTCTTTATTCGCATCTATCATATGGTGCATGCAAACCCCATGCCTCTGGGCACTCAACCTTTGAGGTCACCCAGTTAAGCTTGACCCGATGTCGATAGTGGGATATCACAATTATCCGCTCGCACCCTTACCAAGATAGATTAATGCACCTTGCTTTGGCAAGCCCACACTTCATCGATCGAGGCAGGAAGAGTATCATCCATCGGAAGGCATCCGAATACTTAATATTGCTTAAGAGATTTTTAATTCTTGATGAACTCATTAATCATGGCTAACATTTAACCAGTGTGCACATCAAGCAAAATAAAATTCAGCAATCATAATCCAAATGCATCCCAGATGTGCACAAGAAGATCATCAACACTTGATGAGTCGGGCTAAATCTGAACATCTAAGACACTTCTTAATCTTTAGATTTACATGCATAGGACATGAGCAACATCAACTCCACTTACACAGTAGACAAGATCGTCACTTCATGTGAGATTCAAAATCTTACACATGCTTAGTTTCTCAAACCAACAAAGTGACGATTACTTTTAAAGAGTAAACTTCAAAGAAATCACATGCGTTCTTGGCAACATCTAAGACTAGATTTGGGCATTTAGAACACTCCTAAAATTCCAAATCTACACGCCATGAATTTAGTAACTTCTGAAACAATGAATATTGCCGGAACATCCCTCTGATACCACTGTTGGGTTTTTAGGGATGGCACAACACTTGTGCATGCAGCAGAAATAAGAACAAGAAAAACCCAAACGAGTTCGGATCTGACAACATTCATGAATCAAGAAGTAAAACATGATGTAATAAAAATTACCTTTGAGGGATTGAGTCTCAACTCAACCTAGATGCTCCAAAAGAATCAAGCCGGTCACATAGCGGCTAGAGTCTTGAGCACAGAAAGTATATCCGTGCCTCTACAATAATCCACACGATCGGGAGAACCCGTAGGAACTTGTCGCACAAGTTCTAGGTCGGGAGAAGACACTTAGCGTCTCCACATACTGCTAGATCTGTTGTAGGAGAGGCGACGACGACGACGACACTCGCCGGGATCGGGATCAGAATCAGCGACAGGATTGATGGAACACTTCCATCGGGTTTCTAGGGTTATCTTATTGTCGCACAGTATCAACTTGTGTGCTTAGACAGAAAGAAAAGGAACCATCAACAGTAAACCCTAAAACTTCCTATTTATACTCCAGGAGATAAATAGAATAGCTCTCGTCGCTATCCGCAGACCCAAAGCTTTCATTCCAGAATTCAGCAAGTCAACATTTGACTCAGAACGGGCATTCGTCGAAGTCAGCTCGACAAACTCGGCGCCAAAGTCCAGAACATCGAACATCGAACATCATTCGTCTAACTCAGCTCAACGAACTCTGCGCCAAAGGCCAGAACGTCGAACGTCATTCGTCGAACGACGTATGACATGTAACACCTCAAAATTTAGAGTTGAAACGAGCGGTGTTTGTACCAAGTTTGGATCTTGGTAGGGTGAACACGGACTACGACACGGGCGTGTCACACGGCCGTGTCATGCTCGGGTCGTCCAGTGAAGGACACGGCCTGGGACACGGGCGTGTCCCAGGGCGTGTCAGTACACACGGTATGGGACACAGGTGTGTCATATGGCCATGTACCTCTCTGGAAATTTTCTGAGTTTTGTATCGACTGTCGAACACAGCCGTTGACTGGTTGACACGGGCGTGTCAAATCCGACACGGGCATGTCGTCACCCGTGTCCACCAAGCGATGTGACGGTTGGCGTGGCGGTTATTGGTGATACAGCCTCCAGTCACGGGCGTGTTGATGACCCGACACGGGCGTGTCAGGTTGGGACACGGGCGTGTCCCAACCCGTGTCCTTTTCTGTGCTCGATTTGAGTGGCTGGATCGAGGCACACGGCCGTGTGCAACGCCGTGTTCGGCCCAGGAATAAAGTTTTCAGGCTAATCTGAGTCATTCATTTTCTTTAAATAAGATCCAATGACCCAGATGAGTTCCTGCTGGTGTTTAATCCAGGATTAGAGGTTTTATTCCTCATTCCATCTTTAACTCCCTCTTTCTAAGAAGTTAGAGAGAGAAGGGATCAAGGAAGAAAGAAGGGAGGAATCCGGCCGCCGGCGGAGCATCGGAGCACCAATCTGAGAACCGAGACCGGATCCCTGGAGAGAATTCCTTTGCGAAGCTTTCTATCCGACTAGTTTTTCATGGCGTCGAAGCGGACTTCAAGGGTAACGATTTTCAACTTGAGAACTTGAAGCTTTTCTTCCTTTGCATGGGAAAACCCGCTCCCGCGAGTGTGCGGTGTTACTTGGGGTAGATATGTGAAGTCCCCCTTGTTAGAGTCCGGAATCGAAGTACGGGCATATGCATTGTGTCTGAAGCCTACCCAGACGTGTTTGTCTGGATCGGTGATGTTGCATTGCATGAATAGCCGGAGAAGACTCCGTGCGTTGTTTTTGTGTTTCTACGCGGTAGATTGCGACAGGGATCCTTGGAGATTAACTCCAAGGCGCACCCGGAAAACTGGGCGGAAACGTAATTCTGCAAACTTGGTGGCCGGGGAGTCAGCCTTGAACATAACTGGGTTATGTGTTGATTGGAAACGATTTAGGAACCGAGTGAAGCTTGGCCCGCGCGTATGTCTTAAAGTGACTAGGCTGCGTGAACAACGGGCGGGTGGATACGGACTTGGGCTATGTGGTTTGGTGCTAGAGGCCCTAAAGTGGAACTGGCCGTTGGCATAGTCGGGAGCCTTGGACTACGGTCGGAAGGACTCAAAAATGCTCACATTGCTTGCTATCCTAAGGATGGTGGTGAAGCCACGGAATTGACCGAATTCACCGTGAATGTGCCCTGAGTGCACGAGGTGTTTGGCCGAGCGAGCCAACACCTGTGGCGAAAGTCTTTATTTGCACTTTATTATTTAGCTTGGCTAACGATATGCAGGGAAGGAGCACCGCCATCCCTATTAAGGGGGCGGGTTCGTTATAATTTGGTCAGCTTTAGCTGACCGTTGCTTTGTTTGCCACCATACGGTGGAATAATTGCTTGCAGGTGCTGCGGAACCAAGCGCCAATTAGCGGGTTGAAGCCTAAGCTGCTGTGCAGGCCCTCGAAGGCCGAAGTGAACTGCTATTTTTTACTTTCTATCATGTATGGCCGGCCTGCGAGCCGATGTTTGTAAGACATTACCTTGTTAAGAGAAACTTTGTAAGGCCATAAGGCCCTGTATTCTTCTGTGTATTTGTTTTATTTCATTCCTATTTTGGTTAGTGGACATTCATGCCATGCTTGTGCAAATTTTTGGTTCTGTTAACTGTTTAAAAGCTTCCGCTAGAATGCTCTGTGTTAGGACGAGTAGTTGGGAATTTGGTATTATTCTGTAACCCCTCTAACTGCCCGTGGTATATGGCGTCGGGTTCCAGCTGGACCTTCTATTATATGCCATACGACGGATGGGGGTGTTACAATTTGGTATCAGATTAGGGTGCCGTTCGTCTGTAATTGAATTCGTGGGCGAATTCTTTTAAGGGGTGGTGAACACATGTATGTGCGTCATCGTTATAACATAAAAGAACCCATGAATGTCCACTTAGGAATGAAAAAATGCATTTGTTTTGGGAATCTAAGTGTTCCAATGATTGCTTTTAGCAATATGTGTCTCGCCTAATCAAGGGTTTATGCTATTATTGGTGTTTAGAAGCGGTGTGGGGAAATCGGAGCGTCCACAATCAGCGGAAAGTAGTGCACCAATAGACGTGCCTACAACACCTCCTTCAGCAGAAACCATCAGATTGGTGGCTGAAGCAGTTTTTGCCATGATAAATGCCCAGCAAGTGCAGCACGCACCACCTGTTAATGAGCAAGAACCGATTAGAGTGGCAGTGCCGGGAGTAGTAGAGCGTGGGGCAGTTGATCTGGTAGCACCAAGAAGAGCCACGGAGAAACAGATCAAGCACGTGATGAGCTTTAATCCTCCGGTATTCGATGGGTTGGGAATGCCAACTCAAGCTGAGGATTGGCTCTCTACGATGAAGAGGGTCATGACAGCTACAGAAACTGCAGAGTAGCAAAGACCACAATAGCGAACCTTCCTATTGGCCGGTGAGGCAAGGATGTGGTGGGACGTGTTGGAGGTTCATCTCTTAGTGGGAAGACAACTTGCTGACGTACCGATGGATGAATTCTCAAGGTTGTTCTTTGCCAGATACCTACCTTCTGCCTAGAAGCTTGAGATGGAGAATAAGTACCTTGGATTGACTCAGGGAGCGAGTAGCGTGGATGAGTATCTCCACGAGTTTACTCGGTTAGGTCGTTATGCTGGTGCTATGTTTACTGAAGAAGAGAGGAAGACCAACCAATTTTATGAGGGTCTACGGAGCGACCTACAACTACTCCTTGCTGGGCCTAAGGCGCAGGGCTTCCTAGCCTTGGTAAATGCGGCTCGGTCTTTGGAAAGGGTTGCAAGGAAAGTGCAAGAGAAGAAGGACCCAGTGGAGAAGAAGTCAGAGTTTAAAGTGCCAAATACAAAGTCAGGTTTCCGCAGATGGAACAAGAAGCAGAAGACTTGGAGCTCAGCCCCTTCGTCTGGTACGACGGGGGCAAACCCTATTCGAGCCCCAGGAGCCTGTAACAACTGTGGAAAGGTGGGACATTTTGCAAGAGATTGTTGGAGAGGACGTGCAAAGTCCGAAAGGAGGCAAGTAGCAACTTATGAGGAAAAAGGGAAGGCGGCAGAGTCGACCGCATCCCACCATGCTCCGGCCCAGCCTAGAGTTTATAACCTTGGTCTGCAAGAGGCTATCAAATAAGCTGACGTGGTGACAGGTATGAGTTAAATTTATTATAGTTTAGATTTTTGTTGTAACTGTTACCTTTGTATGTGTTAGCTTATTAATGTTGGTGCTAGGCTTTGTATTGATTCTCGATCGTCCGGCGAGAGCCCTGTTCGATACGGGAGCATCACATTCTTTCTTGTCCAAAAGATTCATATCGCTCATCGAAGTGCCTTCTTCGATGGCAAAGGACAAGCTGGATGTGTTGTTGCCCAATGGGTGCTCAATGCGCGCGGATAGAGTCTGCGTGGTAAAGTTGCGGATTGGGGATCAGGAGTTCGATTTGCAAAGCGTGGGTGCTGCCGTTAGTAGAGTTCGACGTAATCTTTGGAATGGAATGGCTTTCGGAGCAGCGAGCCTGCATTGACTGTAACCGAAAAGAGGTTAGGTTGGGACTGAATACTGAGCGGGAGACAACGTTTGCAGGCATGAAAGGGTCGAGCAAGATTATGATGTTGGCTCTTCAGGTGATTAAGGCAGTTTAGTCTGGTGCTGAGCTGTTTGTCATTTCAGTACAGGCTTCAATGCCTAATCATAGTCTAGACAGTATTGCAGTGGTGTCCGAGTATCCTGATGTATTTCCAGACGATCTCCCAGGAGCCCCTCCTCAACGGGAGATTGATTTTACAATTGTGCTGGTGCCGGGTGCCAAACCGGTGCCACTCTCTCCGTATCGGATAATGCCTAAGGAGATGGCAGAGTTGAAGGTACAACTGCAAGAGTTGTTAGAGCAAGGGTATGTGCGTCCAAGTTCGTCGCCTTGGAGCGCACCGGTCCTTTTCGTTAAGAAGAAAGATGGGAGTTTGCGACTTTGTATTGATTATCGGGAGTTGAACAAACTTACGGTAAAAAATAAGTATCCGATCCCAAGGATTGACGATCTATTTGATCAGTTAGTTGGGTCAACAGTATATTCGAAGCTAGATCTGAAATCTGGATACTACCAGTTATGGATAAAGGAATGTGACATCCCTAAGACAACGTTCAACACGCGGTTTGGACACTACGAGTTTACGTTCATGCTGTTTGGGCTGACCAATGCGCCATCCGTGTTTATGGATCTAATGAACAGGACGTTCAGAGAGTACCTGGACCAATTCGTGATAGTGTTTATCGACGACATCTTGGTGTACTCGCGGTGTGAGGATGATCACTACAAGCATCTGCATATGGTGTTGGAGACGTTGAGGAAGAATCAGTTGTATGCTAAGTTCTCCAAGTGTGAGTTTTGGTTGTCCTCAATAGCGTTCCTTTGGCATATTGTTAGTGGTAACAGGATTGCGGTGGATTCGGCGAAGATAGCGGCAATTCAGAAGTGGCCTGAGTTGACTACGGTGGTGGAATTCCGGAGCTTTCTGGGGCTTGCCGGCTACTACAGGCACTTCGTGGAGAATTTCTCACGGATCGCGCTACCACTCACGACGTTGACAAGGAAGGATCAGAAGTTTATATGGACGCTGGAGTTTGCGCAGGCTTTTGAAGAGTTGAAGAGGCGGTTGATCTCGACACCTATCTTGTGCTCGCCGAGTGGGTCCGAAGGATTTGAAATTTATAGTGATGCTTCAGGGCAGTGGTTTGGGCTGTGTTCTGCTACAACATGAGAGAGTAATAACGTACGGATCACGACAGTTGAAGGTCTATGAGAGAAATTATCCGGTCCACGATTTGGAATTAGCGGCCGTGATATTTGCTCTAAAGCTGTGGAGGCACTTTCTGTACGGTGTAAAGGTTGACATTTACACCAATCATAAGAGCCTGAAGTATTTACTAGATCAGAAGGACCTGAACATGAGGCAGCGAAGGTGGATGGAGTTCTTGGGAGACTACACTTTCAAGATACATTATGTGCCTAGGAAAGGAAATGCAATGGCAGATTCTTTGAGTCGTAGGGCTCTGGCGCAGGCCAACTGGTTGGCGGTGCATGATGAGAGATTAGTCCGTGATTTGGAGGCATTGGAGATCTCTTGCGTCGACAAGCAATCTCGTGCTGAAGCAATATTGTGTTGGACGGAGGTGCAGTACGACCTAGCTGATAGGATTCGGCGATCTTTAGTTCAAGATAACACTATGAAGCAGGCATTGGATGAATCGTTTGATGGGTCAAATTCCCAGTTTGCAGTTGTGGATGGACTGCTAAGGAAGGACGGTCGCCTATGCATTCCTGGTGCGGATAGTCTTCAGGAGGAGTTGATGTACGAGGCTCATCATACCAAGTACTCAATCCACCCGGGGAGTACGAAGATGTATAGGGACATGAAGAAGTTGTTCTGGTGGCCAGGGCTGAAGAAGGATGTAGCACTGTATGTGGCAAAGTGCCAAACATGTGCCTTAGTAAAGGCGGAGTGCCAGAATCCCGAAGGTTTCTTAAAATCCTTGCCTATCCCGAAATGGAAGTTCGATGACATATCCATGGATTTTGTGCACGGTTTGCCAAAGTCGCAGAAGGGAAATGACGCCATTTGGGTGGTCGTAGATAGACTGACAAAAGTGTCGCATTTCATTCCGAATAAGAAGGAAGATCCGGTGGAAAAGTTAGCCAAGCTCTATGTGGATAATATTGTACGGTTGCATGGTGTTCCCCGCAGTATTGTTAGTGACCGAGATGGGCGCTTCACGCCCAATGACTAGAGGCTGGTGCATAAGTTGTTGGGAACTAAGCTGAGTTTCAGCACAGCCTTCCATCCGCAAACGGATGGTTAGACCGAGAGGGTCAATAGGACGATGGAGGACGAGGACCTGCTCCGTATGTGCGTGCTAGAATTCGGAAAACACTAGGAGGATCACCTGTACATGGTAGAGTTTGCATATAATAACAGTTTTCAAGCAAGTATTGGAATGACGCCTTTCGAGGCCCTTTATGGGAGAAGGTGCCACACACCGTTGTCTTGATTGGAGGCAGGCGAGTCAAAGTTATTCAAACGTCAGGCGGTGAAAGAAGCCACTTCAATGGTATGTACGATTCAGGAACGGTTAAAGATCGCTCAGGACAGGCAGACAAAATACTATAATGCCAAGCATAGGAATGTGGAGTTCAGTGTTGGCGATTGGGTGTATCTGAAAATCAAGCCGTTCAAGGGTGTCTCGCGGATTCGACGCTTGAAGAAGCTGAGTCCGAGATACCTTGGAACGTTTGAGATCCTTAAGCGTGTTGGCGAGGCAGCGTATCAATTGAAGTTGTCGGTGGAGCTGAGTGGACTACACGATGTATTCCACGTATCGGTGTTGTGGAAGGTGGTTCAAGAGCCTTCACAAGTCGTTGCTGTCGATCAAGTGCGATTGATAGTGGGTTGACGATGAAGGTCAAACCAGTTTGCATTGAAGAATTTGAAGTCAAACGGCTCCGCAACAAGGAAATTCGAATGGTTAAGGTTCGTTGGGATAACTGCGGATGTGAGGAGCTTTCTTGGGAGCGAGAGCAGGCTATGTTGGAGGAATATCCCGAACTTTTCAACTCAGGTAATGTTTAAATTGTTGTGTACCCCTTTTCTTAATTTCGTGGACGAAATTCTTTAAGGGGAGGAGATTTGTAACACCTCGAAATTTAGAGTTGAAACGGGCGGTGTTTGTACCAAGTTTGGATCTTGGTAGGGTGAACATGGCCTGTGACACGGGTGTGTCACACGACCGTGTCATGCTCGGGTCGTCCAGTGAAGGACACGGCCTGGGACACGGGCGTGTCCCAGGGCGTGTCAGTGCACACGATATGGGACACGGGCGTGTCACATGGCCGTGTACCTCTCTGGAATTTTCTGAGTTTTGTATCGACTGTCGAACATGGCCATGGACTGGTTGACACGGGCGTGTCAAATCCGACACGGGCGTGTCCTCACCCATGTACACCAAGCGACGTGACGGTTGGCGTGGCGGTTATTGGTGACACGGCCTCTAGTCACGGGCGTGTTGATGACCCGACACGGGCGTGTCAGGTTGGGACACGGGCGTGTCCCAACCCGTGTCCTTTTTGTGCTCGATTTGAGTGGCTGGATCGAGGCACACGGCCAGGGAACACGGCCGTGTGCAAAGCCGTGCTCGGCCCAAGAATAAAGTTTTCAGGCTAATCTGAGCCGTTCGTTTTCTTTAAATAAGATCCAACAGACCAGATGAGTTCCTGCTGGTGTTTAATCCGGGATTAGAGGTTTTATTCCTCATTCCATCTTTAACTCCCTCTTTCTAAGAAGTTAGAGAGAGAAGAGATCAGGGATGAAGGAAGGGAGGAATCCGGCCGCCGGCGGAGCATCAGAGCACCAATCTGAGAACCGAGACCGGATCCGTGGAGAGAATTCCTTTGCGAAGCTTTCTATCCGACTAGTTTTTCATGGCGCCGAAGCGGACTTCAAGGGTAACGATTTTCAACTTGAGCACTTGAAGCTTTTCTTCCTTTGCATGGGAAAACCCGCTCCCGCGAGTGTGCGGTGAGTGCGCGGTGTTCCTTGGGGTAGATATGTGAAGTCCCCCTTGTTAGAGTCCGGAATCGAAGTACGGGCATAAGCATTGTGTGTGAAGCCTACCCAGACGTGTTTGTCTGGATCAGTGATGTTGCATTGCATGAATAGCCGGAGAAGACTCCGTGCATTGTTTTCGGGTTTCTACGTGATAGATTGCGACAGGGATCCTTGGAGATTAACTCCAAGGCGCACCCGGAAAACTGGGCGGAAACGTAATTCTGCTAACTTGGCGGCCGGGGAGTCAGCCTTTAACATAACTGGGTTATGTGTTGATTGGAAATGATTTAGGATCCGGGTGAAGCTTGGCCTGCACGTACATCTTAAAGTGACTAGGCGGCGTGAGCAACGAGCGGGTGGATACGGACCTGGGCTATGTGGTTTGGTGCTAGAGGCCCTAAAGTGGAACTGGCCGTTGGTATAGTCGGGAGCCTTGGACTCCGGTCGGAAGTGATAGTTTTAACTTCAAGACAACCTAAACACCTAGAGGGGGGGGGGGGTGAATAGGTTCTTATCCTTGTTTTAACTTAAGGCAGAATTTAACTTACGTTCTTTAATATAAACCAGATATCTCTACAGCTAACACAACACATACAATCACAAAAAATATAATAACACAAATCACAGATTGCACACAGATTTATAGTGGTTCCCCAAGGTCTGGGTACATCCACTTTCCCCCTACGCCTATCCAGCAATATGCTAGATTCAGCCTAACTCCTTCCTTTTCTTCTCAGATCCACAGATCTTACAGCTCAGAATCCTAAAGGATTCCTACAACTCAGAATGTATCCACACTCCTACAGCTCAGGCTAATAAGCCCTACCTCAGCCTTGCCACAAGGCCTACAACTCATAGAACCAATTCTCCTACACTCAGGCTCAAACAGCCTTACCACTCAGAGATGTAAATCTCCTACACTCAGCATTTATAACACAGGCTTACAACTAAGATCTTTGATAAGATCCTACAGAATTTGATAAGTAATTTGATGGACTCTTACCCTTGATGAGAGAGAAAGGATAAGAGAATTCTTGATCAGCTTCTTGATGAGACTGATGGCTGAAATCAACCTGTTCTTAGCTTTCTTCAAAGCTTCTTGAATCTGAACTTAGTAGGGTTGATCTCCTTTGAAGTTGACTGACTGGCAGCTTCCTTCTTGGATACCAGATATGGATCTGGATCTTCTTAGTAGATAGGTTCAGGATCTACTTCTTAAGAGACTTGTGATTGTCTCCTTCTTGACTTCAAAACAGCTGGAGCTCTCTCTCCCCAAACCTTCTGAAGTTTCTTCTGAATTCTGGATTGAATTCTCCTTAGACAAAATCTGAGTAGATGAACATTTCAGAATGTCTTCTTAGATCTTCTCACGAAGATCTTCTTCTGTGACTTGTACTTTCTTGATCAGAGATCAATCTCACAATAGTTGTGTTAGTTGTGTGTCAATTCATCATTCTATTCTTCTGAATCCATCTATATATATAGACTTTATCCATGGTAGCTGATCCGGTTTCTAACTAACTTCTGACAAGTCTGACAGCTTCAGTACACCTGTTGTAACTCACACCTGTCAAGTCCTCAAACAGTTCTTGAGCATTTGTCTCTGTCAGCAAAGCGTCGAGACTGACTGTCATAAAGTGTCGAGACAATTTGTCAATATGTGTCGACACAAGTGACTTAAGTGTCGACACAGACTTTGGTGATGTCGACATAGCTGCCTTGATGTCGACACAGCTTCTTGACACTGCATCTTAAGAATGTGTCGACACTGATTATTTGTGTCGACACAATCACTTCTTCACTTTTCAGCAATCAACTAATGTTGAAACTCTGCAGTGTGTCGACACAAGTCCTGTGTGTCGACACAGTTGATGTAGACTAAGAATTCTGTGTATCGACACTGCTTTCAGGTGTCGACACAGTTGATGTCGACTCTGCTTCTGTGTGTCGACACTGCCTCCCGGTGTCGACACATTTGATGTCGACTATAATCTTCTGTGTGTCGACACAGTTTTTCTAGTGTCGACACTGCTTCCCCAAGTGTCGACACAAGCTTTCTTAAGTGTCGACACATGGACTTAGAAACTTTTCTCTGCATTTTAGCCAATACTTAACCTGCACATATAAACTCAAAATAACATCAAATACACCTTGATGTATATAATTGAGCTAAGTAAGGCTTCTCCAAATCAGGTACACATTTTCCAATGTACCCAACAATCTCCCCCTTTTTGGAGAAGTCATAACCCTTCTGTCAATGATATACACCACTTATGATAAATAAACATTATGATGTATATAAGCATTATTTAACATGGTAACTTATAAACAAAACAAATATCAAAATCACATCACAGAATAAGGATGCAAACTAAATGAACATGGAAAATGATTTTGTTTATTATATCAAAAAGTCTCTTAACACTGATTACATAGATTTCTTTAAAACTAAGAATTACATAGTTCTTGGAAAAAGCTAGTAAAACTAAACTAAGGCTGGACTGGCTCCTTAATGACTATTCCTTTCCCTGGTTTAATCTGAGCCTGCACAAAAGGTTCTGTATCTTCAATGAGCTTCTTGCCTTTCAAATCAGCCTTCTTTTGAGCTTTAGCCTTAATCCTTTGCCTTTCAAAGTAATGAAAAGGCTTAGGGAAATACTTGCTAGGCTCCTGAGCATCAGGAGGTAGCTTCCCACTCTTAGCCTTCCTTCTGTATTGAACTATAGCTTCTTGCCTAGCCTCATACTTCATCCACTCCTGCTCATTATACCATTTACACCTTTCATAAACTTGGTCTTTTACAGCTTTTCAGGCAGTTAATATGATATTTCTAGAAGTGGGGCTCCATTGCTCAAAATCAAGTTTTAACTCTGCCTGCTCTCTAAATCTTTTCTTTGATAGTTGAGCATCTTGCTGAGCTTTCAGACCAGCTTCTGGCATATCTACCTTTTTAATAATAACATTAGTAACTGGTTGTGGAGGGCTGTACATACACTGAACTTGTTGATGTATCATTTCAATATCTGTAGGGGGGTAAATTACTTGGGCAACCTCAGGTTGATCACCTTCAAGTAGAGCTGGTTGCACACCTGACTCAGCCACATTATCATCATCACATAAGGGTGGATATCCCAGAGTGGCTCTAATGCTGTTGGTTACCCATTTGGCATGATCAGAGCCAGCATATACTAACACCCTCTCCCCTTTATGACTTCTCTAGCCACATGTTCTTTCAAATCATCTTTCTGAAATCTGATTTGCCCATCCAGGTAATTGATACAATCTTTAAAGAAAGGCTTTAACTTTTGAAGCTTGTCATTGATTAACTTCACAGATGATGTGATGACAGTTTTAACTGAATCTAGGGCAGCCTGTAGCTTCTTATCAAAGTCTTCCATTTCTTTAGCCCTTGCAGCAGTCATTCCTGTAACAACATTTTTTAACTCAGTGACTATCTCATTGTGAGATTCAGTCAGATTGTCATTCATTCTTATTTGATTTTCAAGGACATAGCCTTGTTTGACAGCAATATCATCCACCTGCTTCTTTATTTCTGCTTGTTGCTTTGCTAGAAATACCACAACATTGCCCCCCTTATGGAAGCATTCTGTCATCTCTTTTTTATTCTGACTGACCTCAAATCTGATTGACTTTATGTCTTGGGCTAAATCAAATTGAAGAGCCTTGTGGCCTTCATCCATATATTTTTCAAGAGCCAATCGCTGCTCATCAAATTTCACCTGTAAATCAACTAAATATTTGCTGTAATCAGTCTCAGGGGCTGGTTGTGAAGTAGTTGCTTGCAAAGCCTTCTTATAGGTCTGGCTTCTCCTCTTAAAAATCATTAGTTTTCTTTTCTTAACACTTTCTATCTCCTCATCCTCTGAATCAGAAGAACTATCAATATCAACTCTTCTTTTGGACTAGAATGCATCTCCTTTTCAGTCCATTGCTCCTCCTTCTCAAGATTAACTTGCTTCCCCTCAACTGCTCCCTCTATGTCAGGAAATAACTCTTCCAGGGTGAACTCTTGTTGAGTGTGAACTGCTTTTTCTGGAGCATCAACAACCACAGATGTATCCTCCATGATCACATCTAGTGCTGGACTATTGACATGAGGAGTTTCAAGAATAGATTGTGAATTCATTTCTCTTGCCAAGTGAATGCTTTCTTCCCCTTGTCGTTGTGCAGTAACTAACTCCCCCTGTACTTGTGCATTCTCAGCATTGTCCTGTACTTGTACAATATCTAGCTCCCCCTGCACTTGTGCACTAGTTGCGTCTTTTTGCACTTGGTCATGCTCAGTATTGTCAGGTATTGGTGATTGTACTGCAGTCTCTTGGGTATCCAAATCAGGCGTGTCCTTGGAGAGAACCCTATCCCATCTGGATATTATCCTGATGTCCATCCTTCTCATATGATTTATTTTAGACCCTTGAAGCTGATGCATTACCTCTGGAATTGCTCCAGCCAGGTATAAGCTCATCAATCTAGCCAAATTAGGCTTCTTGATTCCTTCCTTTATCTTTTTAAACAAAACTGCAGACCAATCTGTGTTAATCTTGTAGATTATCCTTGTCATCAGACTGAACATATAGGCAGAGATCCTATCATGTCCTCCTGGTTTACACAAAATCACCTTCCCTACCACTTCAGATAGAAATTTTCCTTGTTGATTCATCCCTTTTCTGTTGATTGCTACGCCAATCTTCATGGATGGATCCAATCCACACCACTGAAGTGCCTCCCTTGTCTTTGAGGCTGAGACCTCTTCTTCATCCTGGATTCTTGGAAGGTGAAGAATCTTTCTTAAACTTTTTAAGGTAAGTTTGACTCTATGTCCATGAACTGTTGATTTGATCTTGAGGCCAGTGGAGTCCACTGTTGCAGCAGCATAGAATTCAAATACTTCTTTCTTCTAGATTTTGTAGGTTCAGAAACAAGAAACTCTAACCCAGAATCAGTAACTAGGGTAATCACTCCTTTAATCTCTGTCGCCGCATCATCAAAAGCATTGCGTACCAGCTCGTAGCCTTCGTTAATATTATCTTCAATCTTTTGCGCAATTGGAATGATTAGAAAGCTTGAATGGAGAGAAGAGAGTTTGTCGACACAGGGTTTTAGTCTCGAAAATCTGGTGAGCGTGTCGACAGAATTTGTTCTGGACCTATTTATACCTTTTTAAACAAAGAAGGTCAAAGGGCGGGCAAAATTTTTCTAAATGTGTCGACACTGTTGGAGAGTGTCGACATATACTTCTGTTGTCTCGACCACAACGTTGACTACTATGTGTCGACACCAATTGATGTTGTGTCGACACTGGACATACTTAGTAGTTCATCAGAAATTCTGTGTCGACTCTTATTGCAAGTGTCGACACAATTTCTGGAAGTGTCGACACCATTACTCTGGTTGTGTCGACACCACTATTCTGGATGTGTCGACACTTTGTCCCTTAGGTGTCGACACTACGGCACTGTGTCGAAATAATTTCCCTGTATTGTCGACACAACTCCTCTGTGTCGACACTTTATTACTGAATGTGACGACACAATTGTACTTAGCCACTTATGTTAATCTAACATATGGTAAACATACCTAATTCAATTTTAAATCTATTGAATTTAGTTTCATCTAGAGGCTTAATAAATACCTCTGCAATTTGATAATCTGTCTTAACAAATTCTAGTGAGATGTCCTCTTTCTCTACATGTTCTCTAAGAAAATGGTATCTTATTTCTATATGCTTAGTCCTACTATGTGAAACAGGATTATTAGCAATAGAAAAACACTAGTAGAATCACAAAACAAAGGTGTTCTACTTACCTGAATACCATAGTCTTCTAGCTGGTGTTGAATCCACAACAGCTGTGCACATCAACTTTCTGCTGCCACATATTCAGACTCAGCTGTAGAAATTGCCACACTAGTCTGCTTCTTACTGCTCCAAGATATCAATCTTCCTCCTAGAAATTGACATGTACCTGTAGTACTTTTTCTATCTTCTTTGCAACCTGCAAAGTCTGCATCTGAATAGTCTGTTAGTAGAAAATCTCCATTCCTAGGGTACCAAAGGCCTAGATTAGGTGTGCCCTTTAGATATCTCAAAATTCTCTTTACAACAGTATAATGAGATTCTTTTGGGCATGATTGGTACCTAGCACAGACACATGTTGCATACATAATGTTTGGTCTACTAGCAGTGAGATATAGTAGAGAGCCAATTATCCCTCTATACACAGACTCATCTACAGATTTACCTGCATCATCTTTGCATATAAGCATACTTGTTCCCATAGGAGTTCTCATGGTGGAGGATGATTCCATACCATACTTCTTAATTAAATCCTTGGTGAACTTAGACTGGGATATGGACAAGCCATCATCAGTCTGTCTTACTTGGAGTCCAAAGAAGAACTTAAGTTCCCCCATACTGCTCATTTAAAACTTCCCTTGCATAAGTTTAGCAAACTTCTTGCAAAGGTTATTTTCTATAGACCCAAATATTATGTCATCTACATAAATCTGGACTAAGATTATCTTACCTTTGGATTCCCTTAGGAATAGAGTTTTGTCTATTTTCCCTCTTGAGAATTTGTTCTCAATAAGGAAAGTAAGCAGGGTTTCATACCAAGCCCTTAGAGCTTGCTTTAACCCATACAAAGCTTTCCTAAGTCTATAAACATAATCAGGTTTGAGAGAATCTACAAAACCTGAAGGCTGCTCTACATAGACTTTTTCTTTTAGATTTCTATTCAGGAATGCTGATTTTACATCCATTTGGAATACTTTGAATCCTTGATATGCTGCATAGGCAAGGAACATTCTAATGGCTTCCAGTCTTGCTACTGGGGCAAAGGTTTGATCAAAGTCAATACCCTCTTCCTGCCTGTATCCTTTTGCAATAAGTCTTGCTTTGCTCTTCACAATAATTCCATTCTCATCCAGTTTGTTCCTAAAGATCCACTTTGTTCCAATGATGTTGTGGTCTCTTGGTTTAGGAACTAACTCCTAGACCTTGCATCTTCTGAACTGATTCAGCTCCTCTTGCATGGCATTAATCCAATGTGGGTCTAGGATAGCTTCTTCAAATTTCTTTGGCTCCAGTTGAGATAGGAAGCTTGAGCATAGCACTGTGTTCAAGTTCCTGCTTCTGGTTTTCACTCCATGTCTTAGATCACCAATTATCTGATTTGCTGGATGATCCTTTAAGTGTTTAACAGTTGGAGGTAGACTGTCTTCTGGTTGAACACCTCCAGTCTCTTCAATATACTGCACCTCTTGATGTACATTCAGTATCTAGAGAGTCCTGTACTCCCCCTGGACAGTAGCCACCATTTTCCACTTCCTGATCTGCAGTTGAATCATCTGCAATGGAAAGCTTGTCCATTCTCTTATTTATACCTGTTGTACTGCATGAACTACAAGACAACTCACTGTTGATCAATCTAGTTTCATCAAAAACAACATGTACAGATTCTTCTACAACTTGAGTAATCAAGTTGTAGACTCTATAAGCCTTACTATTGTTGCTGTACCCAACAAATATCCCATCTTGGGATTTGGCAGCAAACTTAGTTAGATAAGACTTGCCATTGTTAAGGATATAACACTTGCAACCAAAGATCCTAAAATAGGATAAATTTGGTTTTCTACCTTTCATGATCTCATAGGGAGTCTTTTTGTGGCACTTGGTGATAGAAGCCATGTTGATCACATGACATGCAGTGTTTACTGCCTCAGCCCAAAAATATTCTGGGAGAGAAGTGTCACTCAATAGAGTTCTACCAGCCTCAATCAATGTTCTATTCTTCCTTTCAGCAATACCATTTTGCTGTGGTGTTCTAGGTGAGGAGAATTCTTGGAAAATCCCAAATTCTTCACACAGTCTTGTCATACTTTCAGATTGAAATTCAGTGCCATGGTCACTTCTGATTTTGACCACTGTACTATCCAGTTCATTTTGAATTGGTTTGACAAAACTATGTAAAACACTTGGGGTTTCTGATTTTTGTCTCAGAAAGAACACCAATGAATATCTAGAATAGTCATCTACCACCACAAAAATGTAGACCTTCCTACCTAGACTATGAACTGGCATAGGACCAAAAAGATCACAATGTAAGAGGTATAGACACCTCACTGAATCCTTGTTTTCAAGGCTATGAAAGGAGGATTTTGTCTGCTTGCCTTTTTGACAAGCTGAACATATCTCATCCTTTATACACTTAACTTGAGGACCATTCCTCACTAACTCTTTGCTAAAGAGTTGGCCAATTGTTTTGTAGTTAAGATGGGCCAGCCTCTTGTGCCATTTGACACAGTGAGAGGCTCTCTCATCAGCTACAAGACAAATAGGAGAACCTTTGTTCTCATACTCAAAATTGAGACAGTACACATTCCTCTTTCTATATCCTGTCAAAATGATCTTTTGATCACTTGACCTTTTGATATGACATCCATTCTTAACAAATGAAATGTCATATCATAAATCACTCAACTGACTTATGCTTATGAGGTTGTGTTTCAAACCCTTCACATAGGCCACTTGAGTGATAGTAATCTGGTTACTAGAAATATTACCAAATCCTTTGATGATGCCTTTTTAAGAGCCACCAAAGATTACTTTAGGCCCATTTAAGATAGGCAAGTACTCCTTCAGCAATCCCTTTTTTTCCAGTCATGTGCCTGGAACATCCACTGTCCAAGTACCATATAGGGGTATGGTGACTTGGACTCACCTGCAATAAAGAATTACATTCCCTTAGAACCCAAGTAAGTCTTGGGTCCTTGGTTCAAGTTAGCTTCATACTTTCCAACTCTACCTGCTGCTCTTCTAACAGGCAGACTGTTGTTCTTCCTGACACTAGTGTTGTGCCAGCAATCTATGGCATAATGACCTGTTTTGCCACAGCACCAACAATCATACTTGTTATATCTATTTTTAGATACATAAACTTTTTTGTATTGTGCTGGTACTGCTGCAGCTACACCCATTATTTTCTTAAAAACATGGGGTTTATGAACATGGACTGCCTTATTGACATAAGCACCCTTGTCATTCAGAACTTCAGTCTTACCATGACCTTGAGTATTCTCAAATTCATACTTATTAGAAGGCTCATGCACTTTTCTAAAAACTACAGGGACTTTAAAATTCAGTGGCTGGACTGAGGCTTTGCCTTTTCTCTTGAATTGGACAGCCCTGGTGTTACCCTTAAAGCCTATTCCGGCCTTACCCTTTTGAGCCACAAACTAATCTATTAAAGGTAAAACTGATTTTGGCTTGGAATAACTAGCCACCAAATCTTTCTCCTTTTGAAGTTTGACTTCCAGACTTTTAATTAGATCATTTTTGTATGTGATTGTGCCCATCTGAATAACAGTTATAGTTTTCAGTTTGGCAATCTCATTCAATTTTTGATCTAACTCTTTCTCTAAGTCAGATGCAGCCATCTTAAGATCTGTAATATCCTTAGCCTGAGTTTTGGCCAGGTTCTTGCTTTTCTTTAGTGCCTGCAATAAGTCCCCATATTCATCTATCAGCTGATGAATATCTCCTTCAGATTCAGACCCATCCACATCACTTGATGCAGATGTAGCTGACTCTGTACCAGTGCTACAATCAGAATTTCTAGAAATACATTGTACCTTACTAGGACCAGGCTGATCCTGGCACTTGTCTTCTTCTGATACAACCATCAGTCCCATACACTGATGGTCTTCTTGTTCATAGATAGAGTTCAGCAATTGCATAAACTCTTCTTCTTCATCAGCTGCATAAAGACCAATGTATGCCTCAGCTTCAGATTCAGACTCTAAAGTTGATTGGTCTGTCAAGCTTTTCTCCTTCTTAGCAACAAAAGATTTCTCCTTCTTGCTCTTTTGTTGATTCTTTCTTTTATTAGCAGACTCCTTTCTTTTGTCAGGACACTCAGCCACAACATGTCCAGGCTTATTACAGCAATAACAAACTATCTTTGATATTGTAGATTTGCTAGGCTTTGACCTGCTCCTGTCCTTCCTAGATGACTTTCTCTTTTGATAATAGTCATCAACTGGCTGTGATGTGGAGGGCCTAGATTTCCACTGCTTCTTCTTCAAGAATCTCTGAAACTGTCTTGTAAAGGCAGCAAAATCTGTATCTGAATCACTGCTATCTGAACTTTGGTTGTCTGAATTATCTGAAGCAATTTCAGCAACTTCCCTATGAGGTGATGGAGACATCCTCCTATTCTTTCTAGTGGCTTCAACCTTGAAGGCCACAGACTTTTCTCTATGCTCTCCTTTTGCATTTCTTTCTTCCTCTTTTCTAATCATTAGTTGCATTTCATAAGACAACAACTTTCCAAATAAGGTTGGAGGAGAAATATCTACAAGTTTGGCCACTTCCCTAATGGCACAAATCTTGATATCCCAATCCCTTGTCAAGCATCTCAGGAATTTGTCATTCAGTTCATACGTACTGAAGACCCTTCCATAAGACATCAGCTCATTAACTATTCTAAAGAACTTCTTATAGCACTCAGATATGCTATCTGACTTCCCTTGTCTGAAGCTTTCATATTCCTAATTTAGCATAGACTTTCTATCTTGTCTAACTTCTTCAGAACCATCCATGTAGACTATCAAAGTGTCCCACATTTCCTTGGAGGTCTTGCAGTGAATTAAATTCTGAAAGGGTGAATCATTTATGGCACTTACTATGATATTCTGAGCTCTTTTATCCATAGTTGCCAGTATAATCTCATCCTTAGTCATCTCAGAAAAATCTTTAGGAGTTCTCTGGTTTGCATCTAGAACAGATACCTTCATTGGAACATAAGGACCTCTTTTACTGTAATATAGATCCTTGGGTCAGAAGCCTCCATAAACAACCTAACCCTTTCTTTCCATATTCCAAATATCTCCTTCCTGCAGATGGGTAATTTCATAGAACCTAGTTCCTTATGATTTTCTCCAGAACCCATTTTCTTGATTCTTGATTCTGCCTTAGGGATCTAACTCAGACTGTTAAGTCTTTCTTTGAGCAACGTCCCTCTGATACCACTTGATAGTTTTTAACTTCAAGACAACCTAAACACCTAGAGGGGGGGGGGGGTGAATAGGTTCTTATCCTTGTTTTAACTTAAGGCAGAATTTAACTTCAGTTCTTTAATATAAATCAGATATCTCTACAGCTAATACAGCACATACAATCATAGAAACTATAATAACACAAATCACAGATTGCACACAGATTTATAGTGGTTCCCCAAGGCTTGGGTACATCCACTTTCCCCCTGCGCCTATCCAACAATATGCTAGATTCAGCCTAACTCCTTCCTTTTCTTCTCAGATCCACAGATCTTACAGCTCAGAATCCTTAAGGATCCCTACAACTCAGAATGTATCCACACTCCTACAGCTCAGGCTAATAAGCCCTACCTCAGCCTTACCACAAGGCCTACAACTTAGAGAACCAATTCTCCTACACTCAGGCTCAAACAGCCTTACAACTCAAAGATGTAAATCTCCTACGCTCAGCCTTTATAACACAGGCTTACAACTCAGATCTTTGATAAGATCATACAGAATTTGATAAGTAATTTGATGGACTCTTACCCTTGATGAGAGAGAAAGGATAAGAGAATTCTTAATCAGCTTCTTGATGAGACTGATGGCTGAAATCAACCTGTTCTTAGCTTTCTTCAAAGCTTCTTGAATCTGAACTTAGTAGGGTTGATCTCCTTTGAAGTTGACTGACTGGAAGCTTCCTTCTTGGATACCAGATATGGATCTGGATCTTCTTAGTAGATAGTTTCAGGATCTACTTCTTAAGAGACTTGTGATTGTCTCCTTTTTGACTTCAAAACAGCTAGAGTTCTCTTTCCCCAAACCTTCTGAAGTTTCTTCTGAATTCTGGATTGAATTCTCCTTAGACAAGATCTGAGTGGATGAACACTTCAGAATGTCTTCTTTGATCTTCTCACGAAGATCTTCTTCTGTGACTTGCACTTTCTTGATCAGAGATCAATCTCACAATAGTTGTGTTAGTTGTGTGTCAATTCATAATTCTATTCTTCTGAATCCATCTATATATATATAGACTTTATCCATGGTAACCGGCTGATCTGGTTTCTAACTAACTTTTGACAAGTCTGACAGCTTCAGTACACCTGTTGTAACTCACAACTGTCAAGTCCTCAAACAGTTCTTGAGCCTTTGTCTCTGTCAGCAAAGCGTCGAGACTGACTGTCATAAAGTGACGAGACAATCTGTCAATATCTGTCGACACAAGTTACTTAAGTGTCGACACAGACTTTGGTGATGTCGATATAGCTGCCTTGATGTCGACACAGCTTCTTGACACTGCATCTTAAGAATGTGTCGACACTGATTATTTGTGTCGACACAATCACTTCTTCACTTTTCAGCAATCAACTATGTTGAAACTCTGCAGTGTGTCGACACAAGTCCTGTGTGTCGACACAGTTAATATAGACTAAGAATTCTGTGTATCGACACTGCCTTCAGGTGTCGACACAGTTGATGTCGACTTTGCTTCTGTGTGTCGACACTGACTCCCGGTGTCGACACATTTGATGTCGACTATAATCTTCTGTGTGTCGACACAGTTTCTTCTGGTATCGACACTGCTTCCCCAAGTGTCGACACAAGCTTTCTTAAATATCGACACATGGACTTAGAAACTTTTCTCTGCATTTTAGCCAATACTTAACCTGCACATATAAACTCAAAATAACATCAAATACACCTTGATGTATATCATTGAGCTAAGTGAAACTTCTCCAAATCAGGTACACATTTTCCAATGTACCCAACAGGAAGGACTCAAAAATGCTCACATTGCTTGCCATCCTAAGGATGGTGGTGAAGCCACGGAATTGACCGGATTCACCGTGAATGTGCCCTGAGTGCACGGGGTGTTTGGCCGAGCGAGCCTACACCTGTGGCGAAAGTCTTTATTTGCACTTTATTATTTAGCTGGGCTAACGATATGCAGGGAAGGAGCACCGCCGTCCCTATTACGGGGGCGGGGTCATTATAATTTGGTCAGCTTTAGCTGACCGTTGCTCTGTTTGCCACCATGCGGTGGAATAATTGCTTGCAGGTGCTGCGGAACCAAGTGCCAAGTAGCGGGTTGAAGCCTAAGCTGCTATGCAGGCCCTCGAAGGCCGAAGTGAACTGCTATTTTTACTTTCTGTCATGTATGACCGGCCTGCGAGCCAATGTTTGTAAGACATTACCTTGTTAAAAGAAACTTGGTAAGGCCATAAGGCCATGTACTCTTCTGTGTATTCATTTTATTTCATACCTATTTTGGTTAGTGGACATTCATGTCATGCTTGTGAAATTTTGGGTTCTATTAACTGTTTAAAAGCTTCCGCTAGAATGCTCTGTGTTAGGACGAGTAGTTGGGAATTTGGTATTATTCTGTAACCCCTCTGACTGCCCGTGGTATATGGCGTCAGGTTCCAGCTGGACCTTCTGTTATATGCCATACGACGGATGGGGGTGTTATATGACATCTGCGCCCTTACATTGAGTGAGCTTAACTCTGTCAACGCTTTCTGCGCCAAAGCATTGAGTGAGCTGAACTCTGTCAACGCTTTCAGCGCCAAAGCGTTGAGTGAGCTTAACTCTGTCAACGCACCTGCGCTATGGCGTTGAGTGAGCTTAACACACTCAACGCCAAATGCCTTAGAATATTATAAGCCCCCTTTTTTCAACTCATCATATGAGCTAAACTATACAGATCCAATCTCCCAATTTCTCCACAATCTTATGTGCGATCCTGATAGGCTCATACTGAGTTGGCAGTGAGGCTACCTGCTTGATCACATCCAGATCACAATGGTAATACGAACAGTTAGAAAGGCAATTCGCGGATCACTTTGTCGCTAACCGAAGAATTGTTCGCGATCCTTCACATCTGTCAGGGATCCGCCAGAATGAAGGGGAATCCTTGAAAGACTTCTTCCACCGCTTCATGTCATAAGCACGTCAAATCCTGGGGATCAACCCCGAACTACTCAGAGGCATCTTCCTTGGTGGACTTCGCCCAAGAAGTTTCTATTCAGCACTGATGAGAGAGACTGTGCCTAGTTTCTGAACTTGGTGCACCGGGTCGAGGCAAAGATAGCAGTCGATAAAGCAATCGAGGCACACCGTCAATAATTTGAAGGTATTTAGAAGAGAAAGATGGGGCAGGACCAGGCCCCCAAGGGACATGATGATTAATGCAATGAGGAGCGTCATGATAACAAGTATCAACAGAACCCCCAGAGAGATATGGGATAGCAGCTGCCACAGGAGTACACTCTGTTGAATACCACACGAGCACATGTGCTCTATGCGATTCAGGATAGTCCGACACTTCATCGGCCAAAAGTACTGTTACCAACCCTAGGAACGACCAGTCAAAATATTATGAATACCACCGCATAGTTGAGCACACTACTGAAGTGTGTACCAGGTTAAAAGACGAGATTGAACGCCTAGTCCGTCTAGGGCTTCTTGGAATATTTATACAGGGATATGCGCAGGAGCAACATGCACCGCCTAGGAAAGCAAGAGAGCTGCAAAATGCGCCCCAGGGAGTCGCAAGCAGAAGGCAGATGGTGGTAAACATTGAGACCATCGCTGGTTCCCCAGTTCTTTCGTCCCAGATATTCTCCATTAGTATAATCAAAAAAGTCATGAAGATAATAGACTCGGTCAAGACTTCACCATCACGTTTGGCGATAAGGATCTCGAGGGACTGCGGCCGCCTAATCTGGACCCGCTCGTAATCAGCGCAGGAATCGGGGATACCTGCTTCAATGTTAAAATAATTCCTGTAGATAACGGAAGCTCCGTGGACATATTGTTCCTATATACCCTCGAGACTATGAAGCTTACCAAACAACACCTTAGCCCCATAGCGGGACCCGTCTGCGATTTTGATAACCACCTAGTTCCAGTCCAGGGAATAATAACCCTGACCGTCACAATGGGTGTATTCCAAAGCCATGCTACGCACAATGTCCACTTCGTCATCATAGATTCAAACTCGGCCTACAACGCCATCTTTGGAAGATCAGTTCAGTATATTTTCGGGGCAATCACATCAATTCCCCACATGAAAATGAAATTTCCAACCGCCAGAGGAGTAGGCGTTGTTCATGGGGATCAGGAAGAAGCTCACACATGTTACATAAAGCAAGCACAACTACCGGTTGCCACTACCTTCAACATCGACGACATTGATCTACACAACGCAACAAACCCCCAAAAATGGTGTTCTCACTGAAAAGAAAGGACCCATCCCCGCGCGCTAAGCGTGAAAAGCCTATGATATGCTTATCCTTGATTTCTTATTTTTATTCCTATTTTTAATGATTTCGTGTTTCCTATTTTTCATTTCGTATTGTAAAGGTCGCAAGCTCAGACTCGCGCAAACTATATTTTATTAAAATATTGTATTGTGTTTCCTTCAGTAGTGACTGTTCTATTTCAAATAAAGCCGCGAGCCTGACTCACGCAAATTAGGTAAGACTGTGCATGCGGTTTGAATGACCAAGCTCTTCACCGACCCTGCCTTTCTATGCCTCATCATCGCATGGGCCTGAACCCCTCGTGATCGATTTCAAACAAAGCCGGGAGTCTGACTCGCGCAAATTAGGTAAGAGTGCTCATGCGGTTTGAATGACCAAGATATTCATGGACCCTGCCTTTCTACGCCTCATCATCGCCCGAGCTTGCCCCCCTCACGATCGATCTCAAACAAAGGTACAATCCTGGCTCACGCAAATTAGGTAAGACTGTGCATGCGGTTCAAATGAGCAAGCTCTTCACCAACCCTGCCCCTCTACGCCTCATCATTGCCTGGGCTTGCCCCCTTGCGATCGATCTCAAACAAAGCCGTGAGCCTGACTCATGCAAATCGGGTAAGACTGCGCATGCGGTTTGAATGAACAAGCTCTTCATCGACCATGCCTTTCTACGCCTCATCATCGCCCGGGCCTGCCCCACTCGCGATCAATCTCAAACAAATCCGCGATCTTGACTCGCGCAAATTAGGTAAGACTGCGCATGGGGTTCGAATGAGCAAGCTCTTCACCAAATCTGCCTCTCTATGCCTCATCATTGCCCTGGCCTGCCCCCTCGCGACCAAACTCAAACAAAGCCGCGAGCCCGACTCGTGCAAACAAGGTTAGAGTGCGCATGCGGTTCAAGTGAGCAAGCTCTTCATCGACCCTACCCCTCTATGCCTCGTCATCGCCCGAGCTTGCCCCCCTCGCGATCGATCTCAAACAAAGCCACGAGCCGGACTCGCATAAAGCAAACAAGGCCATCAACCAGGCTTGCCCTTCTCACAATCGACCCCAAATAAAGCCGCAAGACTGACTTGTGCAAAGCAGACAAGGTCATGCACCTGGAGCAAATTATCTCATTTATAGGCACTCAGATGGATTAATTACATCATTTTCCGCTACATCAATCCTACAACATTTGTGCAAAAATGAAAAACAACACTGTCACAGTAGTAATACACCAGAATATATAACAACGCGCTACTAATAACTATCAAAAATAATGGCAAACATACAACAAACTTAATCAAAAGGAAATACGAGCATACATGCATAAAGAAATCATGCCACTATACATCAGCCACATCTACATCAAAATCTAGACTCGGGCTCTCGTCATCTGAAATATCATCAAAGCTAAGAATAGACACATCACACTTCAAACTTCTGGCAACCAGGCAAAAGGCCTTGGACACTCCGCATTTAAGTGCGAGCTCACGAGCATCCTCCATTTGAGGCTCCACTTCTCTCTAGTCCAAATCTTTTCACAAACCTCCTCGCTAATCAAGCAACGGTCACGCATGTTGAAAGTCTTTATTTTCAAGGATAGCTAACACCTAGAGGGGGGGGGATGAATAGGTTTTAGGACTTTTTGTCCTTTTCTTATTTTAGGTGTGTTGTGATTTAGTTATACTTTGCTTTCAAGACAATCAACAACAACACACACAAGATTTATATTGGTTCCCCAGAATATGAGTACATCTACTGTCCCTCCCACCTTTCTAATAGTTTGTTAGACAAGACAACTTCTCCAATCTCGGCACCAAAGAGCTTACAACACAGGTCCCTCAAGATCTCTTAGTCTCATCCAAGACCTACCTCAGGCACAAGACCCTACAACTCAGATCAAGCTTTGCTCCTACAGCTCAATGATCCAAAGATCACCTACCTCAGACTAAGTTAATAGTCCTACACTCAGGCTAGGAGGATAGCCCTACAATTTAGAGAGAATTACTCTCCTACAGCTTAGGCACCAAGGCCCTACCTCAGATCCACAGAAAGATCCTATAACTCAGGCACAAAGGCCCTACAACTTAGAGAGAATGACTCTCCTACCTCACGCAAACTGCCCTACCTTAGATCCATAATAAGGATTCTACCCCAGCCTTTATAAAATAGGCTTACACTCATATTTGTTAAGATCCTATAGATGAAAGGTTGATGGTTGGTGTTAATTTGACTCCAGAGAAATGATCTCTGAGCCTGCCTTCCTGGACTAAGAATAACTCAGCCCTAACTTTGACTCCAGAGAGATGATTTTTCGAGCCTGCTTTTTGCTGAACTGAGAAAACTTAGTTCTATCTCCTTCACAGCAACAAGATGGTTGATCTTCAAGTTGACTTGGCTTGTGCTGAGAAGTATCTTGCAGAGCACTACTTCTTCCTGAACAGAGAAAGAAACTCAGTCCTATGTTCTTCTTCACAGCTCTTGAAAGTGTTCTTCAGGAATGATCTACTAGGACTGTGAAGTTGCTGCAACATGGGCTTGCCTTGCTGCTTCTTTTCTTTCTAAGAGAAGTATCTCTGAACTTGCTGTTGCAGGTGAGAATGACAACAACTATCTTCTATCAACTTCCAGATCTGTTGCAGCTAGGGTTTGGCCTTGCTTCTTCTTCTTCTTTCTCAGAGACGTTTCTCTGAACTTGCTGTTGTAGGTGAGAATGAAAACAACTATCTTCTTGAACTCTTAGATCATAAGTTTTAACTTCTTCTTCAGGCTCTGCAATAGTGTCAAGAGGAAGAAGATGAAATTACGCCCCTGTTTGAAAATCGATCTGCAAGAGTTATCTTCTCCTCACTGATCAGATTGCTTTTTATCTTCCGCCGTCCAACGGCTCTTTGAGCCTCGGGACCAGCAATAGTTGTTGGCTGCAACTTGCTTTTGAACTAAATGTAGTACAGAGGCTTGCAACGTCATTTGTCGCGTACTGTAGCTTTCTCACAATGATTTGAATTTTGCTGACGTCAGCATTTGTTGACTTATCAAAATTCAAGCAATTTAGTATGGGCGTTGAGTGAACAACCTTCACTCAACGCAAAAACACTTGGACAGTTTTCTGTCTCACTAGGCGTTGAGTGATGAGTCATCACTCGATGAATTTGGACTTAGCCAATATTTCTGTTGAGGAAGCATTGAGTGAACAACCTTAACTCAATGCTTTTAACCTTAGATAAACTTTCTGTTGATAGAAGTTGAGTGCGTTGGCTTCACCTAATGAATTTTGACTTGGCCAATATTTTTGTTGAGGAAGCGTTGAGTGAGTGGCCTTCACTCAACGCTTTTGTTCTTAGACAAAATTTCTGTTGATAGGCGTTGAATGAGCCTTCATGACTCAACGCTTTTATCCTCAGACAAACTTTCTGTTGATAGGCGTTGAGTGCGTTGAGTGAGCCTTCATCACTCAATGCATACTTGACTTTCATGTCATCTTGATGAGGCGTTGAGTGAACAACCTTCACTCAACGCTTCTGTACTTAGTTGATTTTTATCTGTGTGAAGGCGTTGAGTGAGCTGTCTTCACTCAACACTTTCTGCCTTTGACTATCTTCTCGATGAGGCGTTGAGTGAACTGCCTTCATTCAATATTTCTGTACTTAGCCGATTTCTCTATTGAGTTGGCATTGAGTGAACTATCCTCACTCAACACTTCTGGACTTAGACAGATTTTCTGTCAACATCTTCTGAGGCTTTGACTGAAGCTTGTTCTGTCAACGCTTTCAGAGCTTGGCGTTGAGTGAACTGGCTTCACTTAATGCTTCTGGACTTAGCCAAATTTCTTCTTTGCCAATGCTGAAGCTTTGACTGTCTGAGCTTTACTCGACGCCTCTTATTATATGGAATTGAGTGAACTGCCTTCACTCAACGCCTGTGGACTTAACAAAATTTCTACTTTGTAACCAGTTAGGCTTTGACTACCCATGCTTTACTCAGCACTTTTTGTGATCTGGCATTGAGTGAACTAGCTTCACTCAATGCCTGTGGACTTAGAAAAATTTCTATCTTTCCAGCATTCTTCCTTGTGTCCACCTGTCACTGTCACTTGGATAACCTGTCTAATCATTGTGACAGAGAACATCCTGCATACATTGAACTTAGAGCATGCATCAAATACATCTATGCTCTTAGTATTGATGGTGATGCCTCTTTAAATCAAAGGAACATTGAAGGGCAATATTCCCAACAATCTCCCCCTATTTGAAAAAGGCAGAATACACGACAATACTAGGATGCATTAATACATAAAACATATCAATTAAGCAAATATAAGATAGCAACTATAGGTTGTCTAAAGTTCCCCAATTTAATGCAGTGACTTAACATGTCAAGTCATTGCTCTCCTCATACCACTTGAAAGTTTACAAGTACTATGCACTGACTCAATGAGTAGTCATTGCTTTCCTCATACCACTTGAATCATTCCAAGTATTATGCACTGAATCAACATATAAAGTCATGTCAAGTCATTGCACTCCCACTCCTCCCCTTTTTGGCTTATTCAATAAGCATTCATCTATTGAGGGTGGAGAAAGGATCATGGGTGAATTATACTCTTGGTCCTTTTGACCATCATGCTTAGGAAGAGTTGATTCCTCAGCCAACTGCGTGGATGGAATGACCTCATCCTGAGTATGAACATGTAAATGCTCCCCCTCAAATATATCATTATTTTTGGAGGAACATCATTCTTATCCTACATTGTATCTTTCTCAGCTGATTCAGCTGATCTCATTGAAATTTAACCTAGCTAGTTAAAGTGATTAACTACTTACTATATATCTAACCTTGCACCCTACAAAATCTCTTCTTGCTTAGCCAGATCTCTTCCTCTTCTTCAGCAACAGATTTGCCTCTAGCTCTAGCTATCTGATCAGCAGCAGTACAAGAGGGTTTAGTCATGTTTTTATCTGTATACTGTTCAAGCCACAATGAACCTTTGATTACATTGGTAACCCAAACAATATTCCCCCTTGATCATTGCCTTCTTCCTTGATCATTGCCTTCTCTGATCATTGTCTACCCCCTTTATGACTTCTTCAGATGCAGCTATAGTTAAGGAGGTTTTGGCCTGGTCTATCTTTTCATCTAGATAGATCACTATCCCCTGAAATTTAAATGACATTCTCATCTTCTTGAGCAGGGAGTTCTATTGGAATCTCCTCCTCAATCTCTACATTTCCCATAGGAAGTTGTTGACTTATATCAACTATAGCTGGAGCAATCCAGCTATTCTTAAACTGATTGTAATTTCTCTCCTGCAGCAGGTGTAACCATCTAGGCAGTCTCCCCCTCAACCTCAGCATTGTCCATAGGCTGATCTTCAACAGTATTCTTCTAATCTATTCTATGCTGGAGATAATCTAGGTAAGACTCAAGCTTGTCCAGCATACCAGACTGTACTAGCTCCCCCTCAACAGGAGCATCTAGCTTGTCTTTCTCTCCCTCAATATTTGCACAGATCCTGCCCACAATACTTTCAGTTACTATTTCAGCTACCTCTGCTGGAATGTTCTCTGATTGGTATCCACTGACTTGGACATTCTTTACTGCAGGTTCAGAAGATATTGAAACTTTAGCAATGTTATCTCTTTTTGTTTCCTCAGAAGAATCTGACAGCCGAGGATCATATATCTCTTCCTTACTGCTCTCAGAAGAGCAGATTCATGTGCTTTCCTCCATTATGAGTACAACCTTCTTTTTCTCTTTCTCACTAGTCTGCTGATGTGGCAACAAAACTTTGTCCCACCAGACAAACATCTTGAACTTCAATGGCTGGATCCTGCTAGTCTTCACCCAAGACTTGTGTACTTTGTCCTTCTTTAGGAATACATACAACATCAAACCATCCTCTTCCTCTTGGGCAGTAGGAGGAGTATCCTTGATGGTCTGTTTATCCATCTCCAACTTCACACCTGCATATCTTAGGTCCATTCCTCACTGGAGTATGATCCTTAAGATGGCTCCTTATTCTAGTCTTATGCCTGGAACATTCTCTGTCAAAGTACCCCATTTTCATTGTGTGGGCACTTGGACTATCCTACAAAATAAGATTTAAGTTACCTTAGGACCCAAATTTTTATTGGGTCCTTGGTTCTGGTTAGTTTGGAAAAAGAATTATCTTCCTGCAGATTTTTTGACAGGAAGACTAGCACTTGCTTTGGACATAGCTGGATTGTGCCAGCAATCTAAGGCAAAATGACCCACTTTGGCATAACACCAACACTCATGAATATTGTACCTTCTTTTATGAGCAGGTCTGGTAACAACTAACTGTTTAGAAGGAAGAGCAGCTTCCTTTTTCTTGTTTCTCTCAGCCACAATCTAACTGAAGGTGAGTCTACCAATAGAATAACTTGGTTTTTCTCGAGATCTACCAACAATGGTCTTCTTTGTAGAAGACATACTATTGATGGCCTCGGAAATGCCCAAGTCTGGCTTGCTGACATACTTGCCCTTGGTTTGATTGTGTGCTGAGAGATCCTGAGAAAAGGCCACTGTCTTATTCTTGAGAGTGGGGGCTTGTGCACAAAATACAATTGGTCCATAATGTGCCATTTGAATCTCCTCATGGGGAGCCTTAAAGACACTCATCCCCTTGCTGTATCTTCTACCAAAGCTGTGAACTTTTTTGTTCACACATGTGGATCTTCCATTCAACCAGTGACCATAGATACTCTCTTGGTCATACCTATTTGATGGTAACATCACCTTCTTGAAAGGGATGGGAGGTATTGATGCCAGGGGCTGAATTGGAAACTTTGCCTTTCCCTTTGGGATGGGCAACTCTAGTGTTCCCCTTAAATCCCAACCCCTTCTTACACTTTTTAGAGGAGAAGGAGTCTATCAAGGGTAACACTGACTTAGGCTTAGAGAAACTAGCCACTATTCTTTTCTCCCTCTGGAGTTTCTCTTCAAGATCCATAATGATCCTATTCTTATTGTTGATGGTCGTAATCTGGATGATTGAGATGGCCTTTAGTTGGCTGACTTCCCTTATTTTCTGTTCTATCAAAGATGCTGAATCAGACTGCTGGGAAGCAACTAACTGTAGGGAGGTGATCTCCTCAGCTTGCTTCTTGGCCAACTTCTTGCTTCTTTTCAAAGTATCCAGAAGGGCACCATACTGGTCGATCAATTGATTGACATATTCCTCAGATTGTGAGTCATCTTCATCACTGGATGAGGATGTATCAAAATCTAGTCTAGTCTCATAGCCAGTCTTAGAAGAAGAACTAGATAGAGAATATACCTTGCCTGGACCAGGCTGATCCTGGCAGGATTCTTCATCTGAAATGGCCATCAGCTCATAGCAGTTGTTGGCATCTTCATCCTCATCATCCTCCTCTGAGTCACTATCTGAATGTGACAGAGGGGCCCTGTTACTTATCCTAACATCAGGATAGTATTCAGCTTCATCTGCAATTGTAGCAAGTAGCCCTATGAAGGCTTCTTCTTCTTCTTCTCCAGACTTTGAGGAAGATGAGTCACTCTGAACTCCATCTCTTTCTAGTCATGGAAAGAAAGGTATTTTCCTTCTTGCCCTTAAGATGGTGATGCTTCTTGTCACCAAAATCTTTTCTCTTTACTGGGCAGTCATCAATTACATGCTCAGGTTTGCTCCAACAATAGCAAATAACTTTAGAAGAAACTTGTTTACTTGGTTAAGAGTCATACCTGTCTCCCTTGGAGTATTTCTTCTCAGCCTTGTATTGGTCCTTCCCGTGATGAGAGGAGGATGAAGGTCTGCTCCTCCACTTCTTCCTCTTCATCATCTTTTGAAACTACATAGAGAAGACATCAAAATCTTCATCAGAAATGCTGTTGTCTGACGTGCTTGGCTCTGTGTTGTCTGATTCAGCAGGCCTCCTTGGAGGAGAGGCAATCCTCTCCTTGCTCTTCTTGGAGCTCTCAAATTTGAAGGCCACAGTCTTTTCCTTAGCCTGAGATCTGCTGATAGTCTCCTCCTATTTCCAGATTCCAAAGCATTCCTTTTTGTAGATTGGAAGCTTCATGGAACCCAACTTCTTATGGTTCTCTCCTAAACCCATAAGTACACTTCTTTTAGCTACCCTTGGAGATCAACTCAGACTGTTAAGTCCTTTTTGAGTAACCTCCCTCTGATACCACTTGAATCATTCCAAATATTATGCACTGACTCAATATGTCAAGTCATGTCAAGTCATTGAACTCCCACTCAGATCTACAAAAGATCCTATAGATGAAAGGTTGATGGGTTGTTGATTTGAATCCAGAGAAATGATCTCTGAGCCTGCCTTCCTGGACTGAGAAAAACTTAGCCCTAACTTTGACTCCAAAGAGATGATTCTTTGAGCCTACTTCTTGCTGAATTGAGAAAGCTCAGTTTTATCTCCCTCACAACAACATGATTTTTGATCTCAAGTTGACTTGGCTTGTGCTGAGAAGTATCTTGTAGAGCACTACTTCTTCCTGAACAGAGAAAGAAACTCAGTCCTATGTTCTTCTTCACAACTCCTAAAAGGGTTGTTCAGGAATGATCTGCTAGGGATGTGAAGTTGCTGCAGTTAGGGCTTGCCTTGCTACTTCTTTTCTTTCTCAGAGAAGTATCTTTGAACTTGCTGTTGTAGGTGAGAATGGCAACAACTATCTTCTATCAACTTCCAGATCAGTTATGGTTTGGCCTTGCTGCTTCTTATTTCTCAAAGACGTTTCTCTGAACTTGCCGTTGTAGGTGAGAATGACAACAACTATCTTCTTGAACTCTTAGATCAGAAGTTTTAACTTCTTCTTCATGCTCTGCAACAGTGTCGAGAGGAAGAAGATGAAGTTCCACCCCTATTCGAAAATCGATCCGTAATAGTTATCTTCTTCTCACATATCAGATTGCTTTTTTATCTTCTACTGTCCAATGGCTCTTTGAGCCTCGGGACCAACAATAGTTGTTGGCTGCAACTTGCTTTTGCATTAAATGCAGTATAGAGGTGTGTGGCGCCGTTTATCATGTACTATAAACTTCCCGCAACGATTTTGAATTTTGCTGACGCCAGCATTTGTGGACTTAGCCAAATTCAAGCAATTTAGTATAGGCATTGAGTGAACAACCTTCACTCAACGTAAAAACACTTAGACAATTTTCTAGTCTCATTAGGCATTGAGTGATTAGTCATCACTCGACAAATTGTGACTTAGCCAATATTTTTGTTAAGGAAGCGTTGACTGAACAACCTTCACTCAAGGATTTTTTCCTTAGACAAACTTTCTATTGATAGGCGTTGAGTGCGTTGGCTTCACTCAACGAATTTGGACTTAGCCAATATTTCTATTGAGGAAGCGTTGAGTGAGCGACCTTCACTCAAAACTTTTGTCCTTTGACAAACTTTCTATTGATATGCATATAGTGCGTTGAGTGAGCCTTCATCACTCAATGCTTTTGTCCTTAGACAAACTTTCTGTTGATAGGCGTTGAGTGCGTTGAGTGAGCCTTCATCACTCAACGCATACATGACTTTCCAGTCATCTTGATGAGGCATTGAGTGAATAGACTTCACTCAACGCTTCTGTACTTAGTTGATTTTCATTTGTATGAAGGCGTTTAGTGAGCTATCTTCACTCAATGCTTTCTGCCTTTGTCTATCTTCTCGATGAGGCATTGAGTGAACTACCTTCACTCAACGCTTATGTACTTAGCTGATTTCTCTATTGAGTTGGTGTTGAGTGAACTATCCTCACTCAACGCTTCTGGACTTAGACAGATTTTTTGTCTACATCTTCCGAGGCTTTGACTGAAGCTTGTTCTGTCGACGCTTTCAGAGTTTGGCGTTGAGTGAACTGGCTTCACTCAATGCTTCTGGACTTAGCCAGATTTCTTCTTTGCCAATGCTGAAGCTTTGACTATCTGAGCTTTACTCGATTCCTCTTGTTATATGGCATTGAGTGAACTGCCTTCACTCAATGCCTGTGGACTTTACCAAATTTCTGCTTTGTCAACAGTCAGGCTTTGACTGCCCATGCTTTACTTAGTGCTTCTTGTGATCTGGCGTTGAATGAACTGACTTCACTCAATGTCTGTAGACTTAGACAAATTTCCATCTTTCTAACATTCTTCCTTGTGTCCACCTGTCACTGTCTCTTTGACAACCTGTCTAATCATTGTGACAGAGAACATCCTGCATACATTGAACTTAGAGCATGCATCAAATACATATATGCTTTTAGTATTGATGGTGATGCCTCTTCAAATCCAGGGAACATTGAAGGGCAATATTCCCAACATATGTAATCTAATGAATCCATGTATTCAACGAGACAGACAACCTTCAACTCTGACATGCAGCTTTCAGAAGAAAGCGTCTCCACTTAGGCCTTCAAAACCCCAAGCTCCATCTCCAAAAATGAAATCTCCACTTGAGCATTCTTCAGCATCTGTGCGGTCCTCTCTACCAGAGATTTTTACACCTCCAATGATGCTCAAGCCTCCTCCAATTCTGCCTTCAGCACCGACCCAATCCGGCGAAATCAGGAGACATCCCTATCATGAACATCTCTCAAAGTAGCAAGTGAGCTCACTGCTGTTCGAAACTTCTCCTGAAGTGCCAAATACCCATCCTTCAGCCTCACGTAGTGGTCATTCTAGGTGACAATAATATGAGCCTGGGCCTCGATCTACAAGAAAAGGAAAAGACAGTACGACACAACAACAACAAAAAGAAAAAAACAAGCAAGCTCACTTACTACTTCGCTCATCGCCTTCAGAGAAGAGGATACCCGTAGAGCAGAAACCTCTAAAAGAGGGGCTTGGGGGCAGAGCATCCCAGCACCTGAACATTAACCTCAAGAGAAGTAGTCTCGCCTCGACAACCAGGAGGAACTGCCTCATCCAAAGAAGCTATGCCAAGCTCTATACCCTCATCACAACGATTGGCCACAATAGCCTTCCTCTTCGATCACGAGGTGGAGAAGTGCCAGCTACCCACACTGAACCAGAATATATCCCGCACTCGCAGTAGATGTTTTTCCTCCACAAATGAGGAAATACTAAAAAGGCGATTGGCCAATTCATGAGGCTCCATGAATCCAAGCACCAGGTAAAATTCCTGCTCTCTCCCCTTCTGACGACGACAATGATCCGGCAGCGCATTCCACTATTCCCGCAAGTCCCAAGAATTTCTAATATAACCAAACAAGGTATTCCAGTGACGACGGTTCGTCCGGATCTCCAAATCAAGCCACCTTTTATTGATAAAGATCTCATCACGAACTCCACCTTCAACACGAACATCACACAAATCTCTAAAGCAGTCCAAGGAGAACCTCGAGCCGTGCTCCCTAAAGAATGCGACCAAATCCATAAAATAAACCATACCAATCAGAGTAAATTGGGACATTAGAATGCCACAAAACTTTAGAATGTCTATCACCTCCTCGCATGGTGGAAGTCAGAAGTCTAATCTCAGAGTGATCTCACAAACCGTCAATTAGCCTTTCAACAGATTTTGGACCCTCTCCTCGGTATGCGGAATCTTCACCTCCAGGTCGGCAGGTAAACCATATCTCTTTCTCTAGATTGCAATCTGATCATCGGTAAGTGATGAGTGAGGGCGCATTGGTCTCGCAATATGCTTTAGAAACCTGAATAAAAGGAGAAGAAAAAATTGGTGTCAGACAATAAAAACCAAGCCCCGTGCAGCAAAAGTATTAGCACAAGCATAGATGCGCGCGTACACGTACTCGAACGAACACAACAACACGCATAACCGTGTACGCACGTATATAGGAATTCGCACACCTGAGACCGCGCGTGTCCGCATGCTCAGATGCATGCACAGCCGGGTGCGTGCGTAACTAAGCACGTGCGCATCCAAGCCCGCGTGGCAAGGTGCGCTCGCGACTAGGTGCACGCGCACCTGGGCCCGAGCGCGAAAACCTACGACTAGCGTAGGTACCCGCGCGACTAGGTATGAGCGAGACCAAGTGCGCGTGCACCCCAGGCCGAGCGACCAAATCCGCGTGCGACCGGGTGCACACACACCCGAGGTCGCACGACCAGGTGCGCGCGTGCCCTAGTGCGCGCGCAGGCCCGCGAGCGCGACCTGGTGTCCACGCGCCCAGGTGCGCACACACCAAGTATGCGGGCACCTATGCTTGCGCGCAAAGATCCGCTGCCCGCGTAGTTATCTGACACGACAAGATGACCGTGCGCCTAGACGTGCGTGCACGACCAAGTTCCCACACGGACACAACCGTGGGCACCCATAGTCGTGCTCGCCTCCTACCGCGCGCTCTAGCATTTGTCCCTGCAGTATTTCCCCCGCTCTAACATTTTACCTGAATTTGCAGGGCACTACCATCTTCCTTCTCTGGCCTTTCACCGTTCGCCATCATTGCAATCCTCGCCAAAAATCTCTCAAGGGAAGAAATCCTCGTTCTTTACCCGTACGTGTTTCTGATACCGAGAATTTAATGGGGAAATTGATGGGGCAATTGCGAGGCGCCGCCCGGGAAGCCGGTCATGCCCGACTGCCCCTCCTCTCGCGGCCGCCTCCCGTGGCCGCGAGGCACTGCTCGGGCAGCCGGCCGCACACGGCCGCCCCGCCTCTCGCGGCCGCCTCCCGCGGCTGCGAGCCCTCCCGTCATGGCCGAGCGGCTCGCCGGCCATCACTCCCATCGTCGGCAAACATCTCCGGTGGTTTGTTCATCCTTTCATGGCAACCCTTCCCCACCATTCTATCTCTGCGACACGATCGTCGCCATCCATTTTGTGCGTAACCACCCACTAACCATCATGGTTAGTGGGGGAATATTTTAATTAAAATATCAGTCTATGTATAAAAAATTTGATGGCATATATACGCACCCCTAACTATACTAAAAAATAATTATTGAGGTGGTTACGGTGTGCGGATAGCCGCATAACTACCGTAACCACCTCCCGAAAGCTATAAAAGGAGCCTCAGGCCTCCTCATTTCTCACCTTTTCGCTCCACAACTTCCTCCTTCCTCAGGCCAGATCTCTGCCTGATTCCTCCTACGAACCATCTTTAAGCCGCATTCAAGTCATCTTCAAGCCGCATTCATTCCATCTTCAAGCCACATTTAAGCCATCTTCGAGCCGCATTCAAGCAACATTCGAGCCATCCTCAAGCCATCGCTGTTTCGCCAAAGCCCGTCTAGATCTGCGACAATCATCGAGAAGGAAGATCCCGCGACAACAAGCACTTCGTTCATCCACGTCCTTTCCGCGAACAAGCCTCGTGCGGGGAAGCATGTTGTCCTCAAGGCATATCGCTATCGATTCTCAGTGAAAGTTGTAACCGCGAGCATATAGTGAAGTTCGATCAACACAGACCCAATCACGTGGTTTTTACCTGGTTGAGGGGTTTTTCCATGTCAAAATCGCCCTGTATACCTACTCTTTGACATTTTGACTGATTGCGCGCTTGACCACTCCCAGGCTAAGACGATTAAATTTGAACTGGTTTAGGAGCGTCGAGTTAGACTGTAACAAAAAGAAATTTCAAAAAACATAAATTGTCAATATCGTTTCATTCATCTGTTGATTCCCATCGAAAAATAATCCAAGAAAAACACAAAATAGTGAGTGAAAAAAGGTTTCATTACTTGGACATCGGAGTTGGTGGCCGGAATAAGGTTTTTTCTTGAAGCCGGAGGGGATGATTGCGGTCATAGAGATGATGAATGTAGTTACTAATGAGTTTCAAGGGGCTGCACATTGAAACCAAGGGTTTGTGAGAGGAGATGGGCAAAGCTCGATTTGGAGAGGTAGTCTCACCTCTTTAGGTAAGAATTCATGGAGTTTGGAAACAAGTCCAAATTATATGTGTCTAAAAATATATTTCTATGAAGTTTGGAAATGCATTTTTCATTTAAATGACCTAATGACAATGACAGGAATATGCTAGATTTGAATCATTTTTTATTGTTTTAGACTTAATGTTATGGATGAGATGATGTAGGTTCTAAACATTAAGAATATTAAACATATGCGCAACACAAAAAATGTTTTTATAACAAATGGAAAATCTTTCATGTCCAAATCCGAAATAGAAAAAATATTTTTAGTAATCACATGTACATAATAACATTTCTCTAATTCAATTATAAGCACAATAGACAAAATTAAATGATACATACCAATAACAAAGCAAATAACCATTGTTCCATTTCCAACTCGAAAGTCCACTTCACATTAAGCCAAAGCGATGTTTCTAAATTCTTGCACGTTAATACAAATGTGAGAACCACATCTGATATTCAAAACTTAAGATGAAGTAGATAAACTAACATCTATAATAAATATATATGAAGTAGAAGTCTCACTTTTTTTTCTTTTTTATATCTTCAAGGTAAGCATGACGATTTCTCTTCAAATATCTAGTCTTTCCACAATGTGACAATTCATGGAGAAGATTTGGGCTTAAATTTAGACTTAGATCTTACTTAGTCTTATTGAATTTACCTTTTATGAAAATCCATATGGATTTGATGACACACAATTTGATAAACCTACTTTTAGAGGGGGGAAGATGCTTAGAGGAAAAAGTCAAAGGAAAAACAGGTTGAATCTTTGACTGGATCGATCAACTATAAGTTGATCGAATTGCTCAACTATTAGTTGACTAGATCGATCAATTAATAGTTGATCAGACGATCAACTTTTGGTTGACTAGATTGATCAACCATTAATTTATCAGATAAATCAACTAATACTTGACTGATCGCTCAACTATCTTTTAGCGACAAATAACTGATCTTTGACCGGGCAAATAGCTGACATTTGATCGACTATTAGCTGACTTATGACCGACTGTTAGCTGAACCATGACCAAATGTTAGTTGATCTGATATAGATTGCTAGTTGTGTTGGAGCATGCGTTTCACATCTCTTGGTTTGAGATAACAAATACCGTGATGTATTTGATCTAATTTTGTGTGTTTATAGTGTACAGGTTGTACAAGTTGAATGAATAGACAAGTCCTCGGTCATGGACATGATCAAAGGGTGTGTACACTATAGAAAAAACAAAAGGATGAGTTTTGTGTGTTGAACTTCAAACGACCATAAATTTCAATTCGAGAAGAGTTACGGAACATGCCACCCCATTTCAGAATGAAAACGAATTCATCTACAATCTGGAAAATGTTCGGACGTCAAGAGTGAAGAAGAGATATCGCTGACGATAGCCACTATCACACGACGATAGAGAAAATGATGTCAACATGACGACGACCATGTCCCACACGATTTCCATAACGCGCACTACTCGGCAGTATCGCCAGGCTATAGTGGCTATTGCCAGGAAATAGTGGCTATCGCCCTGCTATAGCCTCACGACCCAAACACGTCCATTTTCAACTGGCACGATCATTGCAGCGTGTGCCACGTGGCAGCTTGAGGAGATATCACCTGCGATAGCTACCTATCACCCGACGATAATGATTATTTTATAAAAGGCTAAAACTTTGTGCATTCAAGACACCTTCTTGAGTATTTATTTCTACATCTTCTTAGAGCCTTTATCTCCAAAAATGAGACAACTCCCTTGTGCAAACACGAATATTGAAAGAGCATTTTTAAGAAGAAAGACTACAATGGACATTCTACATGAAGGTCGAATGCATCAAGAATACCAACCTCTACATCACATTTGTCTTCACCTTCAGAAATTTAGGGGAGTTTTCTTTTACATTCTTCATTATCTTGAAATCATTTTTGTTTTATCTTTTTGTAACAGGAGTGGAGAAATCATTCGGGGAAAACGACGGATTCCATAGGAAATTCGCCTTGTTGTGGCAACTAGTCCTTGTGCGACTTAGGGTGAAATTCGCCCCTTGTGTACATCGACTAGGTCGGGGTCAGATCTAGGGGGAGGCTATAGGCCGTATCTATGGTAAGATAGGCTATAGCCAGCCGATACTTGGGAGGACCGGTGAAGCATCAAAATGGTTTTTTATATTATTCTTGAATTCAATCATCATTGAAATCAAACATTTTGTATTCATTTTTAAAGAAATAAATCAAGTCTCCCATTGTATTCATATCTTGATTTTATATCTATACATAAAATATTTTAATAAATATTTCTCCCGAAGCCTTATTGCAAAATATATTTAATTTTTCATTTTTGTTAGAAAGAAAATCTTGAATTCAATATCTGTGAGCTAGCACCTAGCAGTAAAGCTTACTGCTTGAGGTATTGAAGAAATATTGAATTCCTATATTTTCTATAATTAATATCCAATATAATCTTCTCTAAATTATTAATTAAAGATTTCTACAAAATATTCTGAAACTTCATTTATAAACTCTGATATTTTTATTATGGATTTAAAATTCCGTAAAGCCCTTATTCACCTCCCTCTAAGGGTGCCGTAAGATCTAACATGTGGTATCAGAGCCAGGTTATTCCAAAACGGCTTTACAACCGATAATTATGGCGCTTCATGAGCTCGCAACCTCTAAATGAGATAATTTTCTGTTTAATGAAAAATCTTTATCACCACCTTTATTTATGAGTGAAAATGATAAAGAGTGGAAAATTTTAATGGAAAAAATTCTTAGATATTTAAGTTTGGAATATTACAATTAAAGAGCCCCAAGCATATTAAATAAAAAATGGAATGATATTTAATGCTAAATCTTTAAATAGTTTATTTTGTGCACTAGGTCAATATATTTTCAAACTTATTTATACGTTTCCTACTACTTATAAAATTTAGAAATTTCTTGAAGAAACTTATGATTCTACATCTACAAGAACAGAACAATTACAAGACATGGAGAATAGGCGTGCCTATATAAGAATGCAAAAATGCTCCTCAATTGAAGGATTCGTTGAGTACACATCAAATGGATTGGAAGAAGAGAACACATCATGCAAAAGAGAAGATGAACATTCATCTATGGAAGTGGACTGTGGAAAAGATGTCAAAGGAACTTTATGTTTAAATCTTGCCTCATCCGATAGCAATGTAAGAAAATCAAATTCTTCTCTTTTTAATTCAAACACTATTTCTACATTTCATATGCATGAAATTGCTAAATGCAGAATTATGAAATAGAAAAATGCTAATACAAAATTACGTTTAGAAAATATAGGTTTAAAAGCAAAAGTTAATGTAGAAATAAAAATTAATTTGTTTGATGTTACTCCTTCATGCTCTTTAGTTGAAAATACTACACCTTCTTTTGAAAGTAATTCTTTTAAAGAAGAACTCATTGTTTTTGAAAAAGAACTTTTACTTTCAAAAGAATGTAATGAAAAATTATTAAATGAAAATAATGTTATATCTCATAAACTAAAATCACTTGTGAAAAAATTTAAATAATTTTAAGTCTCTTATATATAGTTTATCTTCAAATTTATATAAGTTACCTACTAGTATTTCAAACATCATAAAACATACACATAGTAGAATACTTAATCATAAAAACATGCTAAGTTCTGATAATGTGAGTGAAACACAACAAATACTTGTAAATGTAATTCCAAAACTTAATTATTATATGCATGTATAAAATCAATCCACTTCTAACATAAAATTAAATGAACACAAATTTCCAAAAAATCACAATTCTAAGAGTCTTTATGTTAAACAACATAATTTTAACTTGAAAAATAATGTCAACATTTTTAAATCATCAACGCATTATTTTTCAAACAAACATCATCACATAAAGAATTTAAATAATCAATATGGAAATTTAAAACATAAAAATAAAATTAAACCAAAGCATGAGTGGAGGCCTAAAATTGAAAATGACACATCAAGTACACTTGAAAGGGTCAATTCATACTTGTCTCCCCATATGCCAACACGTTATATTTTGGTACCTAAAGGAACCGTCACACTCGGTCCCCTTTGGATACCTAAATAACTTATTTATTAATATCCAATCAAATGCATGAAGTAGAAATAAATTCAATGAAATAAATAAAATTCTACTTCAAGATGTGCTTAATATCTATTTTGTTTTTGTCATTTTTTATTTATTTATTTTGGATTTTCCTTTGAGCCAACAAGTATTATGATCACTTTACATATTTTAAAATATAACTTACATACAGTAAGCCTAAATTCTTTAAAAAATCAAATTGAATGAAATTGAATAACATGTCATATTATTTTTAAGTGACATATCCATCTTATTTTTTAGCTTCTATACTTATTAAATCCATTGCCTATAATTGTCGTATAATATCATTATAAATTGTACACTAAAACTCTTAAGTGATAATATCAAGATTAATGATATCATTTTCAAAAATGAATTAAATTGAGTTGAAAAGAATTTATATTAAACATTTAGTTCGTTGTAAAAGTAAACAATTATTACACATTCATCTTTGAAATCTTATGCTTATAAATAATCATTTTAAAATAAAAACTAAAATCCATAAGTTTTTAAATTGACTATTCTAAAGTTGCTTTCAACTTTAATAAAGTGATACGGGTTATTTATTTTGAGAAAAAAATGATTTAAATGGTTATTATGGGTCTTAGGCTAAAATATTTAATGAGTAACTTTTTGACTATTTATATGATTTTATTATTGCATTAGATAGCCCCTATAATGAAAAACCATAATCAAGAAAAATTGGAATTGAGAATTCACGAAAATCATATTTTTTCATGAATTTTCAAGTCTCTTTTTGATAACGCCAGGTGAAAACCCAACCGCCGGCGGTAGCTGTATTTCATGAAAACCCCGATTTTGTAAAAGTGATAATTTCTAAAAATTATTTACTATGTTACGTTTCATTATCTTTTACTATATGATATTATATATATGTTTTGGGTAATTTCTAAATTAAAATTAAAAATAAAAATTTTCAAAACAATTTAAATGCCACCAAAACATATTCATATTAAAAATTTTATGATCTTCACACACACCACAATGATCTACTGAAATTCTATGTTAAAAATTCTCTCTAATCATATATCATAATTCATGATCTATCAAGAATAATCTGAAAATGACTATTTCTACCACACTTTGGAATTATGAATTATTTGATGGCTTTTAGTATTATAGTTTTCTGTACTATGTGTGTGATGTGCTTCACTATTGTTTGCATGCATCTCACATTTATATAGACCTTAAAATCAATCATATTAAAAAATTTCAAAAAGTTTAATGATTTAATTCTAGGTCTATGAAAAATCAAAACTGTATGTTGAATACATGCAAACCAAATTATATATATTGAACCTTATCATATTTTGGTATCTATACGTTTGTGATGAAGCGAAAGATTATTTATTTTAATTATAGTTATATTTTCAAAATATATAAAGTATTAAAAATTGAATAATCAATTAAATTAAAATAAATATTATTGATTTAAAAATCATTGTGTGAATGTATTATGTTTGCATGTATCTCATCTTATTTAGATACTAGAATCAACTTTGCACTAATAAGAAAGAAATCAAATAGAACTATCACATTATCCTGGGTATTTATATTGAAACCCTATCTTTGAATACATGCAACTTTATGTCATTTTAATTCTATGGCATAACATTGCATTCAAACTCATCATTCGAGCAGTATCATCTAATTAATATTATTATCCATGCTAGTTATCTTGTATTGTCATGATGAAATTATATTAAGAGTAAAAAAACAAAAACTTTGAGATTTAAAATTCATGATAACTATGTGACGTTTAAATATACTATAATTCTAAACATCAAACAAACACATAGTTTATGAATTTTTTTCCTTATACTTAAATGTTTAATATGTCCATAATTATTTACACCTAGTTTGTCTCTCACATTAGCGAGGGCGTAGGATTATGTGCATTAGAGACCTAACCTCTAAGTCATGTCTTGTCCTTAACCGGAGATGGTTCCAATGGGGTCTTGTGAGACACTAGGGGAAAGAGTGCTAGGTTGAGCGTTGTCTTTTGTATGCATATGAGATTAACACCCCAACCTATGACATATATGCAACTCCTCATGTCCATCTGTCACTTAGTATGGGGCTAGGGTGTAGACATATAACTTGGGTAGTTTAATATAGGTAATACTCATGTAATATTCATTGCATGAACTTTATTTTACACCTTATGATTATTTATGTCATGTGAAAGTCTTTTTAAGGGTAGCTAAACACCTATAGGGGGGGGGGGTGAATAGGTTCTTTTTAGAATTTTTTAATCCTTTTGAAAGTAGATCTAGATGTGTGTTTTTGTTAGTTGGTTAGCTTTCAAGAATATAAACAACAAACAAAAATTTATAGTGGTTCCCCTATCTAGGGTACAACCACTTACCCCCTTCACTTATCTATAGATTCAGCCAACTCCACCTTTACTCAGATCAAACTGATCTTACATCTTAGATCCTGCCCTGGATCTTACATCTCAGAGTGCACTTCACTCCTACGGCTCAGACTGATTACATTCCTACCTCAGAGACAACATAGGTCTCCTACCTCAGACAAATTATCCCAATATCTCAGAGTCTTCCAACTCCTACAACTCAAAGAACCAGCTGATCTCCTACCTTAGATCTTCACAAAGATCCTACCTCAGGCATAAGACCTACATCAAATCCTTCCCAGGACCCTATAGCTCAGAGTGCTTCACACTCCTACAACTCAGATTGCTCACAGTCCTACCCTCAGCCTTTATAAAATAGGCTTACACTCAGATCTCAATGAGATACTACAAGAGAATAAATGTTTGAGTAATATGACTCCAGAAATAAATTTCTTAGTCTTCTTCTTCCTTGACTGTACAACAAACAATCTTTCTTCTTCACAATAAGAAGAATCTGCTTCTTCAGTTTTGATTTAGCCTTTGCTGTGTTAACTTTTGAAGAGCTCTTCTACTTCTTCAAGCTTGAGAAAGATGATCGTTATGTATATTATCAAGCTTGAAGACAACCAAAAATTTGTTCAGCTCTGTTAGACTTCTTTTGCGAAAGTTAGGGTTTGAGAAATTTTTGTCAAGTTCTTCGCAAAAAGTTGTTCTTAAAATGTTTCTCACTTCCCTTATATATCTCGACATCAGAAAACACTATTTACTCCTTTGGTAAGTGACATGGCCGACTTTATGGTGGATTCATTCCAGGATATCACTGCCTGATCAATATGGCAGTCTTTGGCTTTTAGCGCGAGATTTGCATCGATTTGAATTTAGGATGACGTCAGCAAATTTAACACGAAGCCAAAAGACGTAGAACGATTTCTGATTCTGTATAAGCATTGAGTGATGCCTTGTGTCTCGACAAATTTGTACTATGACAGTTATCTCAAGGAGCATTGAGTGAAAGGCCTTCACTCGATGTTTTAACACTTAGCCAATTTCTGTCTGACTACAAAGGAGTTGATCGAGTCTTCTTTACTCAATGCTTTTGTCTTTAACTCCTTTTACTGAGTTGGTGTCGAGTGTAATTACATCACTCGACACTTTTGAAGTGTACTTGGACTAACCTGCAATCACAAAATTAGTTCACTTTAGGTAACCAAAAGGATTTGGGTCCTTGGTTCTTGTTAGCATAAATATGAATGTTTCTCCCAGCTGTAGCCTTGGCAAGAAGTCTTCTCTTTGCACTTAGCACACTGGGGTTGTGCCAATAGTCATTGGCAAAGTGTCTCACCTTGCCACAATAGCAACACTCATGTATATTGAATCTCCTCTTCTGAATACCCTCGGATGTGTGAACCATCATATATTTTTTGTTCAGCTGAGAGAGCAGCAATCTTTTTCCTATTTCTTTTAGCTAGAATCTGGATGAAAGTAAGGCTCTGTTTGGTTGGGCTGTTGCTGATGGAAAGCTGTTGATGAACTGTTGCTGATAGAAAAAGTGCTGATTCTGGAAAACAGAGTTTTGTTAAAAAACTGTTTGGGTGAAATGGAGTTTTAAAAACAGAGTTTTGAATAAGTTGTTTATTAAATTTTTTTTTTCCAAAAAAAAAATCAACAGGCTAAATAAACACATAACAAAAGAAATCCAGGTACACCCGCAATCTCGAGCTATGCTCTCGATTCATACAACTGATTCGCTATACTATCACGTAGCACGATCATCTCCTCTACTCCACCTGCAGTGTCAGAGCAGGTTTCTTGTCGCCCTTGTGAGTCCACCCTATCATCTTGACCCTCCTGCTCGCACTCATTGAAATCTATATCATTGTGGGAAGGGTGTCGGCGAATGAAATTATGTAAAGCCATCGTGGCCATCACAATATCTGCCTGCTTCGCAAAGCTATAGCTCGGCATGTCCCGCAGTATGGCCCATTTCTTCTTCCAAACACCGAACGATCGTTCTATCACTCTCCTTAGCGATGAGTGAGCATGATTGAACATCTCTCGACATCCCTCCGCTCGACGACCACCGCGTGCAAAGTCTGGCAAATGATACCTTGTATCTTGATATTGTTTCAAATACCCTTTCTGCAAAGGATATCCAGAATCGACCAAGTAATATGTTCCTGATAATGTGTTAAAAATTAATTAACCACTCAAATAAATTAAAGTAAGAAATAGATAAAAATAATTGTTAACATTACCTCGAGGCGGATGAGGAAAATTATATTGAGGGTAATTTAACGCATAATTGAAAATCCGGCTATCGTGTGCAGATCCCTCCCAACCCGCCATGACGAAAATGAAGCACATGTTGAAATCGCAAGCAGCCATGACATTTTGAGTTGGATTGCCCCGTCTCCCAATATAGGGTACCTGCTGTCCAACTGCTATGCACGCGTCAACATGTGTCCCGTATATAGCCCTAATGCAATCTTTAAAGAAAGGCATATAACGTCTGTCGTACATAATTTCTGGTGGAGTGCTCCCGAAAGACCTATCTAATGGCTGGATAACTTCCTCCCACAGCCGCAACAAAGCACGAATACCCAAAGAGAAAAATCGGCTAGCTGTCTCCGTTGAATGCTGAAAGCGCTCAATTATTTTTCTCATCGATTCATTGTGCGACAATATGTATACGGTCAAGGCTAGCACTTCTCTGGAGGCTGTCCTTCTTGTTCCCTAGAGTCCACACCTTTCCTCTAGATAATGCAGTAGATCGAAAAATATTTCTTGACTCATCATGAAAGTAGATCCACGAAGTATCTCTCCAACCCATTTATCACCTGTCTACTTCGAAGTCATGCGTGGGACTCGACTGTTTAATAGAGAGGTGTGTGTAGAGGCCAAACATGATGCTGCTATTATAGTGTGTTGTTGAAGAATAACACTTTTTCTTCTAGCTATTTCGTACTGTTCGAAGGCATTATCAGAGTCCTCGCTCGACATATTCTGGAATAAATAAGTAAAGATATCAAAAAAGAAGTCATACACAAATGTTGGATTAAAAAACTAGTAAGCATATAAATCATCCACATATCAATGTCCATACATGTGCGGTAAAAACATAATAAAACAGATAACATGTTAATGTCTATACTAGTGCGGTAAAAAGCATAATAGCATCCACTGACAAAACACACACAGAAATAAAGAAGATAGGCACAACTACACGCCACTAGTATAACGACTACGAAGCCACTGAACATTCAGACTTTCTGGCAGGCACATGAAGGTCTCCCAATGATTTTTGTCCATCAGATAAGTGATGTCAAAGAAGTGGAATTCCCTATCTGATTGCACTTCATGGTAAGTTGCTAACTTCTCAAGTGCTTGGGCAATGGTGAAGGAAGAATTGCTCTTTGGTGGCTCCTGTATGAATCGACACATGCTCCTAGAAGATTCTGCCATATCCTCTAACACTGATGTAATATCTTTCTTCTATCCTTTCCTCTTCTTTTGGCCAACCTCAGATGTAGCTGTGTTCTCAGTTACAGGAGGAACTCCATTGACGTCAATGTCTTCTTGTCCACCGTCTGACAATGCTCTATCACTAGTAGACTCGGGGCCAACATTCCTCGATTGAGGGGTGCAAGCATGATGTCCAGTCGCAACAACAGAGTTGAACATCATGTTAAGTTTCTCCTCTAATTCTGGCTGTATTCCGGAATAACGAAACTTCTTTGCGGCAGGGACAACCTGAAATATTATTCAATTATTTAAAACGGGCATACAATAATTAATTTAGGGAAATAATTGAACCCTAAACATTGAATACCTTCAATCGCTCGTCCCACCACTCATCCGAGGCACCTATAGTTTTCCTTGATGTGTTCCAACCCAAGCCGGTCTCATCTCATTTCAACTCCGTCCAAAGTTTCCACTCCTTCTTCAGATGATCCCATTTATTTTTGAATTGCACTTTATCGTATTTCTTTCCAGTCGACTCTTCAAATTTCTTCATTATATTAGACCACCCCTCTTTGCTAAAGTGTGTTGTAGGTCGATTCCCACGTTCTATCTCTTTTATGCAGATATCACAAAAGAGGAGAACATCGGAATTCTCCCACATTGCGGCTATCCCACCGTCTTTTGTTTTGCCTATCTTTAAAAACAACATTCAAAAGCATTACAAAAAAATAAATGCACATAACAGATACACACACATAGACACACACATATACACACACATATACACACACATGTACACAAAAAACATTACACATACATATACACACACATAAACACACACACACACAAAAATACACACACACACATACACACACATATATAATTATCATACACACACATAGACACACACATATACACACACATATACACACACATGTACACAAAAAACCTTACACATACATATACACACACATAAACACACAAACACACACAAAAATACACACACACATACACACACATATACACACATACAGACACAGAGACACACACATATACACACACATGTACACAAAAAACATTACACATACATATATACACACATAAACACACACACACACACACACACAAAAATACACACACACATACACACACATATACACACACACACACACATAAACACACACATATACACACACATGTACACAAAAAACATTACACATACATATACACACACATAAACACACACACACACACACAAAAATACACACACACACACATACACACACACACACAATACACACACACACATACACACATATATATAATTATCATACACACACATAGACACACACATATACACACACTCATATAAACACACATACACACACTCATATAAACACACATACACAGACATATACACACACATACACACACATGTACACAAAAAAAAAGAACACACACACACATATACACACACATACAAAAAAAAATCAAAACCCAACATTTCATAAGAAGAATCAGAAAATGAAGTAAATGGACATCAAGAAATTGAAAAAATGGTGTTATACCTCAGAAACTCGAAAACTGCAGGGGAAGAAGGAAGCAGGTCGGGGATCGTCGATGGGGAAGAAGGCTTCTTTGTGGTCGTCGATGGAATCAGGTCGGGATCTGGACGCCCTTGCGAAGACGGCTTCGGCTGGACGGGACTAGGTCAGAAATATGGAGAGAAGAAAGTGAATCGCCGGAGAATGTCAATGGGAAGAAAGATTGCCGGTGGTCGTCAATGGGGAAGAAGGATCGCCGGTGGTCGTCGATGGGGAAGAAGGATCGCCGGTGGTCGTCGATGGGGAAGAAGGATCGCCGGTGGTCGTCGATGATGCGGAAGAAGGATCACGCTAGGTTATCGGGAGGATGGATTTCGCGAATGGCGTGGAACAGCGGCTAGACGCAAAAAATAGTTGCGGATGGAGGGTTATTGAAAATGCTGGAATTTTAAAACCGCAGTTTTCATCATAAGTCGCGCCAAACGCAGCTTTTACTGAAAATGGCGGTGCGGTCCAACCGCACCGGAGTGGATAAGCCGTGCCAAATGCCACCTAAGTCTGCAAGCATGTTCTCTTGGCAAGTTCTGTTTGACAGCAACAACTGTCTGCTTTGCAGCTAACAAGGTGAGGATGACATCAAAAATTGCCAAGTGTGACTTGTTTGCAGTCTTGCCCACATCTTTATTCTTCTTTGACAGATCTTGGGTGGATTCCACTGCCTTATCCATGAGAGTGGGTGCAGGAGAACCAAACATAAATGGTCCACGGTGAGCCATTTTGATTTCTTCATGGAGAGCCTTCAAGGCACTCAACCACATGGCCTTTCTTCTTCCATTGTAAGGGGCACTATTGCTCTTACAAGAAGAATTTTCGTTCTTCCAATGACCACATATGTTTTTCTGGTCATACATGTCAGAAGAAAAAAACTACCTTCTGAAAGGTGGTTTAAGGCAGAGCTGGAGTCTTGCCATTCCTTTTAGATTGGGTAGGTCTAGCATTCCACTTAAACCCCAATCCCCTCTTATTATTTTGAGAGGAGAATGAGTCAATGAGTGTGAAAGATAAATCTATGGGTAGTTAATCACCTAGAGGGGGTGGGGGGGGGGGGGGAGGGGTGAATAGGTGTCTTTAAAAATTCTTTGTCAATTAGATTAACTATTCAACATATATTTGAAAATATAATTTCACTACATCATAGCTCAAACAATTCTCAAAATACAACCCAAGCATAAGCAATCCACAGAGTACACATCAATTTTATAGTGGTTCCCCTATCTAGGGTACATCCACATTCCCCCTTCTTCTTCACTAGCAATGTGCTAGATAAGGTTATATCTCCACCTCTTCAACTCAAATAAAATGATCTTACAGGCTGAGTTTCTGTTAAGAAACCTACACTCAAACTAGCAGGTCATACCTCAGAGATTCACCCAATCTCCTACCTCAGGTCGCTCAAGAACCCTACCTCAGCCTTTATAACACAGGCTTACACCTTAGTGATCCTAATCAAATCACCTACCTCAGGCTCCTCAAGAACCCTACCTCAGCCTTTATAAATTAGGCTTACAACTCAGAGAATTAATCTCCTACCTACTTAGATCTCAAAGAGATCTTACAAAATTAAGAGGTAAATAAGAAAAGTAATCTTCAGAAAACAACAATTCTGTAATCTGACTTATCTGAGAAAATTCAGATTCTTCAATTCAGCTGCACTGGATAGATTCTTGAAAAGCAAGCTAGCTAAAAATGATTCTTCTCTGGATCGATAAGTTCTTGATGTTGATCGGCTTGATTTCCGTGAAGAACTTGTAGAACAGATCCACCTTAATCTTCTGATCAACTTGATGACAGGATCTGAAGATTTTCTTGAATACCTTCGTCTTCCTTCTTCTCGGGGTTGTCGCCCTCCCCTGACTTAGAAAAATAAGAATGAGAGAATAGGATGATTTGTCTGATTGATTTCTGATCGCTCTATTCTGTGTAGACAACCCCTCTATTTATAGCCTTCACAGGTAGTTAACTTCTAATTGATGATGTCATCATTAGGCCATCAAACTCTAATTCTTCCTTCAAACAGTTTCTGATGAGATATCTCGATACTGTAGCTGATGTGACATTTCTGACATGTCTTGACACTTCTGTGTTGACTCTGCACATCTTTAGAAAAATAAGCGTCAAGATGTCCAAAGTGTCTCGACACTTTCTTACTTAAGTGTTCTTAGAAGGTGTCGAGACATCTTAGCAGTCTCGACACAATTTTACTTAGTAGAATTTTCAGTCTGAACTTGAAGGTGTTGAGACAGTTGACTTGTCTCGACACAACAGTTGTTTGTGTCGACATCTTTAAATCTGCACTGTGTCGAGACAATTGAATTGTCTCGATACTACTGCCCGCCAGGTGTCGATACTTGCTTTATTATTCTCGGTGTCGAGACAGTTGAATTGTCTCGACACTACTGTCTTCTGGGTGTCGACACTTTAAGTATGCACATCAATTCTTCATTGTGTCGAGATATCTGACTTGTCTTGACACTGCTGGCTTAAGGTGTCGAGATATCTGACTTGTCTCGACACTGCTGACTTAAAGTGTCGAGATATCTGACTTGTCTCGACACTTCTGACTTAAGGTGTCGAGATATCTGACTTGTCTCGACACTACTGACTTAAGGTGTCGAGATATCTGGCTTGTCTCAACACTGCTGACTTAAGGTGTCGAGATATCTGACTTATCTCGACATTGCTCTTGCAAAGGTGTCGATATAGTTGAAGTTTGTCGACACTGCACTTGCAAAGGTGTCGACATAGTTGAAGTGTGTCGACACTTTTGTACTTAGCCATTTTTCTGCACTGCAAGTTGCTAGATGTTGACTTTGCTACCTTCACTCGATGCTTTTGTACTTAGAAAATTTTCTTCACTTTTTAGTCAGCTTCTTTGAGTCCACCTGTCAATATGACTTGAACCACATGTCAAATCAATATGAAATAGGCAACATGCATACATAAAATGAAACATACATCAAATACATACTTGTGTATATCATTGAGTTAAAAGGGATTTTTCAAATCAAGTACATTGTTTCTAATGTACCCAACAATCTCCCCTTATTTGGGGAAGTCATATCCCCAATTCAATTATATACACCACAATACCAAAACATAAAAATTATGATGTATAAGAAAAGTGCTGAACAAAATATAAAAGAACCAGCAATAATAAGACAGAAATATCAAAGTGCAACCAAACTTTTTCATTTCAATATGTTCATAGAGTATACTTTTCAGTTTTGTTACAATGTTCTTAAAAACAAAATTACATTATGCCTAGAAACAAAAATATCCTAAGATTGCTCTGGCTCTTTGACGACAATGCCTTTCCTGACTATATTTTGGCTTTGACTTCAGGCACTTTGTCATCAGCCACTTTCTTGCCCTTGATATCTTTAGCCTTATGGATTTCTTCTTGCTTGATCCTTTGTCTTTCAAGATAATGATATGGCTTGGGGAAGTATTTGCTGGGTTCAATAGAATCAGTTGGGATCTTCCCTTCCTTAAGATCATTTCTGAATTTGTGGATGGTCTCCTACTGCTTTGCATGCTTGACCCATTTCTGTTCTGAATACCACTTTCCCCTACCAGCTGTATTATTATTGACTGCTTTCCATAAAGTGAATATAATTGATCTAGAAATTGGACTCCACTGCTCAAAATCTGGCCTAGCTTCATCCTGTTCCCTGAATCTTTTCTTAGATAGCTAAGCTTCTTTATCTTTAAGCAATGCAGAAGCAGTCATCTCCACCTCCTCACATACTATATTCCAAATTTGTAGTTGAGAACTGTACATGGATTGGGCAACAGTTTGAATGGCCTCAAAATGAGCTGGTTGGCAACCAGACTCAGTAGTTTGATCTTCATCATACCATATGGGAGGATGGTCGAGAGTTTCTCTGATGGTATTTTAGGTCCAAATAGCATGCTCAGAGCTTGACTTTATCATTACTCTCTCCCCCTTTATGACTTCTCTTTCTATATGATCTCAAATCATTCTTGTGAAATCTGACCTGACCTTGAAGATGGGTAATCCCTGAGGACAAGTGATTCATTGCCTTAAGCAAGCGGTCATCCAGTTCTTTGTAAGAAGCCTTAATATCTTGAATCATAGAGGTGGAATTAGTAGATATTTGAGTTTCAATGTCTTTGGAGGAAGATGTTATCTTGGTTTCCAGAGTAGTAGTTTTCTTTGATATCTCTGCCAATGTAGCATCATGCATAACTATCATATTCTCATTCATTCTAGTTTGATTTTCCATGACATATCCTTGTTTTACAGCTATTTCATTTTCAATTTTCTGTGACTCCACTTGCTGTTTAGCAATGTACACTACAACATTAGCTCCTCTCTGAAAGAAATCAGTCATATATTTCTTAAACAAATTAACTTCAAATCTAATGTATTTGATTTCTTGTGCAAGCTGAAACTACAACTCCTTATTGCTTTCAACCACATACTTTTCTAGTTGATTCATCTGTTGATCTATCATATCTGTAGTTGAACCAGAAGTGAGTTTGAATCTATTACATGAGCAGGTGTTGATCCAGACTGAATGATCTTCTTATAGCTTTTACTCCTCTTTTTGAGTTCAGTTATTTTCCTTTTCTTTATCTGGGAGGCTTCCTCCTACTCAAATTCTGAAGAACTGACTACTTCTACAGATGTAGGCTCTTTAGCTTCTTCAGTATTTGGGGCCAAGTCTACTAACTCCCCCTCAACTCTTGCACCTTCTTCACCAATTTCTATATAATCATGAACTGAATCTTCTTGAAGAGCAGTTATCTACCCCTGGATATCTGTATCCTTATTCAAAAAGATTTCTTCTTCTGTCTCCTTTGAGACTGCCTCCTCATTCTCTTTATCATACATTTCCTGTTTAGGGACTTCTAGTTGTGCCAGAACAGTATCTAGCTCCTATACAACTTCCATTACTATTGTATTCACAGTATCCATTTCAATATCTGGCAGAACTTTGAGGTTCTCCCCCTCACTTGGATCCCTATCTGGAATTGTATCCCCCTGCATCTTATTACCAGTAGCAGGAGAGGTCCTTGGAGATTCTACAGGTACTGTATCATCCTATTTCTCTGGGCTAGAACTTTCTCGTTCTTCAGATCCACTGGAAGAATCTTCTTCCACAACCACAACTTTCATCTTTTTCTCCTTCTCCTTCTCGATTATAGGTGTTTCCTTGGATAGGACTCTATCCCACCTTGCTAATATTCTCATATCCATTCTTCTCATATGATTGATCTTAGATCCAATATTCAGATTGATACCGTCAGGGATGGCTTGTACCAAGTATAGGCTTATAATTCTGCCCATATTGGGCTTCTTGATGCTCTCTGCAATCTTGTCAAAGACTATTTTACTCTAGTTAGTCTTGAATTTAAAGATGATTCTAGTCATCAGCTCAAATATGAATGCTGAGATCCTATCATGTGACATTGCCGTACACAACAACACCTTCCCTATAATTTCAGACAGGAATTTTCCTTGGGTATTCATACCCTTCCTGATCAGGATGCTTCCAATTTTTGTGGTTGGGGACAATCCACACCACACCAACAAATCTGTAGTCCTTGCAGAATAAAGGTCATCGTCTTGATCAATTCTTGGTATTTGAAAAAATCTTGGCCAATCTCCTGGTTTTGATTTTAATCTTTGCTCCATTCCCTTTTGACTTAATCTTTCCTGAGTTTGAATCCAGATGAGCATTGGAGAAGAATTCTGAAACTTCTTGTTTCTAGATATTTGAAGGTTCAGAGAGCAGATAATTCTAAACCTTCTTCATTAATTAGGGTTATTACATTCCTAATTTCTTCACCCGCCGAGTTGAATCCATTGCGAACAAGCTCATACCCTTCAAAAATGTTATCATCAATCTTGGGTGCTATTAGAGTGGAGAGAAAGGATTGACGAGTGTCGACTGATCTGGGTTCTAGGTATCGACACTCAAGAATCAAAAGTTGAAGAAATCAAGAAAGTGTAGTTGACTTTTACTCTCATACCCTATTTATAGTCTAATCTTTCCTAAAGACGAAAGAGCGCGCTGCTTTTAGACTTTTCCAAATTTTTAGGTAAATACCTAGTATCGACACAGGAAAACTTGTCTGTCGAGATCTGTCGACACAAGTCGACACAAGGATAATGTCTCTCGACAAATACCTCTGAGTCTCGACACCCTTATGTATCGACACTTACTTTAGTGTCTCGACATAATGCAGTTATGCATTGTCGACACACTTTCTGGTGTCTCGACACATTACTATATATAGTATCGACATATTTTCTTGTGTTTCGACACTTAGATGTCTCGACACATTCTCTGGTGTCTTGACACAACTTTTGACTTAGTCAAAATTTTGTTTTCTAAAATATAAATACTTGACATTTTTAAGGTCTATTCTTGATATTTAGGTAAGTAAACTTAATTACTGAGATTTATATTTTATTCTTCTTTTATATCAGTTTTCTTATGTATGCATAAATTACTCAAGATTCAACATGCCAAGTTCAAATTTAAAGAAATTAAACTTCTCTTCATCTAGGGCTTAGTGAAAATATCAGCAATTTGTTTATTTGTTAGAACAAATTCTAGATTAATATCTCCATTTTCTACATGCTCCCTAATAAAGTGATATCTAATTTCAATATGTTTTGTTCTACTATGTGATATATGATTGTTTGTAATTAAAATATTACTAGTAGAATCACAAAATAATGGAATTTTACTTAGCTGAATGTTGTAATCTTGTAACTAATGCTAAATCTAAAGCAATTATGCACAACAACTTCCAGCTAAAATGTACTCAGATTCAGCTGTGGATATTGCTGTACTTGTTTGCTTTTTACTACTCCATGACACCAACCTTCTTCCAAGGAATTGATATGAGCCTGATGCGCTTTTCCTATCTTCTTTACATCTTGCATAATCTGCATTTGCAAAGCCTGTTAGTTCAAAGTCACTATTCCTGGGATACCACAGACCAAGATTAGGTGTGCCCATTAGATATCTCAATATTATTTTAACTGATGTATAGTGAGATTCTTTAAGGCAAGCTTTCTACTTAGCATAGACACAAGTACCATACATTATGTCTGTCCTACTGGCTGTTAAATAGAGCAGTGATCCAATTATGCCCTATACAAGGTGACATCAACTGGCTTGCCAACACCATCCTTATCTAAAGTCATACTGGACCCCGTAGGAGTTCTCATGGAAGTGGCTGTTTCTATGGCATACTTCTTGATTATCTCCTTGGTGAACTTAGACTGACTAATGAAAAGTCCATCTATAGTTTGCTTAACTTGGAGACCCAAGAAAAACTTGAGTTCACCCATGCTACTCATCTCAAACTTACCTTGTATAAGTTTGGCAAACTTTGTGCAAAGTGACTCATCAGTAGAACCAAATATAATGTCATCTACATATATTTATACTAAGATGGTCTTGACTTTGACTTCCCTTAGGAATAGTTTTTTGTCTATTTTCCCTTTTGATAATTTATTCTCTAGAAGGAATTTAGACAGAGTCTCATACCAAGCCCTTGGGATTCTTTCAATCTATATAAAGCTCTTAGTAAAAGATAAACATGATTAGGTTTAGTAGAGTCAACAAAACCTGATGGTTGCTCAACATAGACCCTTTCTTTAAGGTTACCATTAAGGAAAGCTGACTTCACATCTATTTGGTAAACCTTGAATCCTTTGTAGGCTACATATGCCAGGAAGAGTCTAATAGCCTCCAATCTAGCCACTGGTGCAAAGGTTTGATCAAAGTCTATACCCTCTTCTTGTCTATATCTCTTTGCAACCAGTCTATCCTTGTTTCTGAATATAACACCATTATCATCCAGTTTGTTCCTGTAAATCCACTTAGTTCCTTTGATGTTACAGTCATCTGGTTTGGGAACCATCTTCCATACTTTACATCTCTTGAACTGGTTCAATTCTTCCTACATAACCCCTATCCAAAATGGATCTACATTGGCTTCTTCAAACTTCTTTGGTTTTGTTTGAGACAGAAAACTTGAGTACATCACAGTGTTGTGATGTCTACTTCTTGTGGTCACACCATGAGTTGCATCTCCAATGATTAATTCCCTTGGATGATCCCTTAGATGTCTGATAGCTACTGGTAATGTGACTTCTTCTCTTTGAAAAGCTTCATCTTGTTGCTGAATTTCTTCTTCTGGCTATTCCTGTGCAAGCTCTTCCTCAACAATGTTGACTCCATCTTGTATACCTTGGCTTGCTGGAACTAAGTCCTCTATTGATAGCTCCTTTAGCTTTAAGTCTTCTCCTATTGTGCTTGATGTACCTGGCTTATCATTGTAAAACATAGAACTTTCATCAAATACAACATGAATAGACTCCTCCACAACTTGATCCCTCAAGTTGTAGAACCTATAAGCCTTACTGTGGTTACTATAACCAACAAATATGCCTTCATATGACTTCTCAACAAACTTAGTTATGTATGTTTTCCCATTATTTAGGACAAAACATCTACATCCAAAGATTCTAAAGTAAGCCAAGTTTGGTTTTCTGCCCTTCATTAGTCATAAGGAGTCTTATTCAAACTTTTGTTGATTGAAGCTCTATTAAGAACATGACATGCTGTGTTAATTGCTTCAACCCAGAAATATTCTGGAAGAGAAGAATCACTCAGCATGGTTCTTCCAGCTTCAATGAGAGTTCTGTTCTTTCTCTTAGTAATTTCATTTTGCTGGGGTGTTCTTGGAGTGGAAAACTCTTGATGAATTCCAAGTTCTTCTCAAAACTTTATCATGCATTCAGATTGAAATTCAGTTCCATGATCACTTCTAATTCTGACCATTGAACTATTTAATTCATTCTGTATTTGTTTGACAAATGTCTTGATGACATCAGGCATTTCAAATTTATTCCTTAAAAAGAAAACCCAACTAAATATGGAATAATCATCAATAATCACAAAAGTGTAGACTTTTCTTCTTAGAATATGAACTAGCATAGGACCAAACAAGTCCATATGCAAGAGGTATAAACACCTCATTGAGTCTTTGGTTTCAATACTTTTGAATGTAGCTTTGGTCTGCTTGCCTTTTTGGCATGCAAAGCAAATACTCTCCTTAGAGCATTTAATGTTAGAACTATTCTTAACTAGCTCTTTACTGAAAAGATTGCCCATGGCTTATAGTTCAAATGAGCTAGCCTCTTGTTCCATTTGATACAGTGTGAGGCTTTCTCATTTGCAACTAGACATATGGGTGATTCTGACTTTAAGAAATGAAAATTCAAACAATACACATTCCCACACCTAGTGCCTGTCAAGATGACCTCTTGGTCACTTGACTTCTTTATGAGGCACTCATCCTTGTGGAATGAAATGTCATAACCAAGATCACAAAGTTGGCTTATGCTTATAAGGTTGTGTTGCAACCCTTCGACATAACCTACTTTAGTGAAGGTGACTAAGCCATTTGAGAGCTTACCATAACATATGGTAATCCCTTTGTCAGCTCCACCAAAGATCACCTTTGGTCCATTCTTTACTAGAATAAATTTCCTAAAGTTGCCCTTTATTCCAATCATGTGTCTGGAACATCCACTATCCAAGTACTAGATGGGCCTATCTCTAGTGCTTGGACATACCTACAAAATAAGAATTTATTTTCCTTAGGAACCTAAATTTCCTTGGGTCCAAGGTGCTTGTTAGTTGTGTCTCCATTGAGACCACCTAAAAATTTCTTAGCTGGGAACATCTTCTGCCCATGAGATATAGTCTGATTGAACCAACATCTAGGGCAAAGTGTCCAATTTTTCCATAACATCAACATTCATATATGTTATACCTTCTCTTTGGAGGAACAGAAGGAACCTTATGCTGACATTCCTTAGGACAGGAATCAGCAAACTTGATAGATGTATTTTGACTGGGAGCATAATAATAGTTTTGCCTCTCAGTCACAACTGTCCTCCTTGGAGCAAGCACATTAGGAATAACTTTCATATTCACATATGAGTTTGGTCCTACTTGTCCAGACTTTTGGATTTCTATTCCCTTAGTCTGGAACACAGGTTATGGCATGACTGGACTTTTGGTCTTGTTAGCTTTTTTCCTCTTCTTATCTTAGGTTTAACATAACCAAGTCCACTTCTAGGTGTTTCTGAGAAGGTATCTATAATGGGTTGCACAGTTTTAGGTTTAGAAAATAGCTGTACTAGTCTTTTCTCATTCAGGAGTTCGAGTTCTAACTCCTGAATGGTTACATCTTTTTGTTTTAGCAACATAATTTGATCATCAATGATCTTAGTCAGCTTAGCCAACTTTGAGCTTTGAATACCGATCTTCTGAGTATCCATCTTATGATGATACTCAAGACCATTTAGTGATGCAATCTCTATAGCTTGTTCTTTGACAAGCTTCTTGCTATTTACAAGAGCTTCTAACAGTTTTCTAAATTTGACTGTGAGCTGCTGCATTTCAGTCTCAGAGTTGGACTTATGTGAATCAAAATTTGAGTCACATAAGTCTAACTCATCCCCAGTCTCATAAACAGAAGTTTTAGAACAAATTGAGTTGTCATAGATTACCTGAGTATCCTGACAGTCAATAATTTCTATTTCTGGATCATCAGATAGTGCCATCAAGTTAACCTCCATATCATCTTTAGAATCACCATAGAGTGATGAAGTTGTACAGTTATTGCCCTTGTATATAGCCTCTCTGATGAAATCCTCTTTATAGAAGAACAGTCCAATGTGTGCATGTTCTTCTTCTGATTTAGTTGAATCAGTATCACTATCAGATAGAGTCTTTGGCTTGTTTGCCATCATACCCTTTTATGATTTCTTGTCTTTATAGTACTTTTTCTCCTTAGACTTCCTGTTCTTCTTTCTTTTTATTGGACAGATAGCTATGATATGTCCATGCCTGTTACAGCAATAACAGATAATGTCATTCTTAATTTGTTTATTCTGGTGTGAATCATACCTGACCACAAATTTGTCTCTGTGTCTGTCTTTGCTTTTACTGGAACTTGGTCCAGATTATTTCTTCTTATTCCACTGCTTCCTTCTTCTCATCATTTTCTTGAATTGCCTGGTGAACAGTGCCAATTAATCATCTGATAAGTCTTCTGATGAAGAACTGGTTCCAGTGCTAGTTGTATCTTCATCCCTTCTTTGTGATGATGGGATTTTTCTTCTAGACTTCTTTGATATATCTGATTTGAAGGTCACAGATCTTGTTTGACTTGAACTTCTGGCAGATTCAGCTTTATCTTTTCTATAATTTAACTGAAGCTCATGTGATAACAGCTTCCCATATAAGTCTTGGGGTAACATGTTTCTAAAATTTCCAATTTCTCTTACAACACAAATATTTATGTCCCATTCTTTATTTAGGGATCTCAGAAATTTGTCATTAAGCTCATAATTTGAGAATTTTCTGCCATTATTCTTTAAGTCATTGACTATTCTAAAGAACTTTTCATAACATAGTTCTATAGAATCAGTCTTTCCTTGCCTGAATGCCTCGTACTACTGGTTGAGTAGAGACTTTCTGTCATCTCTTACTTCTTCTGTGCCTTCCATGTAGACTATGAGATTGTCCCACATCTCCTTAGATATTTTATAGTGCACTAGATTCTGAAAGGTTTAATTATCTATTGAACTGACAATTATATTTTGTGCTCTTTTATCTATGGTGGCAAGAATCACCTCATCCTTTGTCATCTCAGACAGTTTCTTAGGGGTTTGAACATTTTCATCTAAGACAGATATCTTCATTGGAATATATGGTCCTTCTTGTACAGTGATAAAGATTTTTGGATCTGAAGCCTCCATAAACAATCTCACTCTTTGCTTCCATATAACAAAGTTATCCTTAGTATATATAGGCAATTTCATATAACTGAGTTCTTTGTGAGATTCAGAAGCCATTAGATCTGATATGTTTCAACCACCCTTAGGATCCTTTTCAGACTTTTAATTCTTTCTTTGAATAACCTCCCTCTGATATCACTTAAAAGATAAATCTATGGGTAGTTAATCACCTAGGGGGGGGGGGGGTGAATAGGTGTCAAAATTCTTTGTCAATTAGATTAACTGTTCAGCAGATATTTGAAAATATACTTTCACTAGATCACAGCACAAACAATTCTCAGAACACAACCCATGCACAAGCAATCCACAGAGTACACAACAATTTTATAGTGGTTCCCCTATCTAGGGTACATCCACTTTCCCCCTTCTTCCTCACTAGCAATGTGCTAGATAAAGTTATATCTCCTCCTCTTCAACTCAGATCAAATGATCTTACAGGCTCAGTTTCTGTTAAGAAACCTACACTCAGACCAATAAGTCCTACCTCAAAGATTCACCCAATCTCCTACCTCAGGTCCCTCAAGAACCCTACCTCAACCTTTATAACACATGCTTACACCTTAGTGATCCCACTCAAATCACCTACCTCAGGTCCCTCAAGAACCCTACCTCAGCCTTTATAAATTAGGCTTACAACTCAGAGAATTAATCTCCTACCCACTCAGATCTCAAAGAGATCTTACAAAATTAAGAGGTAAATAAGAAAAGTAATCTTTAGAAAACAACAATTCTGTAATCTGACTTATCTGAGAAAATTCAGATTCTTCAATTCAGCTACACTGGATAGATTCTTGAAAAGCAAGCAGCTGAAAATGATTATTCTCTAGATCGACAAGTTCTTGATGTTGATTGGCTTGATTTCCGTGAAGAACTTATAGAACAAATCCACCTTAATCTTCTGATCAACTTGATAACAGGATCTGAAGATTTTCTTGAAGACCTTTGTCTTCCTTCTTCTCGAGATTGTCGTCCTCCCCTGACTTAGAAAAATAAGAATGAGAGAATAGGATGATTTGTCTGATTGATTTTTGATCACTCTATTCTGTGTAGACAACCACTCTATTTATAGCCTTCACAGGTAGTTAGCTTCTGATTGATGATGTCATCATTACGCCATCATACTCTAATTCTTCCTTCAAACAGTTTCTAATGAGATATCACGATACTGTAGCTGATGTGACATTTCTGACATATCTTGACACTTCTGTGTTAACTCTGCACATTTTCAGAAACATAAGTATCGAGATGTCTAATGTGTCTCGACACTTTATTACTTAAGTGTTCTTAGAAGGTGTCGAGACATCTTGGCAGTCTCGACACAGATTTACTTAGTAGAATTTTCAGTCTGAACTTGAAGGTGTCAAGACAGTTGACATATCTCGACACAATAGTTGTCTGTGTCGACATCTTTAAATCTGCACTGTGTCGAGACAGTTGCATTGTCTCGACACTACTGCCAGCCGGGTGTCGACACTTGCTTTATTCTTCACTGCCTACTATACGAAATTTAGGCGTTAAAGCAAAGATGCATCCAACATTAATGGTTTGGGACCCACTGCTAATAGAGCCATTGGGTTACAATAAATAAAAGGAGAAGCTCTTTACAGAAAGAGCAGTTGTTACAGTAGTTCTTCGAAATCTCCATTGTTGTGGCTGTAGCTGAAGAACAGAGAGTCCAAGACAAGAAAGTCTAGAGGCATATCAAGTTAGCTGTTGATATCAACATCTTCAACAACAAGATTGCTGGTGCCATCTTCATCTACACCAGCTAGCAAGCTCAGGGTGATTCACTGAGAAAGATATAGAAGCTAGGGATGACCCTTGCTGCAGGTTCTTCACAAATCCAGCCAACAAATCATTCTCTTGGGGAGTTGTGAAGAAGGAGATATGGATGATCTTTTGGTTCAGTTTAGAAAGGGGTAAAATAGTGTTCTGCAAGTCACTTCCAACTTAAGTGAACGTACTTGTTGCTGTGAAGTAGTTGGGGCTCACGAGTTCTTAGTCCATAAAAGTAGACTCAGGAAAATCATTTCTGGAGTCAAAGTATGACCGAGTCTAACTTAGTCAAGGTAGATTGGCATAGAGAAATTTCTCTTGTGTCCAATCAAGAACCTCACTAACCCACTTTCACCTTGTAGGATCCTTTGTGGATCTAAGTGGTAGGAGCAAACTTGCTCTGAGGTAGGATCCAGAAGTGGATCTGAGTTGTAGGGCAAATTTTCCTGAGCTATAGGAGAGGGTTCTTATCTGAGTGTAGGATCCTACTGGGATCTGAGGTAGGCGAGTTTTACTCACTGAGAAGTAGGGCTCTTGTGCCTGAGGCAGATTCTGGGTGCATATCTGTTGTTGGGCTATCCTCTATAGCCTGAGTGGTATGGCTTAATTGCCTGAGGTAGGTGATATTTGTATCACTGAGTGTAGGCCCTTGTGGCTGAGGTGTAAGTCTTGGAGGAGACTGAGAGATCCTGAGGGATCTGAGGTGTAAGCTCTTTGAGCATTGTTTTGGAGAAGTTCCTTGACCAACAGGAAGTTAGCAAGGTGGGAGGAGAGTGGATGTACCCAAAGATTGGGGAACCACTATAAATCTGTGTATATTTTGTGTGTTGCTTTTCTTTGTGAAGGTAGCATGTCTTGAAAGCAAAATTTAATCTACCAATAAAGCAGCTAACCAAGAAAAAAATCAAAGATAGTCACTAAGGACTAAGAAACCTATTCACCCCCTCTAGGTGATTTAGCAATCCTTGAAATAAAGACTTTCACTATTGTAGCAGTAACATACCACATTAGTTTTAAAATGTTTGTTCTATTTGGAATCATACTTGTCCACTGAAGGGTCTTTTATAGACTTTTCTAGGATGCCCTGTGGCTTGCTTGAGTTAGATCTAGATGAGCCCTTATTATTCCACTGCCTTTTTCGACTTAGCATCTTCTTAAATTTCTTGGAGAACATGGTTAGTTCTCCATCAGACAACTCATTTCCAGAAGTGCTGGATGTAGAATCATCTGACTTAACAACCCTCCTTGGTGGAGAAAGAGTCTTCTCCCTGCTCCTTCTTGAGGCTTCAGCTTTGAAGGCCATAGAATTCTCTCTGCTGAGGGACTTGACAGATTCTTCTTCAACTTTTCTAGAATTTAACTGAAGCTCATGTGACGTCAACTTGCCAAACAGATTTTGGGGCAATGTGTTGGCCAAGTTACCTACTTCTTTTATTGAACAAACCTTGATATCCCACTCTTTGTTGAGTGATCTTAGGAATTTGTCATTCAATTTATAGTTAAAGAACTGTTTGCCATAGGTGATCAGATTGTTCACTATCCTGAAGAACTTCTCATATCACTTTGTTATAGAGTCCTTCTTGCCTTATTTGAAGGCCTTATATTGCTGATTAAGAAGGGATTTTCTATTATCCCTTACTTCCTCTGTCCCCTCCATGTAGACTATCAATGAGTCCCACATCTCATTTGTAGTCTTGTAGTGGGCAAGATTCTGAAAGGTTGAGTTATCAATTGCATTCACTATGATGTTCTGTGCCCTCTTGTCCATAGTGGCTAGAATCACCTCATCTTTGGTCATCTCAATATATTTCTTTGGAGTCTTGATGTTGGCATTAATATCTGAGACCTTCATAGGAATGAAAGGTCCCTCCTTCACTATGATGAAGATCTTAGGGTCTGAGGCTTCCATGAATAGCCTCACCCTCTCCTTCCATATTATAAAATTTTCCTTTCTACATACAAGTAACTTCATGGAACTAAGCTCCTTATAGTTCTCACCAGAAACCATAATTATATACTTCTTCTTCCCTTGGAGATCTAGCCCAAACTGTTAAGTCCTTTTTGAACAATCTCCCTCTGATACCACTTGAAAGTCTTTTTAAGCGTAGCTCAACACCTAGAGGGGGGGGGGGGGTGAATAGGTTCTTTTTAGAATCTTTTAATCCTTTTGAAAGTTGATCTAGATGTGTGTTTTTGTTAGTTGGTTAGCTTACAAAAAAAACAACACACAAAAATTTATAGTGGTTTCCCTATCTAGAGGAAATCCACTTACCCCATTCACCTATCTAGTAGTGTGCTAGATTCGGCCAACTCCTCCTTTACTCAGATCAAACTGATCTTACACCTCAGATCCCTCCCTAGATCTTACAACTCAGAGTGCACTTCACTACTACAGCTCAGACAGATTACAATCCTACCTTAGAGACAACACATGTCTCCTACCTCAGACAAATTAGCCCTACAACTCAGAGTCTTCCAACTCTTACAACTTAGATACCCAGCTGATCTCTAACCTCAGGCACAAGCCATAACTCGAATCCTTCCCAGAGCCCTACAGCTCAGAGTGCTTCATACTCCTACAACTCAGACTGCTCACAGTCCTACCCGTAGTCTTTATAAAATTGCAATGTTAAAAGCACACCCATTTACTCTATTGATAGCTAAATTATATTAACACACCAAAATATTTTATTTTCACACCATCATGTTATTTCCACACAAATATAAAATTCATTACAGGCTTTAGGTGTTTATATACGAACCTGGCATTCAAATTTTTCAATCTTCACAATCATACTTGATGTTAGAACCTGATAAATATGGCACTATGTTTTTCAAACAGTTCACAACACTTCTTATGCCATGGTTGAAACCCACAGATCCAGAATTATCCCTCCTTCTCCAATCCAGTGCATATCTGTGGTGGAAAGGCTGAAAATCGTGGAAACGGGAGCGGAAATCTAGAGCGCCGGTGGGGCAAGAAAGTCGCAAATAGCAATCAGGAGCAAATCGCCGCCGGAATCGTGAGAATATTGGAAGTGAACGGGAGTGGACGACGAAACTCCTTCAATCCTCCAGCGATCCGTTTCTACCTTCCTATTCAGAAAACCTAGATCTGCGAGAAGAATGATCTTCCTCATACAGATCTGACGACGGGATCTAGAAAACCAAAAAGGTTTGCAATCTTGTGTGGCGCTACAAGCGGAAACTCGAGAGAAATGTTTTCAGAAGAACAGAAATCACGAGAGCAAGAATGAGCAGACCTCTAAGCACGTCTGGTAAAGGTGATTTCGTCTGGCAGAGGACATTTCGTCCGGCATGCGGCTTGCGACACAAGAATAAAAGGAACATGCATGCATTTTCTTTCGGTGTGCGCTTAAAGCTTGAGGTGTTAGGATTTTTCAATTTTTTGGAAAATTTATTGGTGTGTTAATAGCCATATTAGGTGTGCTTTTAACATTGCTATTATAAAATAGACTTATACTCAGATCTCAGTGAGATCCTACAAGAGAATAAATGTTTGAGTAATATGACTCCAAAAATAAATTTTTTAGTCTTCTTCCTTAACTGTACATCAAACAGCCTTTCTTCCCCACAAAAACATGATTATGCTTCTTCAATTTTGATTCAGCCTGTGCTGTGTTGAACTTTGGCAGCACTCTTCTACTTCTTCAAGCTTGAGAAAGATGATCGTTCTGTATATTATATGGCTTGAAGACAACCAGAATTTCATTCAGCTTTTCTAGCCATCTTTTGGAAAGTTAGGGTGTGAGAATTTTTTGTCAAGTTCTTTGCAAAAAGTTGTTCTTAAAATATTTCTCACTTCCCTTATATATCTCGACATCAACAACGACTATTTCCTCCTTTGGTAAGCGGCATGACGACTTTAATGGTGGATTTATTCCAGGATATCGCTGCCCGATCAATACGACCGTCTTTGTCTTTAGCGTGAGATTTGCATCGATTTGATTTTAGGATGACATCAGCACATTTGACATGACGCCAAAAGACTTAGAACAATTTCTGATTTTGTACAGGCATTGAGTGATGCCTTGTGTCTCGACAAATTTGTACTATGATAGTTATCTCCAGGAGCATTGAGTGAAAGGCCTTCAATCGATGCTTTAACACTTAGCCAATTTCTCTCTAACTATAGAGGCGTTGAGTGAGTCTTCTTTACTTAATGCTTTTGTCCTTAACGCCTTTTAGTGAGTAGGAGTCGAGTTTAAGTCCATCACTCGACGCTTTTGCACTTAGACATATTTTCCGCGATAAGGCTTCGAGTGTAAGTCCTTCACTCGATGCTTTTGTATTTAACAACTTTTACTAAGATGGTGTCGAGTGCAAGTCCTTCACTCGACGCGTTTGTACTTAGCAGAATTTCTTTGATAAGGCTTCATGTGTAAGCCCTTCACTCGATGCTTTTGTACTTAACCATTTTTTCTGAGATGGCATCGAATGCAAGTCCTTCACTTGACGCATTTGTACTTAAAAAACATTCTTTGATAAGGCGTCGAGTGTTTGTCCTTCACTCGACGCTTTTGTATTTAGCTAGATTTTTTGAGCTTCTCCACCGAGGCTTTGAGAGATAGTTGAACTATCAATGCTTTTTGTCCTCAGGCGTTGAGTGACGTGTAGTCACTCAGCGCTTTTGGACTTAGTCATTTTCCCAACATCCTTGACCATGCTGACTTCTTTCCAGTCATATTTACGATACACTTAACCTGTCTAATCACATGATTATAGACACCCTACACATATGAACTCAGACATATATCAAATACATGTTTCTGTATATTATTGACTTATGACCTTTTTAAAATCTGGGACATTATGGTCAATGTACCCAACATCATGCATATTGGTTCGAACATGCGTATCTTATTTTTTTTATATTATATTTATTTGGGCATTCAAGATTTGAAAAACACAAGTATTTTGAAAAATAACTTTTTGTTGACAGCTTATGCCAAAAATCTTTTATCTACAACTTTTTCATTATTTTTTATTAAAATCTCTTTGCGGTACTTAGCATCACTTATGTTAGAAAACATGAATCAATAAAATTTAGAATGTAAAATTATCAAAAATCATATTTTTTATTCAATATAACATATTTTTGTGGCTAGTGCATGCGTTAGTACTAACACTGACAGTAGCATAAAAATGTTATTTATTCTTTCTTTTTGTATTTTTATCTGGCATAAAAGATCATACTACTAACAAACTCTTTAAAGAATTCTATGTTTTCCAGAAAAATATTTAATTTTAAAATATTTGAAAATCAAATATAAAATTATAAAATGATTTCAAAGAACAGGAAAAAAATATGTTTTTCTTATTATTTGTTTGTGTGTTTGATATTTTTTGAATTTTTTTATAAAACTTAAAAATTATAAAAACTACTTGTTATTGATTACCATTATTAAGGATGACTAATTATATTAATTAAATATTAAATACAATGTTTAATTTAATTTTCAAGTTTCTCAAAATATTATTTTGATTATGCCATGCCTTGAATATTATCTTGTTGTGTGCAATAAAATTTATTGTAGAAAACATGTGTAGGATTGTTTAGCATGCCTCTAAGTATGAGTAATGTTTTATATTTGATAATGATTCATTCACTCATTTATTTTGATAACCTAGATATATTTTTATTCTTATACTTACATGATTGTGTTGTGTAATAACGTAATAATTAAAATACATAAATAGATTACCTATATTACATTGAATTGTTTATTTCAATTCTTTGTTTTTCATGCAATTATTGATTAGAGAAAAATGGTTTAAAAAAATTAAATGATATTGTTTGCAAAATAAGTGAATTCAGAGTCTTTGGTCATAAACCTAAAAAGCATATAATAAATGTCGAGGAAAACTCCACCAAACACTACTTATCCTCCTGATAAGTCTTAATGAACATTGTGAAGTTGAGTACCTTGAAAAAGATTGTAAAGTATCTTGTAGCAAACAAAAGTATTCGCCACTTCTCTTTGTACATTGGATCACAAAAATAAAAATAAAGTTAAAAAGAGTAAAAGTGATCTCTCAAGCACTACTTTGTTCTCTGATAAGTCTTAATGAGCATTGTGTGTGCAAAGCGCCTTGGTAGTTGTACTTTTTATGTATGTGCATTGAAATATTGTGGAAGTAATTTAATTTATGAATTTTAATGTTGTGTTATTTCGTTATATATGTCATTTGTTTTGATTAATGCATTTGTATACTTTATCAAACCACTTTTGTACACATCATTATACTTTATAAAACTTCTACTCATGAGAATTAGATCTTAATACGTATCTACATAATTCTCTACAAAATAAGTAAATGCACTAGATAGCAAAGCATTGCCACTTCAATGTTTTTTTCTTGAAATGCAAATTTTATTACCTTATAGCTTTGTATGTTTTTTGATATTTTTAAATCACGCTTGCAATTATATCTCAATGGAATAACATATCTTTGAACTTTAACTAAAACATCTATTTTTCATTTTTAAAACTCATTATCTTTTATATGCTCTTATTTTCTAAAAAGATGTTTATTCTTAAGAATGCTTATTATACTTTATGCTATGATTAATCCTTGCACTTACTCATGAATTATTTTAACAAGTGGTATCTTGAGAAAAGAATATTTACCTTATCATTTTAGCTATATTGTTTACTACTTTATGTTCCATCATGCTTATTTTAAATACGTGATATTTAACAAGCTATTTATTACATCTCATTTCATTTTCTACATAGAAAACATTAATTCTTATTGCATGCACTCACCTAATACCCTATTTTGATACTACCAAAAGGGGAGAATTGATTGCATAAATCTAATTATTTAGGGGGAGTACATTAAAATTTCATAGGAATCATCTATGTATGGGATATCTATTGGAGGTACATTCTTTATTCATTGCTCGATCTTGACTATTCTTCCAATAAGTTGTCCCTAATCATTATTTAAAAGATATACACTCATCCATACCAACTTTTGCTAATAACAAAAGGGGGAGAAATAATTTGAGAAATCTAGTGAACTAGATATTATATTTAGGGGGAGTAAAATATATAGGGAACACTTATGCAGGGGAGCCTTCATATAGGAAGAGTATGTATTTGTGATTTAAAGCAATCATGCTATAAACTTGTTATTCATGCATATCTTATACCACACTTAACTATAAACACAAATATTTTTAAACTCACTAATTTCTCATATAGGTATTTATTATTATCAAAAGGGGGGAGATTGTTGGAGCATGCGTTCCACATCTCTTGATTTGAGAATAACAAATACTATGATGTATTTGATCTAGTTTTGTGTGTGTTTATAGTGTGTAGGTTGTATAGGCTGAATGAGGAGACAAGTCCTCGGTCATGGGCATGATCCAAGGGTGGTGTGTACACTTTAGAAAAAACAAAAGGACAAGTTTTGTGTGCTGAACTTCAAACGACCATAACATTCAATTCAGGAAGACTTACGGAATGTGCCACCCCATTTCAGAATGAGAATGAAGTCATCTAAAATCTGGAAAAGGTTTGAATGGCAAGTGTGAAGAGGATATATCACTAGAGATAGCCACTATTGACAGGCGATAATGAAATTGACGTCAACATGACGATATACATGTCACGCATGATAACTACGAAGCACACTACTCGGCATTATTGCCAAGTGATAGTTGATATTACCCCATGATTGCCCCATGATCAAAACACGTCCTTTTTCAATCGACACAATCATCGTAGCGTGAGACACGTGGCAGCTTGAGGAGATATCGCCAGTGATAACTACCTATCACCCGTCGATAATGATTTTTCTATAAAAGGCTGAAACTTCATGCATTCAAGAAACCTTCTGGAGTCTTCATTTCTACATATTCTCAGAGACTTTATCTACGAAAATGAGACAACTCTCTTGTGCAAACAAGAATATTAAAAGAGGATTTTGAATAAAAAGGGCTATAACAGATATTCTACACGAAGGTCGAATGCATCAACAACGCCAACCTCTACATCACCATCATCTTCACTTCAGAAATCCTAGGGGAGTTTTCTTTTACATTTTTCATTTTCTTGTAAACATTTTTCCCTTTTTGTAATAGGAGTGGAGAAATTATTCGGGGAGAATGTCGGATTCCGAGGAAGGATTCCGTATGAAATTTGCCTTGTTACGACGTCTAGGTCCTTGTGCAGTTTATGGGGAAATTCACCGCTATGTGTGCAGTGACTAGGTTGTGGTTAGATTTAGGGGGAGGCTATAAGACGTATCTAAGGTAAGATAGGCTATAGCCAGCTAGTTCTTTGGAGAAGGACTAGTGAAGTATCAAAAAGGATTTTTATATTCTCCTTGATTTCGAGCGTCGTTGAAATCAAGCATTTTGTATTCATTTCTAAAGAAATAAAATCATGTCTCTCATTATATTCATATCTTTATTTTATATCTATGCATAAAATATTTTAATAAATATTTCTTCCAAAGCCTTATTGCAAAATATATTTTACGGTTAATTTTTATAAAAAGAAAATCTTGAATTCAATATCTGTGAGTTAGCACTTAGTGGTAAAGCTTACTACTTGAGGTATTGAAGAAATATTGAATTCATATATTTTATATAATTAATATCCAATATAATATTTTATGAATTATTAATTAAAAATTTCTATAAAATATTCTGAAACTTTATTTATAAACTCTGATATTTTCAATAAGCATTTAAAATTTCATAAAGCCCTTATTCACCCCCTCTAAGGGCACCGTAAGGTTCAACAAACCGATCTTTAAATGAGCTGTTAGCTGATCTATGATCGTCCATTAGCAAATATTTGACCAACTGTTAGCTGATCTGTGACCTACTGTTAGCTAATATGTGACCGACTATTAGCGGATTTTTGACCGTATTATTAGCCGAACTATGACCGTCTATTAGCTGACCATTGATCAAGTTATTAACTAACCTTTGATAGGGCTATTAGCTAAACTTTGACCGAGCTAATACCATGACCTACTAGTAGTTGTCCTTGAGTCAAACAGCTAGTTGATCATTGGGTAATGATTAGTTAATCTTTGACCAAGCAGTCAACTAATAAATGAGTCGTTGCATAGCAGAGAAGAAAGCAGTACCATTGTAAAATATGATTAAAAAATCTAGAAAAAGAAAATGTTCATACTTTTGGGGTTTTGATCAGGAAAGAAGTCAAATATAAAAGAAAGAGAGAAATATATATCTCTCCAATAAGAAAGAAGAAACCCTCATCTCCTCCTCCTCCAGAACATATATAAAGCTAAGTCAACAACCTCATCTCTCTCTCTCTTTCTTTCTGTAATCTCTCTCAGGAAGTTGTATCTCTCTTCTCTCTTGAGATAAACCAAGTTTTCTCATGTATACCTTCACTCACACTAGATGTAGGTTACAGGTCTCTTCCTTCAAAAGACAATAGCAAGGTTTGAATTTCTAGTTGAAAAGTTTCATCGGCTTGGAGTCTCGAGTGGAAAAGTCATTCCTCTCCTCACTCACCACACCCTTTTAGGTGTTGAAACTTGATTTTTACTTGAAGGTATTGTAGTAGAGCCTTACTTCAGAGTGATGATAGAGCGGATAATGAAGAACCCACCACTGAGCCAAAACCCCGAGGTTTCTTCTCTTGACAGTCTCTATGCAATATTATCCTTCAACTTGAGTTTGTGAACCCTTCTTCCTTTGTTCTTGGGGGTAAACATTTCTAGCCCCACTCTATAGGATAAGATCAATGAGTGTAAACAAATTAAAAATGTTGTTGCCTCGTAGGAGACATATTGATGAATATGATAATAGTGTGTCCTATAAATAGAAGTGGTTTCCAGAACATATTTCCCAAGACTATTAATACATTAGAAAACAATTACATATCCCAAGAAAAATCTCTACATGGTAGGCCAATACTTCGTCCTAGAGGAGCAAAGTAACTTTTATGCATTGATTCCCATTATTGGTGTTCTGTTGAGTAGGCGTAAGTAGATCGAATACAAAGGCAACTCCTTACATGCTGGGATCAAATGAGAACCTTGAGTCATGAATGAGGTGATTCCAAGCAGGGTATCGAACGAGGTTTATGTTATTAATTCGAGGGATAATTGCTACGTAAATACTTCAAGCGAGGTAATAGGTACCTACCAAGAACCACATAAGTAGATTGATGATTATTTGAGTTAAGCGAAGAAGGCCTACAATGATCGGAAGTCGAAAGAAACTATGTAGTGAGAGTTCTCATTGAGACCGAGGGTCCTAGGGAGGACTACTACCGTGAGGTTCATATCATGATGCGAAAAATATCCCAAGTGGGATACATGCAATGTCCTTGGCAGGACATGAAAATTATCCCTAATATAATGTGTCTCAAGGTCTCTAGTCGGTCTAGAGGACCAATTTATTATGTGGGCTATGTTTTCATTGGTTCATATACAAAGGGCACATCATACCCAACAATCATGGTCAATATGACTCATTTGTGTTTGATTTGAACTAATCTAGTCACCATTCGATCAAGTTGGTCATATGAACCAAATACATCAAATTGTCCCATTAAAGCACACAATATTGACGACTTGAGTTCATTAAAGTGATTATAATTGAAAATAATAAGTACAAGACACAATGAGCTAAACAAGTTGTAGCAGACTAAATGAGTTGTTAATGGGTCAAATGGAAAATTTAGGTCGAGTTAACTAATTAATGTAATAAAAAAACTTATTTACGCTCAACATGGACGATAATACTCCAAATGATTGTACTTGTTTACTTTGGGCTCTACCAAGCTCAAAGGGTTGTTAATAGGTCAACTGGACAGAATAGCCCAATCAACTCTCTTGAAAACACTATATAATTCAATTAAGCTCAACATAGTCACTAGAGTTGTTATAATGGATCACATTGCAAGATCCCCCACCCAATTCAGAGAGTAGATCTTCAGCTCGGTGTAACCATCCCGAGGTGATACCCTCAAACATGGCTAAACACAACCACATAATGCTTACCTTGCCGGTCAAATATCACATTATCACATTAGAGTATATAATTTGCACATTTGTATGATGGAAGTGTAAAATAAGAAATTGTACCAACATTAATAATGTGAAGTCACAAACAACCATAAAAGTCTCAAACTAAATAGTAGCAGGAGTATAAAATCATATGGCTACACATTCCAAAAATAACAAAAAAAGAAAATGTTCAACCTACTCAGATAACTTAACGACGCTCACATCCATGGGTTCATCTGATGAGTTCGTGGAAGATTCGGGTACTTTTAGTGGAGTGGGTGTCGTCCTAACAGCTCTTTTTTTACCTTCATACGGGTTGAACCTCCATGGAAGCACCCACTGGGGATTTTTTTCTGCTCATATTAATGTTTAATAATAAAATATTAGTCGATGACTAAGCAACATCCTCCTGCCCTTTGGTACCCCTTAGGGCACAATACAAGTAGGATCAACATTTTATTATCTTATCAAATACATGATTAGATTATTTATTTAAGTTAGCAACAACATGCAATGTTACAATAACATATAAAAGTAACTTATCATGTGAGAGAGATCATACTAACTCACACAACAAGGGACTATGGTGAATTTCAAACTTGAAATATAACTTTTCTTATTACAATGCCCATACACGGAATAAGATAAGGGTCCAGGAATGTTAACATAGTATTCACAACATACGTATTAGAAGTAAACTAGGCATATTACCCAAAAGTAAAGATGAGCTTGCCCAAACCCTATTCTAAACACTAGAATGCTATTATGTATTATATCGACATAACCAACTTTTTAAGTAGGTTGTGATCCTACAAGCCTTTTCATAGGGTCAATATGACAACAACAATATGATTACCATCGCTTCTAGGGAAGTAACACACAACTCACCTTAGGCCCTCATGTACGGGTCAAACTTGTACTACTTTGGATTAAATGACCAAATTAAGTGCACACACTATGAAAGACTCCCAATTTAAGATAGTAGAGCCTGCCAGGGAAGATTAACTTAGAAAGTAGTTAAAGCTTACCTCAAGATCACTACTTCTAAGAGTCACAACACTAATATATTGTCAGTGTGCTCTATTCCAGAGAGTTAGAAGGACCCGCCACATAACTCAACAACCATCACAATTGTGATAGTGACTAATGCATGAACATAACTTAAACTCAACACAAGACATAATCCATCTTTACGTTTCTACAGTTATAAACATGAGTGCTTAACAAAAGATTCGGGAGAAGGGTAAAATATCTTTACTTTATATTGTTTGCAACATAAAAATGAAGTATTACTATTACTAATAAAATAATGAAACACTACTAGCAAAATTAGCATGTGGTTAATCATGGAATAATGGATCTAGTACATGTAAACAGGTAATTCATAGTGAGTAAACGACTACTTTGATTAGCAAGAAACCAAACATGTATAAGCAAGTAACCGAACAAGTGTAGGCAAGATTATCAACATAAAAGAGAAAAGCACTCTGAAATTTCAGAGGTCATAAAACCAAAGAACATGGTTCTAACTTCTTACTTTTTATAATATGTTTCCATCAAACATTACTTGAAGGTGAAACACTTAATGTGTCACCATCATACCTTATAATGTAAGGTTAACACCTTGACCAAGTGCTTCCAAATTCATAAGATATAAAGACAATGAGATTATAAGTATATTGTATAAAATACATATTATAACACTTTACATTTAGAGAAATATGCACATATTAATTTTTCCTTATAGTTTGGAGTGACAAAATAGCAAAATCATGAAAGTATGATTAACCAGAGATTTAATAGTGCAAATGACACAAAATTTGGGGCATTGAGACCTTACATTATACCAAAGGGCTCAGCAAAATTAAGACCATTCTGAATAGTGTAAGCACTGTTTATGTAACGTCCTGATTTGGGCTAGACCCATCGTTTGCATTTTCAAGTTAGGAGAGTGGACTTGGGCCTGGGGTGTGCTGGTGGATAGGCTTGCACCTGAGTCGGGGGAAGTGTTGACTTAACACTGAGTGTCTGGACACTACCGCACGGTGGTATCCATCGTCGAGTATATACGACGAACACCCAGAGGAGTCGAGGGCGTTGAGTGATCGTCGAGTGGACTCGACGATCGTCGAGTACTACCATAAGGTGGTATTAGCTACCGCATGGAGGTAGGTCATCAAGTATATACGACGAACACCGAGTCGAGAGCATTGAGGGTACAAAAGGTCTTCGAGTGCTATTGCGCGGCGGTAGCAGGATACCGCGCGACGGTAGTCGACTTATTTACTGGCATATGGCTTTGTAAGTTATTGCTTGGCGGTAGTGATACTGCTGGCGATAGTCCCACAGAATTATTTATCATGGCGCTCGGTAAGATACCGCATGACTGTAGGAAGAGTACTTGATGACGATAGAGTACAGGTGGCGGCACCTGAGTGGGCAGTTTGTACGGTGGCTTGCGGAGGAAGTTAATTTCAAAGTTACCGCGTGGAGGTAGCATGCTACCATGTGGCGATAGCTCCCTGATTGGGAAGCCCTAATCCATTTGGCCGCTCCCTTTATATACGGTTGTCCAAGACTTGGCCGATAGTCTTCTTCTCCGATTTTATTGAGAGAATGAAGAGTGCAGAGATTTTTTGGGAAGGATAAGGAGCGGGACAGACAAACACCGAGTCGAGAGGGTTGAGTGGACAAAAGTTCATCGAGTGCTATCACGCGGCGGTAGCAGGATACCGCACAACAATAGTCTACTTATTTACTAATGCATGGCTCTGTAAGCTATCGCTTGGTAGCAGTGATACCGCCAACGATAGTCCTGCTGAATTATTTATCATGGCGCTCGGTAAGATACCGCGCGATGATAGGAAGAGTACCGTGCGGCGATAGTGTACAGGTGGTGACACCTGAGTGGGCAGTTTGGATGGTGGCTTGCAGAGGAAGTTAATTTCAAAGTTACCGTACGGCGGTAGCTCCATGATCCAGAAGCCCTAAATCCATTTGGACACTCCCTTTATATACGGTTGTCCAACGGATGGTTACACGTTCCCATAGGAGCTTTGTAGCTCCGAGAATGTTCAGTCAAAGTTGCTACATAGCAATAACATAAGTGCAGGTTGTTTTCGGTCTAGATGTACATTCGGGTAACTAGGTTGAACGAATGGTTGATGGATCTTGAATGAACAAATGATTGTCAGATCTTCGAGCGAACAAATGGTTGTGGGATCTTCGAGCGAACAAATGTTTGTTGGATCGTTAAATGAGCAAACAGTTTAATTATGAAAACCAGTAAAGGTGCATCTCAACAATAATACGTGAATGTGTAATCTATAACTTGCGGCAATCAAAGTGGTTGGAAGAACAGGAGATGTATTCCTAGCAAGCTATGTTGGTAATGTAGGAATAAATAAGGGTTTGGTGAATGTAGTATGATTTAGAATATGGGAAAAGATGTATGTCTTGATATGCAGGTGCCTGCAGATCATAGATATGGGGCTAGATGAGAAAATTCCCATGGCCAAGCGATATGAAGAGTCTTAATATTGAATGAATGAATAAGGTAGTCCATTGCTTAGAGTTGTGTCTCCTTACGAGTAGTAGTGTGGGACTAGCATGATGTATGAGGTGGCTTGCCACCTTTGCTGATGATGAACCCTTGAGTGCTTGTGAGCATGAGAATGTGAAAGGGTGTAAGTGCATGAGTATTTGACCGCACTAGTTCGGTAATGATGATAAGCGACTCATTGTGGAGCTCTTGAGTGCTTTTGAGCACTGGATTGGTAATGATGATAAGAGACTCAGTGTGGAGCTCTTGAGTGCTTTTGAGCACTAGATTAGTAATGATGAGAAGGGACTCGGTTGGAGCCCTTGGATGTTATTGGCTTGGCCAAGTGTACTTGAATGCGGTGTGAGTTGACACGCGGTGTAATAATCATGGGTTAAGGATAGTGTGGCAGGTTTACGGGCTCGCCAATCATCACACCAATAGAAGTTGACTGATAGACTTTGGGCGGTTGGGCTGTGTCCTCGGTGCTCATTCCCAAGGCCCTTTCCATGCTAGTTGGCGGTTGGGATGTGTCCTCTATGCTCATTCCCGAGGCCCTTTCTGTTCTACACTGATCAACTAGTTTTGGTTGTGTTCTTGGTGCACATCTACCTGAGACTCCTGTGAGCTGTAATACGCATGGGCTTCACTGTTGTGTTCTTAGCATTGAGGCGTACGGAGGTCCAGGCCTGGTAGTGTGGATACCCGCCTAGTAGTGGAGATGCTCGCTCCACTGTCACCGTCTGACTATGATGGATGATGCCTGAGAGGTTAACTGCCTTCTCGAAAAGTGGGAACTAAAAGACTATGTCGACATAGTAGTGTGCGTATGTATACATGGGCGAGTCATCGTGTTGCATTCATTACATTGCATTGCATTACATTACAAAAGATCATTATCATATAAGTTTGTATGTTCACTCTTATATGATGAGTTACTTACTGTTAAGCTAATCCTTAACTTATAAATTTGTATGGGCATTTTTATAAGTTAAGTTACATTCCTATTATAGAATGATTTGCTATGGTTGAATGATATTATACTCTTACCTAATTGCTAGAGTAGAATGATGTCATTGCTAATATACACTACTACTATTACAACTCATGATATGTAAAGATATACCACCTACTTGTACTCACTGCTTATATATATATATTTATATATACATTATACAATTGCTCCTTCCTCCTGGTGCCTAAGAGCCGCCGAGGTGAGCGGATGTGATAGCCACTTAGTCTTTATGACTAAAAGTTGCTATGTCTTCCATTTTAGGAGGAAACCCAACCACAGCAGGTCATACTGGAGGGCAGCCAGGCCATGGTGATAGGGCCTGATACGACGATACCTTTACTGCCGTCATTGACTGATGTGAGTTTTGAGAGACTCATGTTTTAGCCTTTTGGACAATCTTGTGTACTCTAATATTAAAGAAGCTCGTAGCTTCTAATTATTGTTGTACTTGTTTAGACTTATACTAATGTGCAATTTTGACTTCTATATAAATATTCTTTATGTTGGGTTGACATGAATGATATTAGTTTACCCGGCAGAATAGGCGTCTTATAGTACCGGTCGACCCGTGCATTGATGCTACTGTAAGGCGGCTGTTCTGGGCATAAGACACCCCTCAACCGTGTTTTGTGTTCCGAGAGGGGGGGGGGGTATTATAAATGATATAAGCTTACAACGATCCTGAACTAAAGAAGTCATTGAACAATGGTACCACCCTCGCTCGATTGGTCATTTTGAGGGCAAACTGACATAGCAGAAGCAGTGTTGTTCCCATGTGTAATTCAAAATTAGTATGTACAATGTTTATCCTATGATTAGCCAACCTTACCTTAGGTTTTTTACATTTATACGTAGATCCCGACGCACACAGAACTAGTAGTGGGCACTCCCGCCCCTTCTGTCCCTACTCAGTTTCAGCAGTCGGAGCTGGGACAGACCCTCACAACAATTTTAGATGCGTTTAGATCTTATTCGTCCCCGGTGCAGTAGCAAGCCCTGGGTTCCAACTGGCTGAGTACCTTCCGAGCCCTCTCCTCGCCTGTTTACCATGGGACGGAGTCAGTTATTTGTACTGAGGAGTGGCTAGATACTGTGCAGGAGTTGATGGCCGAAATCAGATGCCCATCTAATATAGCTGTCACCTTAGCTGTATCCGTCCTAGAGTCGCATGCAAAAAGGTGGTGGAAGTCCCTCATGGGTTCCACTTTTCTAGGACGTGTATACACCGACATCAACTGGAATGAATTTTCTGATTCCTTCTTAGAGCATTTCATTCCTTCCACGACTCGTGATGAGCTCGAAGAAAGTATTCTGCAATTAAAACAAGGATCTAAGTCAGTGATAGATTATCAGCGAGAGTTTCAACATCTTGCAAGATTTGCTGACTCCTATGAGTTGGATGACCATGGGTACACAAAATGTTCTTACAAAGGCTTGCAAGATCCCCTAAGACAAGCACTTTTGTTTATAGCAGACACGAGCTTAGCATAGATAATTGATATGGAAAAAAAGGTTGGAGGCGAATCACTTGGGAAGTAGTAAGAGACCCGCCGAGGGCGTGATGGAAGTAGGTCCCAGCTATAGGAGGAGACAAAATATTAGAGGTGGAAGAGGAAACCAAAGAGGTCGAAAATGCTTCCACCAGAGTTTTAGGATGTAGCGCTAGGCTCCACACCCAATGTTGCCTCCACCTCCACAGTTCCAACCTCAACAACAACCAGAAGGATCATTCAGGCAAGTCTGTTATCAGTGTAACTAGCCGGGCCATATCCAGCATTTTTGCCCGCAACTAGGTGGAGATGCTCCCCTACTTTTCCTTTGACAGCTCCGCGAGGACTAGGTCAAGGTCGTGTTCGAGGATGAGGACCACGAGGAAGGAATCCTAGACCTGCTAGAGAGCAGATGTTTTCTTTGGACATGACTCAGGAGCAGAATCCTCAGGATGTGATTGCAAGTATGTCATAATGTGATCAATATATTTATGAGCATTCTTCCTTAGCTTGCCTAAGTTGTGCTAGGAATTTAGTTTTGAGGTTGTTATAATTTGGTACTTAGGCACCTTGACCGTTAGTGGGAAACCAGCCCACACCTTATTTGATACCGGTGCCACTCATTTGTTTGTCTCAGTAGACCTCGTAAAAGATTTAGATGGCGTGCAATATTTCATTGGTGTCACTCGGAGAGTACGCCTCCCAAATGGCTCCGAGATGACATCGTCCGCCAAGTGCGACTTGGAAGTATATATTAGAGGAAAGATTTTTGAAACCCCTGCGACGGTGTTGAGAAAGCTAGAATTCGATCTTATTATGGGCATGACATGGTTGGACTGGCACCACGCGAGGATTGATTATGCGGCAAAACAAATCACTTTGAGGCATGAAGACTCTGAGGTTGTTTTCCAAGGTATTAGATTTGCACCCCGAATGTTGTTATCTTCAATTCAGGCCCATATGGCCTGTATGGAAGGGGAAGAGGTGTATATGATATGTTTCGAACTAAAAGAGATGGCGGTGAATATGAAAGATGTGCCGGTGGTGCGGGATTTTCCTAAGGTATTCCCCAAAAAGCTGCCAAGATTACACCTACATAGAGAAGTGGACTTTCAAATTAAACTAGTACTGGTTGCCAAGCCCATCTGTCGAACCCCTTACAGAATGGCTCCAAAGGAACTTGTTGAGTTTAATGTTTAGTTGCAGGAGTTAGTGGAATCAGGGTTTGTTCATCCCAGTTCATCACCTTGGGGAGCCCCTATTTTGTTTGTTAAGAAGAAGGATGGGTCCCTACGATTATGCATAGACTACCAGGAACTCAACTGACTGACGGTGCGGAACACCTATCCGTTACCCCGGATCGACGAGTTATCAAATCAGTTAATAGGAGCGTATTGGGTTTCCAAATTGGATTTGCGTTCGGGGTACTACCTGTTGAGAATACAAGAGGAAGACATTCAGAAGATAACGTTTAGCTCGAGATACGGATTATACGAGTTCACAGTGATGCCGTTTGGGCTCACGAACGCCCCTTCCACATTCTTGAGTTTGATGAACAGGGTTTTTGAGCCATTTTTAGACGTCTTTGGCATCATCTTCATCGATGCCATTCTGGTCTACTTGAAGACAGAATAGCAGCACGCTGAGCACTTGGCCTTATTTTTGAAGAAACTTAGAGAGCACACCTTGTTTATAAAGTTCAGCAAGTGCGAGTTTTGGCTTCGAGAAGTTGCTTCTTGTGCCATGTGATTAGTTGTGGTAGATTAGTAGTAGACCGGGCCAAGGTGCGTGCAGTGAAGGAATGGTCGCCTTTGAAGTCAGTGGCCGATGTAAGAAGTTTTCTTGGACTTGCTGTATATTATCGCAAGTTTGTGAAGGGATTTTCGAAGATAGCCCTTCCTCTCATCGCCCTGATAAAGAAAGGTGTGCCATATGAGTGTACACCCCAGTGCGAGGCTGCATTTCAAGAACTAAAGGATCGACTTACCTCAGCACTGATCCTAACTCTTCCATCCGGGAAAGAAGGATTTCAAGTTTACACTGATGCCTCCTATCAAGGGATGGGAGCAGTGTTGATGCAACATGGACATGTGATTGCTTACTGAGAGAGGAAGTTGTCTACCTAAATCACCTAGAGGGGGGTGAATAGGTGAGATGTGTGTCTATTTGCGGAATAAAAAATTAGGGAACTAGCACAGCACAATACCAAGCAATCACAGACGACAAAAGATTTATAGTGGTTCCCCAACCTTGGGTACGTCCACTTTCCTCACCAATCTAGTAAACCACTAGACTTGGCTACTCCACTATCTCGGATCAAAACGATCCTACACCTCGGAACAACGTTCCTACAACACTCGATCCTAAAATGGATCTACACTCGGAAGATTAAAACTTCCTACAAATCTCGGAGAGAATTTCTCCTACAATAAAGATGTTTGAAATATAACTCAAATAATACAAACAGTGAATTCTCAAATCTGAATAGATCGGCCTTGATCTTCCTCTTTGTTGTTGTGGCTTTTTCAGAAAGATCGAAGAAGAACACGGCAACCCTAGATCTGAAAACTTCTTTGACTTCTCCCGATCGGATGTAAAAGATGATGAGAAGCAAAACTTTGATCACGATCAGAAGAAGAAAACTTAAATCTGAATCAGGAATCAGAAACTCAGCACGAGCACGATGAAGATCAACGGCGGCGGCGGCGGCTTCAGTGATTCAGACTTTTCCGAGAGGTAACGACGTCGACGGCGGCGGCTTGTAGATCTCAAAAAACTTATTCTCTGATAATTCCTTTTCTTTTTCTTATTAGGTTAGGTCTAATCACGTATCCCTTTTATAGGAGACTGATAACTATCATAATCGTAATTAACGATGATACGTGGACCAATCAGAAAAGAGGAATTCAAAAATTACTTTGGAATTATGGTCTTAGCGATTTTCAGAAAAAATCAGAGTCATATACACGAGAGGAAATGATATACTCGAGTATATGTCTATCTGCTACTTGAGTAACTAGAAGTGAAGCATACTCGAGTGAATGAGTTTCAACATACTCGAGTATTTGGGTTCAACTACTCGAGTGACAGAAAAGATCTACTCGAGTATAAAGAAGTTGGTTACTCGAGTATATCTACTTAGAGGAATTCTCAGGATAAAAGGATGGTGTTACTCGAGTATATAGAAAGGAGGTACTCGAGTACTTGGAAGACAGTTTACTCGAGTATAACAGAGGGAGTCAACTACTCGAGTATCTGAGCTATTACTCGAGTGTAGAGAGTCTACTCGAGTATATAGACTTAGAGAAATTCCTTTATATATCCAGTCCAGGCTTACTCGAGTATAAATAAAGCATCTACTCGAGTAACTCGAGGACTACTCGAGTAAGAGAGTTAACCTACTCGAGTATCAAGTAACCTACTCGAGTATATCAAAGGAGTACTCGAGTATGTATACTTAGGATATTTTCCAGATAAAAATAGAATCCTTTACTCGAGTATATAACTTAGACCTACTCGAGTAACAAACCATTTACTCGAGTATTTACTCACTCGAGTATATGAAGATCTACTCGAGTATACACTTATATACTTGAGTAAGAGGGATTTTTCTCGAGTGCTTAAGTCAACTACTCGAGTACTAAGTCACTTACTCGAGTATATGGAGTATATTACTCGAGTATGTGGACTTAGTAGAATTCTTGGAATTAGGTTTCTATCCTTCTTTATCCATGAGTCCAAGTGCATCTAGATGAAGTGTATCCCAATAGAGAGACTATACGTGAGTCAACACCTTGGATCACACAATGAAGGATTACATTGTATGGTCCTGTGTTTGATGACCCACTATAGACTGACATTGGTCTACACTTGGCAATAGAGTCCTGCGCACAAGTAACTTAAACACAATATCAAATACAACTTAATTCATCTTAGTTCCGGGTCTGACTTCCCACAAATCTGAGGTATTGTGGAGACAAATCCCAACAATCTCCCCCTATTTGTAGAAGTCAGCACTCTCTTCACTAAGGTGAATTACTTAAAGTAAAGTAGAACAAGGATAGCATAAATGACAAAGTATAAAGCATTAAAAAAAAACTGAGCATGAAAACAAATAAACTAAGATAGCCATAATCAGAATTATATATAATCTAGAAATGTTTTTGAAATAGAATATCAATTTCCACAAGATCATCTTTCAGGGATGGGCATCCCTATTCTGTCTTTCTCTCACTTGATGCTGCCTCTCAAAGTATGAGAAAGGTTTTGGAAAGTATGTCTTTGGCCTAGGAGGAGCCTTCGGGTTGTTGAATCCCCATTGCTTGTCATGGAGTCTGATCTTTATCTGTGAATTCTCATAGGCTTTCCATTCTGAGTAACCGTAGTACTTATCTTTGTGTTCTCCATGGTCAACAACCAACCTCAGGGTATCAAAAATAAGAGATTTGGAGAATGGGCTCCAAATTTCTGCATGAACTACATCTGGTTTGGCTCCAGGTCTGGCTTCAGGAACGGGAGCAGGCTCTCTTCTCGGGGCTGACCGGCTAGCAGAAGCGCCGTCACCATACTTTCTTTTCTTACTAGGACCACCCTGATCAGATGGTTTTCTGGAGGAGGAGGCACCATGATCAGTGTGTCCTTTAGAGCTACCTGGCATATCATCTGTCCAAACATCAGCATAGGAGAGAGGAGGGTCTGACATGTCCCCAGCAGGTCTGGGAGAGAATGTAGGCCCTGTCTCTAGAGGATAGATCTGAGCATCTGATGGAGGAGCTTCTGCAAGAGGGTTCAGGCCTTGGGGAATCACAGTAGGGTCCAATTGGAAATCTGGGAAGTTCTGATTATGTACCCATACCGCTGTATCATATATATAAAACTTTACCGACTGAATCTGAGCCAGAGTGTCAGCTTTTATTTCTTTTAACTTGACGTCCAGGGCAGCTTCAGACTTTTCAGCAAACTGGGCGGAGAGTTTTTCAACTTGTTCTTTTACTATTTTCTCCCCCTTGCTGATATCTACATTTAACTGAGCAATAGCCTCGTCTCTGAATGTTCCAACTTCATTGCATACCTTGATTACATTGGTTTCTGCATTCTTGTCGGCTTGGATTTGATTATTAGCAACTGTTACAGCCTGATCTCTGAGTTCACCGATACTGGTGATAGTATGGTCTAAAGCTTTTCCACCAATCCAAAATAGTTTACGGTGCTCATCTGTATTTGCTTGAATCTCGACAAAGCCTCTACTCATCTCTGTTTCCAGAGTAGAGACCTTGTCCTGGACAGTTTTGAGAGAGTCATCAAAGTATCTTCTCTGTTCTGTGAGCATGAGCTCAATCTTGCTGAGAATGTCAGAAGAGGAGGAAGAGGAGGGAGCAGAGGGTATTACAACAGTAGGAGCAGGGGCTAGAGCAGGAGCAGGAGCAAACCATGGAGGAATCTCTTCAATGACGATAGAGCTTACAACTCTCTTTGTTGGGGGGAAATCTACTGAGTCTTCTGCATCAATGAAGGAGGGGAGAGAGATGTCCAGGTTCCTCAGAGGTGGTTCTACATGTTCCGGAGACATGTCCTCGTCACCGGAGACTTGGATTTCTTCATGCAGCTATTCATCTTCAACTGGGGAGTGAGCGGGGGATTGAGAGGGAACTCTTTCTGGAGAGAGAGGTAGGTGATCTTCTTGGATGAAAGGTTCATCTGATCTCAGTTCCTTAATCAACTTAGCTATATCTTCTTCAGTGGACAGGAGGTCCTTTTGAATCTGAACATCTGAGCTGATCTCTGCTGGTGGAGGAGACTGAACTGCAGGAGAGGGGATTGGATCTCTGAGCTGAAGGGACTGTACTGGTGAATCTGCATGCTGTGGCTGAGGGCTAGCTGAGGCAGGCTCCCCCTCAACTACTGCACCCGAGGTGTCAGTAGTTTGACGGAGAGGAGGAGATGGGGTCCTGTCAGCCGGGGCATTGAGGCCTATTTGCTCGGCAGAGGCCTTGAATGCTTGAGCAGTGTTCTGCAGCTTAAGCTCCCAACGATGAATTGATGAGATGGACAGTTTCTTCATATGGTGGAGAGGAGTTCCTTTAGCAAATCTGAACACCTCGGAGTCGATCTCCCGGAGAATGAGGGAGATGATCCTTGCATAATTTGGACTTTTGATGCTTTCCCGAATTTTATCCAATATCATCATGCCGAACTGAAACTTCTTCCTGCAGACTATGGCTTGCATAACGTCGAATAAATTTTGGGATATATCTCTTATGGAATATGTCTTGCACCACAGGACTTTGGCGATGACATCAACTAGGAACTTGCCTTCTGAATTGAACAATGACCGATTCAAGGTTTCACCTCCACCTTCAGGATCTCGACCACAAAATAGGGAAGTACGGTCGGCATCTTCCTTTTCTAGGTCGTCTTCTTCGTCAACCACGGGCATCCGAAGCAGAGTGGCGACCGAAGTTTTATCCAACCGAATCTCAAGTCCTTTTACCTTTGATTTCAGAATTGTGCCATTACGTCTAACCTTCAGATTTCTGTAAAATTCTTCAACATCAGGAACCAGGAGACGGCAGGGTTCTTGAAGAACGAAGGACAATCCGGCGGTGTCCAAGAGAATCAGTAAGTTTTTGAAGTCATCTGAAAGATCTGCAATACCATCTGTCACGAGTTCGGAGCCGATTCCAATCTTTGATGGAGGAGCCATCGTCCGGAGAAGGCGAGCAGCGATGATCGGGAAGAAGGAGTTCGTCTGCTCTGGAATTCGAAACGCCGGCTCCACCGATAGATTGAAATGTGGAAAAAGATTTTCGGTTTTCTTTCTATTTATATATAACCCTAATTAGGTTTAGAGAGAGATTAAAACAAAATTTAAATCATACCTGAAGGGGCGCCAATAGTCTCGGTGTGCGAAAAGAGAAAAATAGAATTTTCAAAGTGCAGGAAATCCATATACTCGAGTATATGTCGGCATACACGAGTAAGTGGAAATTGGACATACACGAGTGACTATCGACCTACTCGAGTGAGGTAAAGACATACTCGAGTGGATTTGGACATACACGAGTAAGTGGTAATATACTTGAGTGAGTGTCCAAGTACTCGTGTAGATGATCTTAAGTACTCGAGTATGTACTTGAAGTACTTGAGTATATTTCGAAGTACTCGAGTATGTACTTGAAGTATTCGAGTGTACTTGAAGTACTCGAGTATGTCAAGTGATGTACTCGAGTATATGTCCTTTGAAAAAATATTTTTCTTAAAAAAATTTTTTACCTCCACCGAGTTCTTCACTTTTGAGCCTATGGATGAGTCCATCATCACTATTCGTCTTTGTTGAGCATCCCAAGTTCCGTTTTGAAGAACGAGAACTTGGTCTCGTCCAGCGGTTTTGTGAAAATGTCTGCAACTTGTCTGTCTGTGGAGACATATTGTAGATCTATGTCCCCATTCTCCACATGCTCTCGGATGAAGTGATATCGAAGCTCGATGTGCTTTGTCTGGCTGTGGGAGACTGGGTTGTTGGCGATCGCGATTGCACTGGACGAGTCGCAAAACAAGGGAATGTTCTGGAACTTCATGTTGTAATCGTCAAACTGATGCTTGATCCATAGAAGCTGTGCACAACAGCTGCCTGCAGAGATATACTCGGATTCAGCCGTTGAGATGGCTACACAGTTCTGCTTCTTGCTACTCCAGGAGATAAGTCTCCTTCCGAGGAATTGGCATGTCGCGGAAGTGCTTTTCCTGTCGTCTTTGCTACCTGCAAAATCAGCATCTGAAAAACCAATTAGTTCACTATCATTACTTCTTGGGTACCATAAGGCAAGATTTGGTGTACCCTTAAGGTATCTTAAAATCCGCTTTGCAGCGGCGTAATGAGATTCTTTAGAGTTCACTTGAAATCTAGCGCATACGCATGTTGAGAACATTATATCTGGTCTACTGGCGGTTAGGTAAAGCAAGGACCCAATTATGCTTCTGTACTTGGTTTCATCAAAAGGTTTCCCTTTCTCATCCTTGTCCAGAGACATAGCTGAGGCCATTGGAGTCCTCATAGAGGTTGCATTCTCCATTCCGAATTTCTTAAGTAGCTCCTTGGTGAACTTCGTCTGTGAGATGAAAATCCCATCTTCAGATTGTTTCACCTGAAGCCCTAAGAAATACTTCAGCTCTCCCATACTGCTCATTTCAAACTTCCCTTGCATAAGTTTAGAAAACTTCTTGCAGAGGTTGTTATCCGTAGAGCCAAAAATAATGTCGTCGACATAGATCTGCACTAGCAAAATCTTGCCTTTTATTTCCCTAAGAAATAATGTCTTGTCTATCTTTCCTCTTGTGAACTTGTTCTCAAGAAGGAAGCTAGACAGTGTCTCATACCAAGCTCGAGGAGCTTGTTTAAGACCATATAGCGCTTTCTGTAATAAATATACATAATTAGGATGGGTTGAATCAACAAAACCTGGCGGTTGCTCTACGTACACTTCTTCCTTTATGTCACCATTCAGGAAGGCAGACTTTACGTCCATCTGATAGACAGTAAAGCCCTTAAGTGCAGCATACGCAAGGAATAACCTGATAGCCTCCAGTCTTGCTACTGGAGCATATGTCTGATCGAAGTCGATTCCCTCTTCTTGACGGTAGCCCTTTGCAACGAGTCTGGCTTTGTTCTTTATGATTGTTCCATCTTCATCCATCTTATTCCGATAGACCCATTTTGTCCCAATGACATTTTTGCTCTTGGGTCTAGGAACAAGTGTCCAAACATTGCAGCGTTTGAACTGATTCAGTTCTTCTTCCATGGCTAGAATCCAGGATGCATCCGAGTTGGCTTCCTCGAACTTCTTTGGTTCAACCTGTGAGAGAAAGCTCAAGTATAAATTCTCATTAGTTGTACCTCTCCGAGTTCTGACACCATCCCGAGGATCTCCTATGATTTGGTCCACGGGGTGATCCTTCAGATGTCTGAGCTCTAGAGTTCTTGCATCTAGATTGTCTTCAATCACTGGAGTGATTTCACCATTTAGAGTGATTTCATCATCTGGATCATCTACCTCTTCAATAGGGATTGGGGTGGTGATATTTATGAATTTATCACCTCCATCTTCAATAGGTTCATCCAAGCTTGTCTCTTTTAACTTTGTACCTGCAGCTTCAATGAACACACTAGAGGAGTTGCTTTGCAGCAAGCTCGTCTCATCAAATACAACATGTATAGATTCTTCTACAACCAGAGTTTTCCTATTAAATATTCTATATGCCTTACTATGGCTACTATACCCTACAAAAATACCTTCAAAGCTTTTCTCACTGAACTTGGTAGTGTGATACTTGCCGTTGTTAAGTACGAAGCACTTACAACCAAAGATTTTAAAATAGGAAATGGTTGGTTTCCTGCCTTTTAAAAGTTCGTACGGTGTCTTATCGTGGTCTTTGTTTATGAGCGCTCTATTTTGCACGTGGCATGCAGTGTTAACGGCTTCAGCCCAGAAGTATTCCGGAAGTGAGGCATCACTTAACATGGTTCTGCAGGCCTCTATGAGGGTTCTGTTCCTTCTCTCAGCCACTCCATTTTGCTGTGGAGTGCGAGGAGAGGAAAGCTCATGAAAGATACCTAAGCTTTCACAAAATTCTGTCATGGCCCCAGATTTGAATTCTGTTCCATTGTCACTTCTGATTTTGACTACTGAATAGTTATATTCATTCTGGATTTGCCTAACAAAATTAGTAAAGATATCGAAGGTATCTGACTTGTGTTTCAGAAAGAATACCCATGCAAATCGTGAGTAATCATCAACAATAACCAACGTATAATCCTTATCTCCCAAACTTCTAACTTGCAGTGGACCGAACAAGTCCATGTGCAGTAGATGTAAACATCTATTAGAATCTTTGCCTATAATGCTTTTAAAATTACTCCTTGTTTGCTTGCCTTTTACGCATGCAGGACAAGGTCTTTCCTTAACGCACTTGACATTCGGGGCATCACGTACTAGGTTTTTAGAGAATAATTTATTGATAGTTTTGAAATTAATATGTGCTAATCTCTTGTGCCATTGGTCACCAAGAGATGCACTATCTTTTGCCAAGAAGCAAACTGGTGTAGATGAATCGATACAAATGAAACTTAAGCAAAATATGTTTCTGCTTCGAGTACCTGATAAAATCATTTCCATATTGGTAAGGGATTTTATCAGGCACTTATCAGCATGGAATTCTACTATGTACCCTTTGTCGCATAGTTGGCTTATGCTTATGAGATTGTGTTCCAATCCTTCAACATAAGCTACATCCGAAAAGGATACATTACCGTTAGTAATCATACCGTAGCCTTTAGTGATTCCACGGTCTGAACCTCCAAAGATGACCTTTGGTCCGTTCAATACTGGTGAGTAGTTTTGAAGTAGGCTTCTAGTCCCGGTCATATGCCGAGAGCATCCACTGTCCAAGTACCAGATTGGCATTTTGGCGGTCTTTGGACATACCTGCAATCATAATCACTTAGCCTTAGGAACCCAAACGAGTTTGGGTCCTTGGTCTTGAGTTAGAATACTCCCCCTACGAGGATTAGCCTCATGAGTGGTCATTCTCATGTTGCTAACTTGAGGAGTTGCAGTATATTTGGGATTGAACCAGCAATCGATGGCAAAGTGACCAACTCTACCACAGCACCAACAGTCAAATTTTTTGTATCTTTGCCTCATCTTCTCCTGCTTGACTACCTCGAGAGGATGTCCAACAGGGGCAGCATTTTTAGATGTAGAGGCTTCATGATGATGGCACGTGCATGGAGTCTTCTCCATCTTCGACTTTTCTACAACAACTTTCACTTTGGGTGCCTTCTTAATATTATGACCATGAACATAAGGTCCATAGCTCTGAAGTTGAATCTCCTCATAAGGTTCCTTGAAAACGCTCTCACCAAAGTTGCGAAGGCGAGTCCAACCTTGGTATCTTGTCTTAGGCTTCTCAGGGATAGGCCTATTAAAGTGACCATAGGTGGATTCGTAGTCAAGATCGTTCGTAGGAAAGATGACTTTCTTGAACGCGACTGGCTCCAAGGGAGCTTTCCCTTTTTCTTCGGCAGAGGCCTTCTTGGCCGCCTTATTTCTCCTCTTGGCCTTGTTTCTCCTAGCAGATTTACTAGAAGCTTCTTTATGGCCTAGACCGGCACCACTTGCCTTAGCTGAGAATTCAGCAATCATAGGAAGCACAGTCTTAGGCTTCGAGAAGCTTTCTACAAGCTTCTTCTCAGCCAAGAGTTGTTCTTCCAATTCCTTGATGATTTTCTCTTTAAGGTCAAGGTGCCCGAGAGCCTTGTTGTATTCTTCGATAGATTTATCGAAGTCTTCCTTGAGAGAGTCAGTCTTAGAGTCTTCTTCTCTAAGGTTACTCTCTGAAGCTTTTAGAGATCTTATCTCCCTAGCTTGAGTTTTCACGACTTGGCGACATTTGTCGTAAGCCTTGAGTAACTCCTGATATTGCATCATGAGTTCTGATTCATCCTCAGAGGGATAGCCCTCTTGTTCATTGTCATCATCAGAGTCAGAAAGAGGGGTGTGAGATTTTACCTCCCCAGTGAACTGAGGGACTTGTTCATCGTCCATTAGAGCCATTAGCCCAAAGTAAGCTTCTTCCTCTCCGGCACTCGACTCGGATGAGTCAGAGTCACTAAGAGTTTTGCTCTTCTTAGCTAACAAACTCTTTTCTGTCCTCTTCCTGTTGTAGGACTTCTTATCTTCTTTCTTGCCACCCTCTTTCTTCTTATGGGGGAAATCCGCAATGATGTGACCTGGCTTGTTGCAGCAATAACAAACAATATCAGTGGAATAATGTTTATTCGGTTTCGAGCCATACCTGTCGTGGCTGCTTGAGCTCTTTTTCTGACGATCACCATCATTGCGTGATCTTCTATATGAGGCATCCTTGCCTTTCCATTGCTTCTTTTTGTTCAAGAATTTCTTGAACTGCCTTGAGAGTAGAGAGAACTCTCCATCAGATAGCTCCGAGCCAGAAGAGCTTGGTTCAGACGAATCTTCATCATCAGCTTCAGGAGCTGGGGCAGGAGAGCTAGCCTTAATCTTCCTTGAGCTGTCTGCCTTCAGAGCAACAGACTTCTCTTTAGATCCGGACCTGCTCATCTCTTCTTCAGCTTTTCTAGAATTGATTTGAAGCTCATAGGACATTAGCTTTCCGAACAGATTTTGCGGGTCCGTCTCGGCTAACCTTCCGAACTCCCGAATGGCGCATACCTTGTTATCCCATTCCTTGGTTAGGGATCTTAGGAATTTGTCATTCAGTTCTCCGTTGGTGAAGACTCGGCCATAAACTCTTAGGCCGTTCACTATCTTGAAAAAGTTCTCAAACGTGTCAGCTATGGCTTCCTTGTGACCTTGCCGGAAGGCTTCATACTTTTGATTCAGAAGGGATCTCCGATCATCCCTCACCTCTTCAGTACCTTCCATCAGAGTCACCAGGGATTGCCACATCTCCTTGGCAGATTTGCAATGGATGAGATTCTGCAGCATTGAGTCATCGACTGCACTTGCTATTATATTTTTGGCTTTCTTATCGAGGGAGACAAGTGCAATCTCGTCTTTATCCAAGTACATAAGCTTCTTAGGAACTTGTTTGGATGAGTCTATAGTAGAGGCAACCATAGGAACATGCGGACCTTCTTCATCAATCATGAAGATCCGAGGATCCATAGCTTCCATGAAGAACCTAACTATTTCCTTCCACATAGGAAAATTATTCTTGGTGCAAATGGGAAGCTTGGCAAAATCTTTAGTCTTACTCATGCTTGATATTTCTCAAAAGACAACTCGGGTGGGATCAGATCAAGGTGTTAACCTCTTAACGATCAACCTCCCCCTCTGATACCAATTGAGAGAGGAAGTTGTCTACCTAAATCACCTAGAGGGGGGTGAATAGGTGAGATGTGCCTCTATTTGCGGAATAAAAAATTAGGGAACTAGCACAGCACAATACCAAGCAATCACAGACGACAAAAGATTTATAGTGGTTCCCCAACCTTGGGTACGTCCACTTTCCTCACCAATCTAGTAAACCACTAGACTTGGCTACTCCACTATCTCGGATCAAAACGATCCTACACCTCGGAACAACGTTCCTACAACACTCGATCCCAAAATGGATCTACACTCGGAAGATTAAAACTTCCTACAAATCTCGGAGAGAATTTCTCCTACAATAAAGATGTTTGAAATATAACTCAAATAATACAAACAGTGAATTCTCAGATCTGAATAGATCGGCCTTGATCTTCCTCTTTGTTGTTGTGGCTTTTTCAGAAAGATCGAAGAAGAACACGGCAACCCTAGATCTGAAAACTTCTTTGACTTCTCCCGATCGGATGTAGAAGATGATGAGAAGCAAAACTTTGATCACGATCAAAAGAAGAAAACTTAAATCTGAATCAGGAATCAGAAACTCAGCACGAGCACGATAAAGATCAACGGCGGCGGCGGGGGCTTCAGTGATTCAGACTTTTCCGAGAGGTAACGACGTCGACGGCGGCGGCTTGTAGATCTCGAAAAACTTATTCTCTGATAATTCCTTTTCTTTTTCTTATTAGGTTAGGTCTAATCACGTATCCCTTTTATAGGAGACTGATAACGGTCATAATCGTAATTAATGATGATACGTGGACCAATCAGAAAAGAGGAATTCAAAAATTACTTTGGAATTCTGGTCTTAGCGATTTTCAGAAAAAATCAGAGTCATATACACGAGAGGAAATGATATACTCGAGTATATGTCTATCTGCTACTCGAGTAACTAGAAGTGAAGCATACTCGAGTGAATGAGTTTCAACATACTCGAGTATCTGGGTTCAACTACTCGAGTGACAGAAAAGATCTACTCGAGTATAAAGAAGTTGGTTACTCGAGTATATCTACTTAGAGGAATTCTCAGGATAAAAGGATGGTGTTACTCGAGTATATAGAAAGGAGGTACTCGAGTACTTGGAAGTCAGTTTACTCGAGTATAACAGAGGGAGTCAACTACTCGAGTATCTGAGCTATTACTCGAGTGTAGAGAGTCTACTCAAGTATATAGACTTAGAGAAATTCCTTTATATATCCAGTCCAGGCTTACTCGAGTATAAATAAAGCATCTACTCGAGTAACTCGAGGACTACTCGAGTAAGAGAGTTAACCTACTCGAGTATCAAGTAACCTACTCGAGTATATCAAAGGAGTACTCGAGTATGTATACTTAGGATATTTTCCAGATAAAAATAGAATCCTTTACTCGAGTATATAACTTAGACCTACTCGAGTAACAAACCATTTACTCGAGTATTTACTCACTCGAGTATATGAAGATCTACTCGAGTATACACTTATATACTTGAGTAAGAGGGATTTTTCTCGAGTATGCTTAAGTCAACTACTCGAGTACTAAGTCACTTACTCGAGTATATGGAGTATATTACCCGAGTATGTGGACTTAGTAGAATTCTTGGAATTAGTTCTTCTATCCTTCTTTGTCCATGAGTCCAAGTGCATCTAGATGAAGTGTATCCCAATAGAGAGACTATACGTGAGTCAACACCTTGGATCACACAATGAAGGATTACATTGTATGGTCCTGTGTTTGATGACCCACTATAGACTGACATTGGTCTACACTTGGCAATAGAGTCCTGCGCACAAGTAACTTAAACACAATATCAAATACAACTTAATTCATCTTAGTTCTGGGTCTGACTTCCCATAAATCTGAGGTATTGTGGAGACAAATCCCAACACTTACGCTTCAAGACAGTTGAAGAAGCATGAGGTAAATTACCTAGTGCATGATTTGGAATTGGGAGCAGTGGTGTTTGCCTTAAAGGTTTGGAGACATTATTTATATGGTGTCCACTGCGAGATCTTCTCGGACCACAAGAATTTGAAATATGTTCACACTTAGAAGGAGTTGAATTTGATGCAGCGGTGGTGGTTAGAATTTTTGTGTGATTATGAATTTACATTGAACTGCCACCCCGGGAAAGCAAACTTTATAGCTGATGCATTGAGCAAAAAGGTACCAGAGTCGAGCCCCGAGTCTCGGATGATGAGTATGGAATTAGCTCGAGTGCTCGAGGAGATGGAGATCACATTGGTATGTAATGATTATTCCGAGACGTATACAGAATACCTAGCTTCCATGAGCATAGTTTGTGACATTTGAGATCGAATTCGGGTAGAGTAAGGGAAGGATGATGTTTTGGCCCCAGTGTTTCAAGCTATGGAGAGAGGATCAGCGGAATGATATATGCTAAAAGAAGACCTAATTTATTTCCATGACAGACTTTACCTTCCCGCAGGAGGTTGTATCCGGGAAGATATTTTGAGAGAGGCTCATTGCACCAAGTATTCAGTGCACCATGGAATTCCCAAAATATATACTGACTTGAGAAGGACCATGTTTTGGCCAGGGATGAAGAAGGATGTCATATACTATGTTACACACTGTGAGGCTTGTTAGAAGATGAAGGTGGTCCTAGCTATAGGAGGAGAAAAAATATTAGAGGTGGAGGAGGAAACCAAAGAGGTGGCAGATGCTTCCACCAGAGTTTTAGGATGGAGCGCCCGGCCCCACACCCGATGTTGCCTCCACCTCCACAGTTCCAACCTCAACAGCAACCAGAAGGATCATTTAGGCAAGTCTGTTATCAGTGTAACTAGCCAGGCCACATCCAACTTTTTTGCCCGCAACTAGGATGGGATGCTCCCCCTATTTTTCCTCCGGCAGCTCCGCGAGGACGAGGTCAAGGTCGTGGTCGAGGACAAGGACAACGAGGAAGGAATCCTGGACCTGCTAGAGAGCAGATGTTTACTTTGGACATGACTCAGGAGCGGAATCCTCGGGATGTGATTGCAAGTATGTCGTAATTTGATCAACATATTTATGAGCATTCTTCCTTAGCTTGCCTAAGTCTTGCTAGGAATTTAGTTATGAGGTTATTATAATTTGGTACTTAGGCACCGTGACCGTTAGTTGGAAAACATCCCACACCTTATTTGATACTAGTGCCACCCATTCTTTTGTCCCAGCAGACTTCGTAAAAGATTTAGATGGCATGTAATATTTCATCGGTGTCACTCAGAGAGTACGCCTCCCAGATGGCTCCGAGATGACATAGTCTGCCAAGTGCGACTTGGAAGTATATATTAGAGGAAAGATTTTTGAAATCCTTCCGACGGTGTTGAAAATGCCAGAATTCGATCTTAGTATGGGCATGACATGGTTGGACTGGCACCATGCCAGGATTGATTGTGCGGCAAAGCAAATCACTTTGAGGCATGGAGACTCTGAGGTTGTTTTAAAAGTATTAGATTTGCACCCCAAATGTTGTTATCTTTAATTCAGGCCCTTAAGGCCCATATGGAAGGGGAAGAGGTGTATATGATATGTTTCGATCAAAAAGAGATGGCGACGAATATGAAAGATGTGCCGGTGGTGCGGGATTTTCCTGAGGTATTTCCCAAAAAGCTGCCAGGATTACCCCTACATAGAGAAGTGGACTTTCAAATTAATCTAGTACTGGTTGCCAAGCCCATCTGTCGAACCCCTTATAGAATGGCTGCAAAGGAACTTGTTGAGTTTAGAGTTTAGTTGCAGGAGTCAGTGGAATCAGGGTTTGTTCATCCCAGTTCAACACCCTGGGGAGCCCCTGTTTTGTTTGTTAAGAAGAAGGATGGGTCCCTACGATTGTGCATAGACTACCAGGAACTCAACCGACTAACGGTGCGGAACACCTATCAGTTACCCCGGATCGACGAGTTATCAAATCAGTTAATAGGAGCGTATTGGTTTTCCAAATTGGATTTACGTTTGGGATACTACCAGTTGAGAATACAAGAGGAAGACATTTAGAAGACAACATTTAGCTCGAGATACAGATTATATGAGTTCACAGTGATGCTGTTTGGGCTCACGAACGCCCCTTCCACGTTCATGAGTTTGATGAACAGGGTGTTTGAGCCATATTTCGACGTCTTTGTTAATATCTTCATCGATGACATTCTGGTCTACTCGAAGACAGAAGAGCAGCATGCTGAGCATTTGGCCTTATTTTTGAAGAAACTGAGAGAGCACTCCTTATTTGCAAAGTGGTGTTGGACTTAAAGGTTTGGAGATATTATTTATATGGTGTCCATTGCGAGATCTTCTCGGACCACAAGAATTTAAAATATGTTCACACTTAGAAGGAGTTGAATTTGAGGCAGCGGTGGTGGTTAGAATTTTTGTGTGATTATGAATTTACATTGAACTACCACGCTGGGAAAGCAAACTTTGTAGCTGATGCATTGAGCAAAAAGGTACCCGAGTCGAGCCCCGAGTCTCGGATGATGAGTATGGAATTGGCTCGAGTGCTCGAGGAGATGGAGATCACGTTGGTATGTAAGGATTATTCCGAGACGTATATAAAATACCTAGCTACCATGAGCATAGTTTGTGACATTTGAGATCAAATTCGGGTAGAGTAAGGGAAGGATGCTATTTTTGCCCCAGTGTTTCAAGCCATGGAAAGAAGATCAGCGGAAGGATATATGCTAAAAGAAGACCTAATTTATTTCCATGACAGACTTTACCCTCCCGCAGACGGTTGGATCCGGGAAGATATTTTGAGAGAGGCTCATTGCACCAAGTATTCGGTGCACCATGGAATTGCTAAAATATATACTGACTTGAGAAGGACCATGTTTTTGCCAGGGATGAAGAAGGATGTCACATACTACGTTACACATTGTGAGGCTTGAAGAAGACTGTATTTGATGTTGTCTTTTGAGTTATGTACTTGCAGGTTTTCATTGCTAAGTACACACCAATGTCAGGTTACAGTGGGTCAGTAAACACAGGACTATACAATGTAATCTCTCATTGTGTAAGCCAATGTGTTGACTCACATGTAATCTCTCTATTGGCGTGTACTTCTATCCAAAGTACAGGAGATTGATCAAAGAAAGAATAAGGCTTGGATTCAGAAGGACAGGAATTTGCCTAAGTACATTTCGTCGAGTTTGGCTAGGAATACACGTCGAATGTGTCGAGTATGCTCATTCATATTCGTCAAATTCATTGTATATACCTTCCAACACTCGCTGAATTCACCATTTGTACTAGGGCAAATTCTCTGAGAATTGGAAAATCCGCCAAGTAAAATTCGCCGAGTATCATTGTGTATACTCGTCGAATTTGTCGAATGTATCTAATGATACCACCCAAATTCGTCGAATATACTAGACGATACATGCCGAATTCATCGTGTCCGTTCAATGCAACTTATTTGGATTTTTCTAAGTCTCATTCGTCAAATATGACTTTTCATGGCATTAAGAGCGATGAGTCATTCAGCCTATACTCGAAGAATTCGTCGAGTATACCAGCTGATACTCGGCAAATTCGTCGAGTATGATTCTCCGCTTTGGCGTTGAGTGTATTACTGGCCTGAGCTGATTTGGCTAAGTCTTATTCGTCATATATCATAGACCATTCGACGAGTATTCTCATGATACTAGGTGATACTCGACGAATTTGACTTAGGGCATTTTTCTGAAATTTTCAAATCGCTAGTTCGGTTTTCGGTTAGCCATGGACAACACATTCAAGGTTTCGTTTTTGGAAATTTTCATATAACCGTTTGAAGGGATATCTCTATAAATACCTAGGGGATATTTCCTTCCAATCTAATCATACTATTGATCATATTTCAAACCTAGTAATATTTCCAAAATCGGAATTCCGCACAATCGGCCGCCGACGCACTGTACTTCGTGATTTCTCCGATCGGTCCTTGACGAACAGTGTAATTCATCTCCTTCTACATATACGACTGGATCGATTCTCTCTTTATAGATCTATACTCCTCCAGATCAAGTTGTTTGAAGATTCAAGTCGAGATTCAAGATCTTTCAAGTCTACATATTCCATATTCTCCAAGCAATTTCAAGGACTACCATTCTAGAAGAACTACATATTGAAGATCTTAATTCTTGTCTTTTTTATTATAATATCTTGTAATATTCGTTTCATTTTGTAGGAGATATTCTCCGAGTTTGTAGATTCGTTTTTGGATCGAGTTTGTAGATCCGTTTGTGGATCGTGTTTGTAGATCCGGTTGTGGATTGAGTGGTAGGAGCGTGTTCTCCGAGTTGTAGGAGTTGCAGCTCCGGGGTGTAAAATTGTGGAAATCTGAGATTAATGAAGTAGCTGAATCTAGCCCTTTGTGATAGATAGGCGAGGCAGGAAATGGACGTACCCAACTCGGGGAACTATTATAAATCTCAGTGTTTGTGTTCTTGTTTTTAAAGTATTTTTATTCAACGAAAAGATACAGACATCACCTATTCACCCCCACTAGGTGATTTAGGTAGATGCTAGATACTTTCAATTGGTATCAGAGGGGCATTTTGTTCGATATAAGGTTAACACCTTGAACAAGATCCCTATTCTAGCGTCAAGAGATTCCGTCTAGTAACCATGGATAGAAGTAAAGACATGTCTTCTATGAAGCTCCCAGTGTTCACAATGGAAAACATTCCCATGTGGAAAGAATGAGTAAGGTTATTCATTGAAGTTGCTGATCCCAGAATATTCCAAATTGTGGAAGAAGGACCCCATATACCGACTCAACCATTAGCTCTGAATCCTACAGTCATGATCCCCAAGAAGATGATGGATTTGACTAAGGATAAAAGTGCCTTAGTCTCTCTTGATAAGAAGTCAAAGAACAACATCGCAAGTGCAGTGGATGCCTCAATGCTTCAGAATGTATTCCACTATGAATCTTCCAAATAAATGTGGGACTGCCTAGTTGCGATGATGGAAGGGACAGAAGAAGTCAGAGACGATTGTAGATCATTGCTGAAACCGGAATACGAAGCATTCAAGCAAGGATCAAGTGATAGTATTGCTGACAGCTTTGAAAAGTTCCTTAAGATTGTAAATGGCCTTAGAAACTATGGTCATAGTTTCACTAATGGCGAGCTCAACGAAAAATTTCTGAGATCCCTGACTAAAGACTAGGACACCAAAGTAATAGCCATTAAAGAATTTGGAAAACTGCCTGAAATTGACCCCCCGAACCTCTTTGGGAATTGCTCTCCTACGAACTCCAAATGAACACCAGAAAGAAGGAAGAGCAAAGCTGTCGGACTTCCAGGAAAGAGAGGTCTGTGGCCCTAAAAGCTGAAGGTTCAAGGAAGTACAAAACTGTTTCACCAGTAAGGACTCGTGCTCCTAACACCCCAGAAGACTCTGAGCCTATCAAATCTGGCTCTAAGCTATCAGATGAGGAGTTCTCTCTAATTTCTAAGCAATTCAAGAAACTGCTTAGTAAGAGGAGACAGATGAAGAATCAGTCATTCTCACCTGACTTCAGGAAATCTTCTCATGATGGTGACCGTTATAGAAAAAGCTACAACTGAGAGGATAGGTATAAATCGAAACAGAACAAACATTCTTCCTCTAATGTTGTGTGCTATTGTAGCAACAAGACAGGTCACATGATTGCTGAATGCTTATACAAGAAGAAGGAGGGCTCCAAGAAAGAGGAGAAAAGATCCTTTAAGGGTAAAAAGAAAGAAGAAAAGAGCTTTGTCGCCAAGAAGTCCAAGACTCTCAGCGATAGTGACTCAAGTGAGTCGAGCTCCGAGAATGAGGAAGCCTACTTCAGGCTCATGGCTCAATCAGACAAAGAAGTTGGTGACTCAGATTATCACGGGAAGGCAAACTCGCACATGATACTCTCGAAATCAGAAACATCCACTATTGGTCATGAATGCTATTCTTCATAAGAGGGCGAGTTTGAGTAAATGGTTCAACATGAGAACCTTTTGAAAGCTTTTGATAAATGCTGAAAGGTAGTCAAAAAGCAGGCAAAAAAGATTGCCTCTCTCAAGGTAGTGGAATCAAGCCCGATGCAGGAAATTGATGAATTGACTCCTCTCAGAAGTGAAGTTCACTCCTTGCAAGAGGAATTTAAAAGCTCAGCTGAAATATTAAGTCTAAAAGAGAAATATCTTGATGAGCTGGAAGAAAAGCTCTTGGTGGAGAGAAAACTTGTTGAGAGTTTCTCCAAGCTAAAGACTGTTCTCCCTCTCATTGATGAGTTCTCAGCTCCGAAGAAAGGTAGTGGTCTTGGCCACGTAGTTGGAAAAGGTAAGGCTGCCAAGAAAGCCAGTGCCAATTAAAAGGGGAATGCACTTCTAGGTCAACCCTCGTTTAGGAAGGTAATCTTCCCGACGAACAAGTTTGACCTTGATTCATCCTATGGTCATGTGACTAGGCCTACTTATGTAGATCCCAAGAAGATATACCAGGGATGGACACGTCCCCTAGACTATGGTGCCAGTGTTTTCAAATCACCATATGAAGAAATTGATCTCAAGAGTTATGGCCCCTATGATCATGGACATAACCATAAGAGGGCACCAAAAGCCAAAACTTTTGTACCCAAGGCAAAGAAGATGGAGAAGCCCTATGTATGCTGTAATCAGGAGGCTTCCACCTCCAAGTAAATTGTACCTGCTAGACCTAACATTCAAAAGGTAAAGCAGGAGTACAAGAGAAGTTACAAGAAGTTTGACTGTTGGTGCTACGACAAAATTGGTCATTTTGGCGTTGATTGTTGGTTTAAACCTGATAATTTTGTAACTCCACAAGTTAACCATGCGAGGACGACCACTCATAGAGTTAATGTTCCTAGTGGTGTTAAGATGACCAGGAACCAAGGACACAAATACGTTTGGGTTCCTAAGGTAAAATGATTTATGATTGCAGGTATGTCCAAAGGCCAACAATAATCCCATCTGGTATTTGGACAACGGATACTCTCGGCATATGACCGGGACAAGAATCCTGTTGCTTGATTTCACCCTTGTCAAAGACAGACCAAAAGTCATCTTTGGAGGGTAAGACCGGGGAACTACAAAAGGCAATGGTATGATCTTCAATGGAGTAGTCTCTTTCACGGACGTGGCTTATGTTGAAGGATTACCCCATAATCTTATAAGCATAAGTCAGCTATATGATAAAGGCTACATCGTTGAGTTCTGCAAGAACAAGTGTTTGATAAAGTCGTCTACAAATTTGGAGACGGTCTTAACAGGCACTCGAAGTAGAAATATTTTTTGTTTAAATTTTCTTTGCTTAGACAATTCTACACCAGTCAATTTTCTTGCAAAAGATAGTGCATCTCTTTGTGACTAATGACATAAGAGATTAACATATATTAATTTCAAAATAATAAATATGTTATTTTCTCACAACTTAGTGTGTGATGCCCCTAACATTAAGTGCATTAAAGAGAGTCCATGTCACTCCTGTCAAATGGATAAGCAGACAAGGGCTATCTTCAAGGGTATTACTGAAAAGGATTCTTCAAGAAGTTTATACTTACTTCATATGGACTTATTCGGTCCTATGCCTATTCATTGTTTAGGACGTAAGGACTACACGTTAGTAATTATTGATGACTACTCGCATTTTACTTGGGTGTTCTTTTTGAATGACAAGTCAGATACCTTCGACACATTCACAAATTTTGTTCGGCAAATTCATAATGAATTTGAACTGCTCAGTGGTCAAAATCAGAAGGGACCACGGAACAGAATTTGAGTCTGGTTCCATGACAGAATTTTGTAGAAGTCAAGGTATCTTTCATGAATTTTCCTCCCCGCGTACTCCACAACAAAATGGAGTTGCTGAGAGAAGGAATAAAAACCTAATTGAAGCATGTACAACTATGTTGAACGACGCTTCACTTCCGGAGTACTTCGGCGCTGAAGCAGTCAACACAACGTGTCACATGCAAAATGGAGCACTTATAAACAAAAGCTATCGTAAGACCCCCTATGAGCTATTGAAGGGCAGAAATCCGACTGTGTCCTATTTTAGAATCTTTGGAAGTAAATGCTTCGTACTTAATAATGTGAAGTATTATCGTACGAAGTTTACTGAAAAATGTTATGAATGTATTTTTGTAGGTTATAGTAGCCATAGTAAGGCATATAGAATTTTCAATAAGAAAACTCTGGTGGTAGAAGAGTCAATAAATGTTGTATTTGATGAGACAAGCTTGCTTTATAACAACTCGTTTAGTGTTATTGGTGCAGATGCAGGTACCAAGTTCAAGGAACTAAGCTTGGATGAAGCTAGCTTGGTGGATGAAGAACCGCTAGAGGAAGAATTGATTCAACCTCCATAGGATGCACCAAATGTTGCAGAACATGCTGGTGAGAGAGCAAGAAATCTAGGGTTTAGACACCTAAGAGATCACCTACTTGATCAAATAATTGGAGAGTCAGGCAACGGTGTTAGAATCAGAAGAGGTACAACTAATGAGGTTATGCATCTTAGTTTTTTTTCACAGGTTAAACCGAAGAAATTTTAAGAGGCAAACAAGGATGTTTCTTGAATTTTGGCAATGCAAGAGGAGCTCAATCAGTTTGAATGTTGTAAAGTCTGGGAGTTGGTGCCCAGATACAAGGGACAGAACATGATCGACACTAAGTGGATCTTCAGAAACAAGATGGAAGAAAATGGAGTCATTATCATGAATAAAGCTAGGCTTGTAGCTTAAGGATACAGACAAGAATATATGATCGACTTTGACCAGGCCTTTGCTCCAGTGGCTAGGCTCCGGCGATCAGGTTGTTTCTTGCTTATGTTGCCCTCAAAGGCTTCGCCGTCTACCAAATGGATGTGAAGTCAGCATTCCTAAATGGGAATCTGAAAGAGGAAGTATACATAACACAATCCGCAGTTTTTATAAACTCAACTCACCCTGACTATGTTTACTTTCTAAATAAAGCTCTATACGGTTTAAAGCAAGCTCCACGAGCTTGGTATGAGACATTGTCTATCTTTCTCCTTGAGGACAAGTTCACAAGAGGGAAGATAGACAAGACATTATTTCTTAGGAAAGTAAAAGGCAAGATTCTGCTAGTGCAAATCTATGTCGACGATATTATTTTTGGCTCTACGGAAGACAACCTTTGCAAGAAGTTTTCCAAACTTATGTAAGGGAAGTTTGAAATGAGCAGTATGGGAGAGCTAAAGTATTACTTAGGACTTTAGGTGAAATAATCTGAAGATGGAATTTTCATCTCTCAGACAAAGTTCACAAAGGAGATTCTTAAGAAATTTGGAATGGAGAATGCAACCTCTATGAGGACTCCAATGGGTTACACTGTGTCTCTGGATAAGGATGAGAAAGGGAAACCTTTTGATGAAACCAAGTACATAATCATAATTGGATCCTTGCTCTACCTCACTACTAGAAGACCAGATATAATATTTTTCAAATGCGTCTACACTAGATTTCAGGTGAACTTATAGGAATCTCACTACGTCACTGCAAAGCAAATTTTACGATATCTTAAGGGTACACCCAATCTTGGCTTATGGTACCCAATAAATAATGATATCGAGCTAATTGGTTTTTCAGATGCTGATTTTGCAGGAAGCAGGGATGATAGGAAAACCACTTCCAGGATGTGCCAATTCCTCGGAAGACGATTTATTTCATGGAGCAGTAAGTAGCAAAATTGTGTGGCAACTTCTACAGCCGAGTCAAAGTATATATCTACGGGTAGTTGTTGCGCACAACTTCTATAGATCCGGAATCAACTTGAAGACTACAACTTGAAGTTTAAAGAGATTCCAATGTATTGCAACTCATCCAGCGCAATAACAATCACAAATAATCCAATCTCTTACAGCTGGACAAAGCACATCGAGGTGCGATATTACTTCATCCGGGAGCATGTGGAGAACACGGATATAGCCCTCAGCTATCTCCTGACGGATAAGCAGATAACAGATATTTTTACGATGCTGCTGGACGAGACCAAGTTCTCGTTCTTCAAAACGGAACTAGGCATGCCGAAGATCGACTCATGAAGAAGACCAAGCAAGAAGGAACTCACTCGGGAATTATTTCACAAAGTCAGAAAATTGTTCCAAGGAAAATTCGTTGAGTACCGGAGCTCAAGTCGCCGATTTGTCGGATATTCATGCGATAATCGCCGAATCGGAGTCGACCACCAACGAAACTCGCTAAATCCCACTTTGGGCAAATTTATACATTTCTTTTTTTTGGATCCGAAGAGCGGTAAATTCCAAGTACGCGCCTTCTTGGTCAATTTTAAAAATCAAATATTATATATATATATACATATAAAATACGGGAAAAGGGCTTAACCGACAACACTCGCCGATTCAAAACTTCCTCCGGATGATTCCTCTCCCGCAACACGAAATCTTCTTCCTCCTATGGTTTTTACTTTTGATCATCATCGCTAGGTCAGTGGCAGGAATCCACAGCGGGATCCTAAGCCTCCAGCAGTCCTAAGCCCTAAATCGGTTTCTGGCGATTGCTCTTTCGTCAGGGTGAAATCCCGACACCGTGATTCTCACCAATTCCGAAAAGCTACAATAGTCCAACCATTTCCAGATTCCAGTTGACTTGTTTCTCCATGGGTCCCATATGCACAAGTGGTCTGCTATGGGGAGGCAAACTAGTTCGAACAGGGTTTGCCTCCGCAACCGATGAATTCTGAAATGTGATCCTCATGTTGGAGACAGCTGGACTTTACTTAGTCCTCGAAAATCCCTGCAAGGTGTTGGATAAGGAAGTCCTAGAATTCTTCCAAAATGCAAAGCTACATCATGAAGATACAGTCATCAAGAGAAAGGTTAAAAAGACCAAGGTCAAAGTGAAAGCATCACTCCTCTCCAGGTACTTGCGGCTTCCTACTTGCAACGAAGCTGACTACCTAGACGAGGATGACTTCTCTAGGGCTTTCCAATTTTGTGGACTGTCCCGAGGTACCAAAGCAGTTAAGCGCAATGGAATGAATGAAGAAGGCAAGCTCCTATCAGACATCATGGGCAAAGTGCTGCTATGCAAAATCGGTTCTCATGATTTCCTTTCTACTGAGATGTTCAAGACCTTGGTAGCCATCATCTGCAGAAAGAGACTTGATTGGGGTGCTCTGTTGTTTGAAAAGATAAAGGACAGCCTTCGCACTCCCATCTTTGGGAGGATTATCAGCCTATACCTGAATCAACTAGATGGTGACAGGTTTAATATGACCAAAGGTGTGCTTATCCATCACCTGAAGAAAATAAACTCATCTATCTTTTCTAGGTGGGATAGGAGGATCATCAGGCAAGGGGGAGCCCCAGACCTACATGTGGAGGAGGTAGGACAAGTACCTGAGGACAGGATTCCTTCTCCTCACCCTAGTGAAATTCTTGAGAGGTCGAGTGTAGGAATCGAGGGGGAGATAGTTGAAATACAAGTGGCCACTAGCATAGTGCCCTTGAGTGTGATTCCAGAGTTAGTGCCAGCTCCTAATGCTATAGTTGCAGAGACAGAGGATCTGATGATAGAGGTTGCCAAGATGGCTCAGACTATTGTTGAAGAGTTGGTGCCTGAGGAGGAAGAGGCTAATACTGTTGTTGAGGAAGAGGTTGTTGCTGATGATGTTGAGGAAGATGCTGCTGCTGAAGATGATGATGATGCTACTACTGATGACCTAACAGTTAATGATTATGACATTGATAGTGCTGCTGATAAGAAGATGATTGATTCTGATAAGTCAAAGTCTTCTACTGATGTTGTTGATGCTGGTGAACTAGTGGTAATGGAGAACCTAATAGTCCCTCTCCCAGAAATTGTTCCCGCTTCATCTTCTGAGGGGGAGGTGACTAAGCCGTCTATATCAGTTGCTACTTAGGTTGCTAGGCTCATGCGCAACCTTGAAAAGAGGATATGCAAGATGCCAGATGCACCTCCTGCTGCTGAATTGGAGGTTGTAGATCTTTCAGATGAGGAAGGAGATGTGGAGAAGCAGACTCCAGTTTTGACTACTGCTGAAGATCGAGCTAATACTTCCAAAGATAATTTATCTTCGATAGATGAGTCTTCCAATGAGGATCTGCCCAGCACTCCCATCCCTGATACCCCAGTTTTGACTGCTGATAATACACTTTTGCAAAGCATCGAGGCAATGTTGGCAAAGCAGAAGGCTTATTTTGATTCCTCAATGAGGCAAGTTTTGAAAAAGGTGAAAGAGATAGAAAGAGATCTGAATAAAGGCCTAACTGAGGTTAACATAAGATTTGATAAGCTCGATGCCAAGTTAGACTCCTGGTTTACCCAAGGTGGAAAAGGAGTTGAGTTTATTATGAAAGGTTTAGAGAGCAATCAGAAAGTTATGTGCAATGTTGATACTGATGCCAAAACCCTGATTGAAGCTCACAATAATTCGATGGCACATTATGACGATAACATGCAAGATTATGCAAATGATATGGCTGAAGTAGTCAGAAAGGGGGAGGATTCCTTGGAAGCTAAGGTGGTAGCTAAGGTCAATGCGCTTGAAGAAGCAATGTTAGCAAATTTCAAAGGTGTAAATGACTATAGTTATGACAACTTTGTGTAGCTTCACAGTCAGTTGACAGGATATAGAGCACCTATTATGCTAGTACCAGCACATGATGAGACTCATCCTCACCATGATTACTCTCAGTACTGGTCAGACACACAGGATTTTTCTCAGGTTAGTGCTGCTGCTGCTACTGCTACTAAGGCTCTAGAGGTAGAACTTGTTGAAAAATTCCCTCCTCCTGTTTACAAGGTAAGAAGATATGGGGAAGGCCTGTCTGCAGTAAGGTCAGAGCCAGGTCAAGTAGAGCCAAATAGAGAGATGGAAGAGGTTTGGAGCCCGATATCCAGAGGAATTATCTTAGATACATTCTCTTTGGTCAACCTTGGTGGTGAAAAACATCAGCACCACTACGATCAAGAAGAATGGAACAAGTACAAACTGTCCTGCACAAAGAGAAGGATTCATTTTAGGAACAATCAGAATGCTGATACGATGCGTCCAGCCCCTCCAAAGTACTTTTTAAAGCCAAGGGCTTATTTTGACAGGCAGAGGTTGAAGAGGCAGAGCAGGCAGAGCCAATGGTCCTATATTATGTGTTTTATTTTGAGTGTTGTGGGTTTCCTCCCTCCCAAAACAATGAACACCTTGATATATATATATATATATGATTTTATGATTGAATGTGAATGCGCTTCCTAATTTTAATTTTATTTATCATTTCAAGTCTTAATGAGTTATTATTTTTGTATGTACAATCCACCTTAGCTTATAGGGTTCTGACTTCTTCAAATAGGGGGAGATTGTTGGGTATTGTATCCACAATAACCCGAATTTGAAGAAGGGTCCAGTTAAGCTAAGATAAATTATGATTGTATTTGATGTTGCCTTTTGAGTTATGCACTTGCAGGTTTTCATTGCTAAGTACAAACTGAAAGTGAGGGATAGATCTACTTTACACTAGAGGGGGGGGGGATGAATAGTGTATTTTAAAAACTCTAATTTATTTTTATAGCGGATTTAAAGTATGTGATATATATATACAACAAAAATCATAGCACACAAATAAAATGAATAACAATCACAGATGACAAAAGGAAATTTATAGTGGTTCCCTAATAAATTTGGGTACGTCCACTCTTCTACCACCATAGTAGGAATCCACTATAGGTTTTTGATCAGGTGCCCTGCAACCACAAGATCTATTTTTGAAGGGAGATCTAGCAACCCTTTGAGCTTTTGACCAGGTGCCCAAAAACCAACTTAAGTCTTTTGATCAGGTGACTTAAAAACTAAGAGGTCAACTTTTGAAGGGAGTTATAACCCTGTACACAGTTTAGAAAGATAAATTAAAAGAAAATGATGATGTTGTATTCTCTTTCAACAGTCTCTAAGAAGACTAAGTGGATGATGCAAAAGGCTCCCCCTGATTTGTGTAGAGATTGTGATCAGGGGAGGGAGACTTTTCTTCAGGGTGTAGGTCTTCAAGAGCAATATTTCTCTCCAGTAGCAATTTCAGACTGATGTAAAATTTGATTGTCTCTTGGAGAGTAGAAAGCTAGTTACAAAAACTCTGTGTATGTCTATGTTAATATGTCTATCTGTCTGAATCTGTAAGCAGTAATTTTTCTGAATATATTCTCTGAGAAGATTTCAAGCATTTGCATTTTGAAAACTTTCCTTGAATAAATATTAAGATTCTCTAAGAATTTGTAACGGTTGTATTCAAATATTTAGAATAAAAACATTCCTTAACTGCCTTGCTGATTAAGTAAAATATTAACTCTGTGATCAATCCATATTTTAATACTGCCAGGAATGGCTATATTCTTTAAGAATATTTAGCATTAAATATTAGAGCATAATTGACTGAAATTAAGCTGTTAAAAATATTCTGCTTCTGAAAATAAAATCGTCTGAATACTGTAGAGAATTAGTCAAAATGAATAAAACTTTCGTCGATCTAAGCTTGGAGTTCGTCGAACTGAATCTATTATTCGTCGAACATAGCTTGGCTATCGTCGAGCTAAATCTGCAAAGCTGAGATCAGAGTTCGTCGAACAGAGCTCAGCTTTCGTCGAGCTAAACCTAGAGAAAGAACTCTGAGTTCGTCGATCTGAGCTTTGCGATCATCGAACTGCGCTCAACTTTTGTCGAACTGATTTCTTCTTTCGTTGAACAACTTTTCTCTGGAGTTCTTCTAAAGTAGCAACCCTGAAAAGAATAACCTATGACCCTAGACTATACATGTTGGGTAAAACTAATCATTCTAACCAAGTGATAGTGATCCTAACCCAAATCAGTAATATGATTCCAACAATCGCCCCCTATTTGGGTGAGGATACTATCTACAAAACAACACAAAGCAGAAAAAATATCTAGCAGAAAAAGAGTTTTCAGTAGATATAGGGTAAAGAGCTTTGAGAGTTCACAAACAATAAAGATAGTTTAAAGAATATAAAATAATCAAATACTAAGAGTCTTTCTTAGAATCTTCACAGGATGATTTAGTGAAGAGCAGCTTCCTGTTGGGATCTATAGCTTCCTATTGACTCATCTTCAGATCTTGAGAGCCAATAATTTTCAAAGATGTAGTCCTAGGCACTACTGCCTCTGGATGTAAGCCCATGTATTTGTCCACATTGAATAAGTTTTTCTTAGCATACCTGTCAAGCTCTTTTTGTCTGTAAGAAGTCATAGTTGAAAACTGAGAAGTGTCATTTCCTTCTGCTTTAGCTTTATTAATTTGAGATAGAGCAATAAGCTCATTGAACCTTGCCATTCTGAAGTTTGGGTCCAACTCTGGATCATAAGCTGGGGAAGGAGGCCTCTCTGGGCTTGGCTGCTGCTGCTATCTTCTTTGACTTGGATACTGCTGGCTACTGCTCTAAGATTCTGACCATGAAGGTCTGTCTTGGCTGTCTTGAGAAGCTTTTGGATAATGAGAAGAAGGTTTTTGAGAATGAGGAACACTACCTGTTGCTCCTGCTGTTGGAGGAGGAGGAGTTCCGCTCCTAGACCTTAGAGGTGAATTATATCTCTTCATTTTCTTTCTCCTTTTCTGCTCATTTTTGGAATATCTCATTCAATATGGATGATCTGGAGTGAGAGTAATCCCATACAGAATATAGTAGGGGATATCAGCAGTAGATGAAGGTTTAGGAGCAACCTATGCTGGAGCCTTCTTCTTCTTCAATTTTCTATTTTTAGAACTTGAGTCCTCTTACTCATCAGATTCTGCATCATCATCAGAATCTTCTACATGTTGATCATATAGATCATCTAGCTGTTTAAGCAATTCAGACTGATCAAGAGCTTGAACTTCTGGCTGTGTATTTACAACATCTGTATCTGCTGCCTGTATATGCACACTTTCATCTTATTCCATATCTTGAAAAAGGATGTCATTGAGATTAGGCATAGGAGTTTCATCCCAAGCATAAGTAGGAGGGGAAGAAACTAACTCTATAATGTCTATTATATTATTAGTTACTATAGTCTCAAGGACTTGATTATTACTGGTAGAAAAATCTTAAAGTAGGTTTCTTAGCTGTTCTAAAACTGAACGATCAACTGGGGCAGTTTAACATACTATAGCTTTAGAATGTTCATGCTCAAAAACTAGGAAACCAATGTGCAGAGTATTAAAATAAGATAATAAAGACTGCAAGTTAACTGTGGGATGAATAAAGACATCACCAACAGTAACAACTTATGCTTCTACTACTTCTGCTGAACTTATCATCTCTATATTTGAATCAAAAACTGCTTCTGCTACTGGGATAGGAACTGCAGAATTGTTTGGAGCTTCTTCATAAAGCATCTCCCCCTGCCTAGATCCATGGAGACCTTAATCTAGGCCCCCAGAAGAAGGGACAAAGGAGGAAGAAGACAATTGAGAGGATAGAGAAGAGATTGAAGCAGCAAGAGGAGCTATAGCTTCATTTATCAGCTTTTTGAGTGTGGGGGTAATAAATTCAAGAATGTTAGCAGAAATAGAAGAAAAATCAACATACATAAACTCATTTGAATTTTGAGTAGATTTTGAAGGTTGATTGGAAGTAGAGGGATGGAGCTGTCAGCACAGTTGGAGTAGAGATATAATGCTTGAAGAATGGATGATGGAGGAATGATAGTAGGAGTGTCATCAAGAATGATTTCCTGGATTGGTGAGTGTTGTGGAGATATTTGAGATGGAGTTGGATGTTGTGGATATGAATTTAGCAGAGAGAAGTGAGGAGATGAGAGTAGTGGAGATGTATGTAGAGATAGATGAATTGGTGATTCTGGATGAATTGAAGTGGATGGAATATCTTCAGATGTAATAGGTGGTAGAGGTGACTAAGGAAGAGGGTCATCAACAGGTGGAGTTAATGATGGAAGTTGTTCAGATATAGAAGGTAGTGGAGAATGTTGTGGAGATGGTTAAGGAGAAGAAATAAGAGGAGCAGAAACTTCTGCTGGGGTTGGGTGAGAGGCTGTAACAGCCCTTGTACTCTCAGAAGCTTTCCTAGAGGATTCAACCTTGGATGGCTTTTAAATCACTCTGTCCCATCTTCCAAACAAGGCAGAAGTAAGCCTCTTGGATGCATTGATGTGTACATTTTGAGAAATCAGAACTTTTGGACATTTAGTTTGGAGGAAAATGCCCAGAATTTTGCCATAACTGACATCTTTCTTATTGATCTTCTTTGTAATTGAGTCAAATAAAACTGTTCCCCAGTTCACAGATTTCTGATTAACCAAAGAACTCATTAACATAAACTGGTGCCTGGTGACATAGTCATATGCAGAGTGTTTTCCTAATAGAACTTTTCCAACAATATCAGCTAAGAATTTGTATGAATAGAAAAGTTCTTTTTCAGGAGGTGGTTAGGGTTTCCCTGGTTATGACCTATTCTATCTAGCATTTCATCAAATTCACTAATAGATATTTCTATGTCATCTTCACTATTGAAAAAACCCATTCCTTGATTTTCAAGACAGGGAGTTTGATTCTTGTAGACATAAAATTCTGCAGATGTTGTGCCTCAAACAGTTGCAATATATCCTTGAAAATCATATCTGAATGGCTGAAGGAGTCCATGTCTATGTCAAAACCTGCGTAGAATTTCATTCCAGAGAGAATCGCCTGCGACACTGCCATTTTCTTGCAAAACTGACAAGATCAAGAGGAAGAGACGGGAAATGGAGAAAGTGTGGGATAGAGTTCGCTGAAAACTTAATTATAAGTTTTCAGAAGTTGAAAAGACGAACTCTGTCCGACAAAAACAACACATCGAACTCTTGTTCGACAAAAATTCTCAAGAGAAATGCATTTCGTCGATCTCCGGTCGACGAAATTTTTGCAAAAGAAATATATTTCGTCGAGCTCTGTTTGACGAAAAGTACTTGAAACTAATTCGTTGAACGCCGTTTGACGAAAGTTTCTAAAAGAAGGTTCGTCAATCTCCGTTCGACGAACGATTCACGAAAGGAACACAGTTCGTCGAGCTTCGTTCGACGAAAGGTGTGTGAAAGTGTAAAGTTGTCAACCTAAATCACCTAGAGGGGGGTGAATAGGTGAATCGTGCGTCTATTTGCGGAATAAAAATTTTAGCGATCTAGCACAAGAAATCAAGAAATCACAAAAAGACAAGAAGATTTATTGTGGTTCCCCAATCTTGGGTGCGTCCACTTTACCTCACCTATTTAGCAAATCACTAGACTCGGCTACTCCACTATCTCGGATTGAAAATAATCCTACGCCTCGGAACCAAGTTCCTATAAACTCAATCCAAAAGGATCTACTCTCGGAAGATAAAAACTTCCTACAAACTCGGAGAACAAGGCTGCTACACTTGGAGAAAATTTCCTACAATAATAGTAAAGAAATTTTGAATTACAAACAGAATAATTTTCTCAGATCTGGAAAAGTGAATATCTGAATCTTCTTCTTGAACTTTGCGGCTCTTTCAGAAATGTTGAAGAAGATGAGTAGATCTGATCCGAGAAAGCTTTGACCAACTCGATCAAGGAGAAGATGTGAATCCTTGAACAACAAGTCTTCTTGATCGACAACAGAAGACTCGATGTGATTGTGAGTGGCAGCGGCAGTTTCAGAGATCTGAAATTAGAGATGGTCGACGAGAAGGATTTCGAGTGAACGGACAGCTGCTTCTTGCAAAAGATAATTGTTAGGGTTAGGTCTTAATGAAAAGACCTTATATAGGATTACTCCTAACGGTTAGAAAAGACATTAATGACGACACGCGGACCAATCACGTCAGGTCATTCAAAATCCGGCCGATCTTGACTTAAACAAATTTCAGAAAAATTTAGTCTGCAATTCTCGAGAATTAGCATTAGTTCTCGAGAACTGATTGAATTTCTCGAGAACTAAACTGTCTGGAATTGAACTTAGTTTTCGAGACTTCAGGATCAATACTTCTCGAAAACTATATGGACTTCTCGAGAACTATAGCCTGACTTCTCGAGAACTATGAAGCTGAGTTTCTCGAGAACTGAGGACTTCTCGAGAACTAATCTGGACTTCTCGAGAACTAAGACTTAGAAAGAATTTCTTGAAACTTTCTGAACTTCCCGAGAACTACTCTGGGACTTCTCGAGAACTAAGAGCCGAGCTTCTCGAGAACTGAAAGGACTTCTCGAGAACTAAGAGTTACTTCTCGAGAGTCATACTTAGAAAATTTTTCTGAACTGAAACAGCTAAACTTCTTGAGAACTAAACTGCTGTTTCTCGAGAACTTCTAACTCTACTTCTCGAGATCAGAAAGGACTTCTCGAGAGGTGGACTTAGAAATTTTTTGAACTTTTTAGAAAGAAACTTTTTCTTCTCTTCAAGGTTCTAATCTTCATTCCATGGTCCAAGTGTTTGAATAAGAAGTGTATCCCAATAGAGAGGCTACACATGAGTTAACACGTTGGATCACACAGTGATGGATTACATTGTATGGTCCTGTATTCATGACCCACTGTAGACTGACATTGGTCTACACTTAGTAATGATTATTTGCAAACACACAACTTAAACAAGATATCAAATACAACTTAATTCATCTTAGTTCAAGGGCGATTTCATGCAAATCTGGGTTATTGTGGATGCAATGCCCAACAGTGTGCAATTTGTCGATCTCAGAAACAAAAATCAAATTAATGATTCTCCATTTATCATGCCTAGCTGATTTATGAAGAAAAGATGTTTTTTTTTTCATTTGAGGGTTTAGTGAAAATATCTGCCCTTTGTAAATCAGTAGAAATGAAGACAAGATTAATTTTATTTTTGTCTACATTATCTCTAAGAAAAAGATGTCTTATTTTTATATGCTTAGTCCTACTATGATGGGCCAGATTTTGTGCAATTGATATTGCACTAGTATTATCATAAAATATCGTTGAATTATTTAAGTTGTATCCATAATCCAGTAACTGATTTTGAATCCACAAAATCTGTGAATAGCAACTACCAACTGCAATATTCATCTTCAGTAGTTGAAGTAGACACAGAAGTTTGCTTCTTGCAAAACCATGACACAAGCCTATCACCAAGAAACTGAGAAGTTCCTGATGTGCTTTTTCTATCAATTCTGCATCCAGCATAGTCAGCATCTGAGAATTCAGTTAATTCAAATTCTGACTCTATTGGATACCAAAGTCCTAGATTAGGATAACCTTTTATATATCTTAAAATCCTTTTACTAAAATTAAGTGAGATTCTTTGGTATTTACTTGAAACCTAGCACAAATACAGGTAGCAAACATTATGTCTGGTCTACTAGCTATTAAGTATAATAAGGACCCAATGATAGTCCTATATATTTTCTGATCAACAGGTTTGCCCTGTTCATCATTATCAACAACATCATTAGAGGGCATGGGTGTTTTCATAGTTGTGGCATCTAACATCCCAAATCTTTTAATTAGCTCTTTAATATATTTTGATTGGGATATAAAAATACCATCAGGAGTTTGCTTCACTTGTAAACCTAGGAAGTTGGATAGTTCACCCATGCTACTCATTTCAAACTTAGAATGCATTAGGTCAGAAAACCTTTTGTATAGTTTGGAATCAGTAGAACCAAATATTATGTCATATACATATATTTGAACTAGTAAAATTTTAGATTTATGATATCTAAAGAATAATGTTCTATCTACTATGCCCCTATTAAATTTATTTTCTAGAAAGAAACTAGCAAGAGTCTCATACAAATCTCTTGGAGCTTGTTTAATAACATAAAGAGCTTTGTTAAGTCTAAAAACAAAAGAAGAGTGAGTTGGAGAGATAAAATATGGTGGTTGTTTAACATAAAATTCTTCTTTGAGCTCTCCATTTAGGAAGACACTCTTCACATCCATCTGATATACTGTGAATTTTTTGAATGCTACATATGTAAAAAAGATCCTGATAGCCTCCAATCTTGCAACATGAGCAAATGTCTAGTCATAGTCTATGCCTTCCTCCTATGAATATCCTTGAGCTACCAATCTTGCTTTATTTATTACTATGATTCCTTGAGCATCCAAATTATTCCTAAAGACCCACTTGCTTCCAATGACTGGATAGTCTTTGGCTCTTGGAACTAAGTCCCAAACTTTACATCTCTCAAACTGATTGAGTTCCTCTTGCATTGCAATGATCTAGTGGGGATCTTGTTCTGCATCTTTAATGGATTGAGGTTCAATCTGAGAGATAAAAAAACATGCATCTGATCTTGATTCAATTGATGTTTTGTTTGAACACCAGCTGATATGTCTCCAATCACTTGAGATTTAGGGTGATCCCTAAGTGTGACAAGATCAACAGGTAGAGTTGTTTCTTCAACTATTTGTGGTGCTAATTCCTTTGTTGGAATTTCATTTGCCACAATATTTTTAGCACAAATATCATAATTTTCTTCATCACTGTCATCATCAGTAATCTGTTGAGAAGGATATACTGTATCCTCTTGTGTTAGGATTAAATCATCCATTTTCTCACATAGATTTGGTACCTGAAAAGATTCTATGGTAGAGACATTTCTCTCCTTATAAAACATATTAGTCTCATCAAAAGTTACATGAATAGATACTTCCATTTTAAGAGTTGATTTATTAAACACTTTATAAGCTTTACTAACTTGAGAATATCCTAGAAATATTCCTTCTGCAGCTTTGGCTTCAAATTTCCTTAAGTGTTTCTTATTATTATTATGAATGTAACATTTATAACCAAAGACTTAAAAATAATAAACTTTAGGTTTCTTAGATTTAAGCAATTCATAGGGAGTCTTACCCTTAAGTTTATGTATCAGACTCCTATTAAGAATATAGTTTGCTGTGCTAACTATCTCTGCCCAAAAAGATAGGGGCAAGTTAGCATCTGCAAGTAATGTCCCAGCAGATTCAATTAGAGTTTTATTTTTTCCTTCTACTACCCCATTTTATTGAGGAGTTCTAGGAGCAGAAAAACAATGCCTGATACCTTCCTTCTCACAGAATTCTTTCATCAGAAGAGATTCAAACTCAGTGCCATGATCACTTCTGACCAATGCAGTCTGAGTAGAGTACTCAATCTTGATGTTCCTTAGAAAGTTTATAAGAATTTTAAAGTTATCTGACTTGTTTCTCAGAAAGAACACCCAAGTGAATCTAGAGAAATCATCTACAATAACTAAGGTATATGACTTTCCTCCCAAACTTTGTAATGCAATGGGTCCAAAAAGGTCCATATATAGCAAATACAAAATTCTAGGTGAATCACTCTTAAAAATGGATTTAAAACTATTTTTGGTTTGTTTTCCTAATTGATAAGCCCTGTAGAGTTCTTCTTTCTTGTAAGAACCAGAAGGTAGTCCTCTAACAAGGTTGTCCTTAGATAGTTTAGCAATAGTCTTAAGGTTTACATGTCCTAATCCTTTTATGCCAAAGTTCACTAGTTTTACTAAACTGATTTAATAAACAGATTTCAGTTTTTGCTGAGTAAAAATTAACTAAGTAGATATTACCTTATCTAACTCCAGTTAAAACTATTTTATTTAAACTAGAAGTAATTGAACATAAAGACTTATTAAAGTTACCTGATAACCTTTATCACATAATTGACTTATGGAGATAAGGTTATGCTTGAGACCATTCACATAGGCTACCTACTTGAAGGTAACTGTTCCAACCTTGAGATTTTTATAGCCTTCTGTCTGGGCATAGTTGGAGTATCCAAAGATGAATTTTGGTCCAAGCTTTGCTTTAAAATCCATTAGATTAGCCTTGTTTCCTATTATGTGTTTTGAGCAACCACTATCTAGATACCACCGTTCCTCTGTAGTAGGATAGTTCTTTCCCTGCATGAAACAAATTATATGTTTTTGACCCAGGTTATCTTGGGTCCTACTTTCTTGATATAATCAGTAGAATAATAGAATATTCAGGTTGGTCTTTATAGCCCAGTGGATGATATCTTCTAGGAGGAATTATCCACTGAGTAAAAGGATTCTTAAAATTCTATGTTTGATTATATTGTTGAAAAGTAACAAATTTTCTGTTATGAAAATTTGGGTTCAATGAATTAGAATTATTATCGAGCTTCGTTCGACGAATAGTACTAATTTCGTCAAGCTCGGTTCACAGAATGATAGTATTCATTTTCTGTGTTCCACATTCGTCTATCTCTGTTCGACGAATCATATTGATTTCGTCGACCACCAGCTATTGAGTAGTTATACCAAAATTCTGGGTTCAGAGTTCGTCGATTACTGTTCGACGAATAATACTGATTTTGTCGATCTTGGTTCGACGAATTTTGTTGAACATAATTTTTATGAAAATTTTTAGTTTGTTTAGGCTTGTTCTTTTGTTAAACCTCAGTAGATTCTTCTAAATCTTCTAATTTCTCTTTTCCTTTTCCAGAAATAAATTTAATAGGTGTGGTTAAAATATTTTTCTGCACAAGATGAGGTTGACTTGATGAAGCTCCCAAGCCTAGTTTGCCATTTAGCCTGTCATTGACTGTGCTTGTGATATTCATCAGTTTGATGCTTCTCCCATTAAGGTATTCTTCAAACTTCTTTGCCTCAGATAATTTATTTTCTAATAAAACTATTTGTTCCTTAAGAATTTTTAAGTCTTCCTTAAGTTTAGTATTTTCAGAAGACAAGTTGTTCATTTCAATTAGTTTGTCTCTGAGAAGTTTTATTTACTTCTTAAATTTTATTAAGTCATTACATAATAATTTAAAATCTATTTTAAATTGATCTGAAGTTAAATCAAATGACGAGATTACCTGATCTTCTTTAGATTCCGATTCAGACTCAGAATTGCTGCATGATGCATTGATTGCCATCATACAGAATTCTTTAGCCTTTGCTTCTTCTTCATCTTCACTTGAGCTAGGTGAAGATTCTGAATCAGATTCACTCCAAGTCTCAGCAACAAAGCCTCTCTCCTTCTTTTTGTATTTATTGGAAGAGGATTTTTGTGAGGCGGTATCTTGGAACGAGGAACGGTCAGATAGTGTTTCTTGTGGTCTTTCTCCTTCATCTTGTCTTTCTTCTTATTCTCATGACATTCTGTAAGGATATGTACTGGTTTCCTACAAACATAACAAATTATTTCTTTAGTGAGAGTTTTATTATACCTTGGTTTGTCATCATTTCTGGAAGATCTCCTCCTGAAGTCTTTTCTTGCCATTTTATAGAATCTCTTAGCCAAGAGACCTATAAGATCTTAATTCCCTGAAGATTTTTCTTCTTCATTGGTAGCTTGGAAAACAATACTTTTTTTTTCCTTACTGGGGGTGAAGACTTCTATTCAGCTTCTCTTGTTCTGATGAACGGCTCATAAGATTTGAGCTTGCCCAATATGGTCTCTATTGTAATCTCATTTAAGCTTCTAACTTCTTTGATTGGCCAGATCCTTGAATCCCATGTGCTGGGGAAATACATAAGGATCTTATCATTAACTTCTATCAATGTGATGTCCTTCTCTAAGGATTTTAACTCATTGATAATGAGACTGAGTCTTGTATACATCTCAGCAACTGATTCAGATTCTCCCTTCTTGAAATTCTCATACTGAGAGATCAAGTGGGATCTTCTGTCCTTTCTCTCATCAGCATATTCAGCAACCATTGTTTTGAGGGAGTTCCAAATGTCCCTTGCCTGAAGAGCATTCAACAACCTTCTGTAAAATGTCATCTAACATTGTTTAAGCTAAGATGTTCATAGCTTTGGCATCAATAATCTTTGCTTTCTTCTAGGCTTCAGTCCATTATAGAGGTGGTACACCACTTGTACTTGTTGTTGCCATAGGTAGAGGTAGAACTATCAAGTTGGAGTTGTAGATATCTTTATCAATAGAGTTCATATAAAGTCTGATCCTTGTCTTCCATAGTGCAAACTTTATTAGATTGCACACAGGAGGTCTAGTTCTTGAATATTCCTTATTTTGTGCCATGATACATTTCTAGGTAAAATAAAATCTATCAGATCTAATGGTTCAGATGTTAGCCTTTAAAACCAAAGAACCACCCTCTGATACTAATTGAAAGTGAGAGATAGATCTACTATACACTAGAGGGGGGGGGGTGAATAGTGTATTTTAAAAACTTTAATTTATTTTTATAGCGGATTTAAAGTATGTGATATATATACAGCAAAAATCAGAGCACACAAATAAAATGAATAACAATCACAGACGACACAAGGAAATTTATAGTGGTTCTCCATAAATTTGGGTACGTCCACTCTTCTACCACCCTGGTAGGAATTCACTACAGGTTTTTGATCAAGTGCCCTGGCACCACAAGATCTAATTTTCTATGGGAGATCTAGCAACCCTTTGAGCTTTTGACTAGGTGCCCAAAAACCACTTAAGTCTTTTGATCAGGTGACTTAGAAGCCAATATGTCAACTTTTGAAGGGAGTTATAACCCTGTACACAGTTTAGAAAGGTAAACTAAAAGAAAATAATGATGTTTTCTTCTCTTTCAATAGTCTCTGAGAAGACTAAGTGGATGATGTAAAAGCCTCCCCCTGATTTGTGTAGAGATTGTGATCAGGAGAGGGAGACTTTTCTTCAGGGTGTAGGTCTTCAAGAGCAATATTTCTCTCTAGTAGCAATTTTAGACTGATGTAAAATTTGATTGTCTCTTGGAGAGTAAAAAGCTAGTTACAAAAACTCTATGTCTGTCTATGTTAATATGTATATCTATCTTAATCTGTAAGCAGTAATTTTTCTTAATATATTCTATGAGAAGATTTCAAGCATTTGAATTTTGAAAACATTACTTGAATAGATCTGGAGATTCTCTGAGAATTTTTAACGGTTGTATTCAAATATTTAGAATAAAAACATTCCTTAACTGCCTTGCTGATTAAGTAAAATATTAACTCTGTGATCAATCCATATTTTAATGCTGCCAGAATGGCTATATTCTTTAAGAATATTTATCCTTAAATACCCGAGAATAATTGACTGAAATTAAGCTTGTTAAAAATATTCTTCTTCTGAAAATAAAATCGTCTGAATACTGCAGAGAATTAGTCGAACTGAACAAAACTTTCGTTGATTTGAGCTTGGAGTTCATCGAACTAAATCTGTTATTCGTCGAACTGAGCTTGGCTATCGTCGAGCTGAATCTGCAAAGCTGAGATCAGAGTTTGTCGAACGGATCCCAGCTTTCATCAAGCTAAACCCAAAGGAAGAACTCTGAGTTCGTCGAGCTGATCTCGGCGATCGTCGAACTGCGCTCAGCTTTCGTTGAACTTATTTCTGCATTCATTGAACTGATTTTATCTGGAGTTCTTCTTAAGTAGCAACCCTGAAAAGAATAACCTATGACCCTAGGCTATACATGTTGGGTCAAACTAATCATCCTAACCAAGTGAAAGTGATCCTAGCCCAAATCAGTAATAGGGTTCCAACACATACGATTATCAGGTTACAGTGGGTCAGTAAACACAGGACTATATAATGTAATCCCTCATTGTGTAGGCCAATGTGTTGAATCACATGTAATCTCTCTATTGTGGTGTACTTCTATCCAAAGTACAGGAGATGGATCAAGGAAAGAACAATGCTTGGATTCAAAAGGACAGGAATTTGCCTAAGTAAAATTCATCGAGTATGGTTTGGAATACATGTCAAATTTGTCGAGTATGCTCATTCATATTCGTCGAATTCATCGTATATACCTTCCAACACTCGTAGAATTCACCATTTGTACTTAGGGCAAATTCTCTGAGAATTGGAAAATCCGCCATGTAAAATTCGTCGAGTATCATCGTGTATACTCTTCGAATTCATCGAATGTATCTAACGATACTCGCCGAATTCGTCGAATATACTAGATGATATACGCCGAATTCGTCGAGTCCATTCGACGCTACTTCTTTGGATTTTTCTAAGTCTCATTCGTCGAATATGACTTATCATGGCGTCGAGAGTCGTTGAGTCATTCAGCCTATACTCAATGAATTTGTCGAGTATACCAACTGATACTCGATGAATTCGTCGAGTATGATTCTCCACATTGTCGTTGAGTGTATTGTTGGCCTGAGCTGATTTGGATAAGTCTTATTCGTCGTATATCATAGACCATTCATCGACTATACTTATGATACTCGGTGTTACTCAACGAATTTGACTTAGGGCATTTTTCCGAAATTTTCAAATCGCTGGTTCGGGTTTCGGTCAGCCATGCACAGTACATTCAAGGTTTTGTTTTTGGGAATTTTCATATAACCGTTGGAAAGGATATCTCTATAAATACCTAGGGGATATTTCCTTCCAATCTAATCATGTTATTGATCACATTTCAAACCTAGTAATATTTCCAAAATCAGAATTCTGCCCGATCGGCCGCTGACACACAGTACTTCGCGATTTCTCCGATCGAACCTTGACGAACAGTGCGATTCATCTTCTTCGACATATACAACTTGATCGATTCTCTCTATACAGATCTATACTCCTCCAGATCAAGTCGTTTGAAGATTCAAGTCGAGATTTAAGATCTTTCAAGTCTACATATTCCGTGTTCTCCAAGCAATTTCAAGAACTACCATTCTGAAAGAACTACAGATTGAAGATCTTAATTCTTGTCTTTGTGATTGTAATATCTTGTAATATTCATTTCATTTTGTAGGAGATTTTCTTCGAGTTTGTAGATCCGTGTGTGGATCGAGTTTATAGATCCATTTGTGGATCGAGTTCGTAGATCCGATTGTGGATCGAGTGGTATGAGTGTGGTCTCCGAGTTGTAGGAGTTGCGGCTCCGAGGTGTGAGATTGTGGAAATCTACGATTGGTGAAGTAGAAGAATCTAGACCTTCATGGTAGATATGTGAGGCAGGAAAGTGGACATATCCAACTCGGGGAACCACTATAAATCTCAGTGTTTGTGTGCTTATTTTTTAAAGTATTATTATTCTACGAAAAGATAAATACATCACCTATTCATCCCCTCTAGGTGATTTAGGTAGATGCTAGATACTTTCAGGTGGAGTGCAAGAGCCCTAGTGGATTGTTACAATCATTTCTGATTTCGGAGTGGAAATTTGAGGATATCTTCATGGATTTGGTTCATGGTCTTCCCCGATCACAATCAGGGAATGACTCAGTTTGGGTGATTGTGGATCGCTTGACCAAGGTCACCAGGTTTATCCTTATGAGAAAAGAGATGCATGTAGATGTTTTGGTATGTCTCTTTGTGGAATAGTTTGTACGGTACCATGGGGTGCCTAAGACGATAGTCTCAGACCGCGACAGTCGTTTTACCTCCAAGGAATAGAAGGAAGTTCAAGCGTATATGGGCTTCCTCCTTACCTTTAGGCTCTGTTTGGGACAGCGGCGGTGCGGATCAGAAATCTGCTCTCTGATCCGCAGCCGCTATTATTACTGTTTGTTTTGGTAGCGTTTTAGGAATGGCGGTTCATTAAAAAACAGCGGACTGTATTTTGCTCAGCCGCTATCTCCCCCCCCCCCGCGTTTTGGCGTCTACAAAATCGCGTAATACATTGCCCCAGCCCATCGCTCCTCATTCCTTCCCGATCCCGATCCCATCGCCCCCTCTTCCACGCGATTTCCGGCGGTTCTTCTCCTCCGATCGCGATTTCTCCTCCGATCCAGGCGAGCCTTCCGATCCAGGAGATTTCTCCTCCTCCAAGCTATTTCTCCTCCTCCAAGCAATTTCTCTCCTCCTCCAGGCGATTTCTCTCCATCCGGACGATCGCCTTCCAGGCGATTTCAGCCGATCCGCCTCTTCCAGGTGACTTCCAGCAGCAGGGTCGGCCCCTAATTCCAGCATCCGGACGATCCGCCTCTTCCAGTCTCCACCCGCAGCCGCAGGATCTCCTCCTCCCGATCTTCCCTAGGCGGTTATTTCCATCTGAAGGTATATTTCCTCCAATAGAATTTTTTTTTGGTATATCTCATGATGTGTCTCATAATGTGTGTGTGTATGTGTGATTTTTTTGGGGGGTATGTGGTGTGTGTATGTGTGTACGAATGTGTGTGTGTGTATGTGTTATTTTTTTTGGTGAATGGTTTTATGTGTGTGTGCGTGTGTGAATAAGGGTGTGTGTGTATGCGTATATGTGAATGTGTGTGTATGTATGTGATGGTGTGTGTATGTGTATGAATGTGTGTGTGTGTGTGTGTGTGTTTATTTTTTTTGTGTATGAATGTGTGTGTGTGTTGTTTATTTTTTTGTGTGTGTATGTTTTATGTGTGTGTGTGTGTATGTGTGAATGAGGGTGTGTGTGTGTGTATGTTTTATGTGTGTGTGTATGTTTTATTTTTTTTTGTGCATGAATGTGTGTGTGTGTGTGTTGTTTATTTATTTGTGTGTGTATGCTTTATGTGTGTGTGTGTATGTGTGAATGAGGGTGTGCTTGTGCTAATGTGTGTGTGTGTATGTGTTATTTCTTTTTGGTGAATGGTTTAATGTCTGTGTGTGTGTGCTAATGTGTGTGTGTGTAGGTGTTTTTTTTTTTGGTGAATGGTTTTATGTGTGTGTGTGTGTATGAATGTGTGTGTGTTTGTTATGTGAAAGAGTGTGTATGAATGTGTGTGTGTGTGTGTTATGTGAAAGAGTGTGTATGAATGTGTGTGTGTGTGTGTGTATGTGAAAGTGTGTATATGATGCTACTGGATTGGATGTTCTCAAGAGTCGCTGCATGTTGGAAGAATATTTATCCTACTTTCTAGAACTATGTAATAAAAGACTAATGGTATGTGTTATTTTGAAATTTTTAGTTTTTAAAAAAACAGCTTCCAAAAGTTGTTTCTCCAAACAGCCAAAATTTGCGCATCCAAACAGTCTGCAGCTTTTCAAAGAGCAGTTCTGCAAATAACAACCAAACAAACTGCAGCTTTTCAAAACAGCTCCCCAGAGATCTATTTTAAAATAGCTCTATCTGGACAGCAGCTTTTCAATTCGCCAGAGCTAACCCAAACAGACTCTTAGTTACAGCTTTTCATCCTCAGACGGATGGCCAATTTGAGAGGACCATCAGAACCATGGAAGACCTGTTAAAATTGTGCGTATTGGATAAAGGAGAGCCATGGGAAAGACTCTTACCACTGGTGTAATTATCATACAACAACAATCATCAAACCAGCATCGGAATGGCACACCTCGAAGCGCTTTATGGGAGGAGGGGTAGAACACCTTTATTATGGGCACATGATGAAGACCCGATGATTTTAGGGGTAGAGTATTGATGATGTCGATGCTATGGTTAGGTTGATACGAGAACGCATGCTGGAGGCTCAGAGTTGACAAGAAAAGTATTATAATGTGGAACATAGGATGGTGGAGTTTCAAGTGGGTGACAAGGTGTTCTTGAAGATCAAGCCAATGCATGGAGTGTCATGAGTGCGTGGTTTGAAGAAGCTCAGCCCAAGATATGTAGGGCCCTATTCTATATTGGAAAGGATTGGCCCTTCGGTCTATCGACTGGAGCTACCACCTGAGCTACAAAATTTGCATGACGTATTCCATGTTTCATCGCTTTAGAATGCACTACTGCGGCTCGATCAACATGTCCCCGCCATAGCTGGAATAGTGGCCACAGATAGGTCTGTTCAATATGAGCTAGTGCAGATAGTGGACACCGAGACAAGATGCTTGCGGTAAAAGAGTGTCCCTTTGTTGAAAGTCCAATGGTCTAATCACGGAAAAGAGGAATACACTTGGGATCCAGTGGACTTGATGCGGAAGCGCTACCCGGAGCTGCTTCCCAAAGGTAAATTTAAAAGCATATCTTACTTTTCATGCTTTACCTTCCAAATAGACTTAGCCTGATTTCGGGGATGAAATTTTTTAGGCCCAGTTCGTTTTGCCGATTTTGATAGGTGGGTTTTGGTTTTACTTAAATGAAAACCTAAAATCAAGTTCGTTTAGCCTTTTTGAGCAAAGTTTTTAGTTTTCTTTGAAAACCGATAGGTTTTCAACTAGATAAAAATTAACTAGCCCTAAAACTCACCTCATTCGCTCGGTTTTCATCCGGCCTTTATTTTCTCCCCCCTGCCCGATCGAGTCAACACGCGACGACTGCGGCAATCTCCGGCTCGCCTCTTTTCTCAGAATCGTCTCCTTTCTCCGGCTTGCCTCCTTTCTCAGGCAACCGAGAAGCTCACTCCTCTCCCCTCTCGGGGTAACAATCTTCCTGAATCCCTTTCTCTCCCCCCTCGTCGAACCTTTTCTTCCTTGCAAAACTCCACAAAACACTTTCTTCCTCCTCTCCGATGCAGATCTTGGGTAACTTCTCCTTCCTCTTGTAAATTTGAAAAATGCTCATTATGGAGGGTCCCTATCTGTGCAATTTAGGTTATGACGGAGATTCTTAGGAGGGCTTGGTTGCGCGTGCACTTGGGTGATTAGTTTTTTTTTTGCTCAAAATATGTGGTGGATTGTATCTTTTTGATGTATGGAACCTATATCATGATTATTGTATCTTTTTAATGCATAAAAACTATTGTGTTTTAACATTTTGATATGTGAAAACTTATATCATGGATGATTAGCTTTTTAATGATGTTTAAAATGTTTGTTTATATAAGTTTGATGTCTTTTATTAATTTAAAAATCAATTTCTGTGTCTGAAAACCTTCCAATAGACGAATACAAAATTTGACATTTCTCAATTTTTAGGACTGAAAACCTTCCTACAAACGAACAGAAGAATTGAGTTTTGATAGAAAGCCAAAACCTTCCAGTTTTTAGTTTTCGACCAAAACCAATTCATGTCAAACAAAACCTGCGAAACGAACATGCCCTTATTTTGTTTATAGGATTTATAACGTCCCGATTCACGCTATACCCCTCGTGCGCATTTTCAAGTCTAGATAGTTGACTTCGGCCCAGGGTGCGCTGGTGGATAGGCTTGCACCTGATCCGATGGAAGTGATGACTCGACATTGAGTGTCTGGACACTACCGAGTGGCGGTCGTAGCTACCGCGCGGCGGTAGCCATCGTCGAGTATATACGACGAAAACCTAGAGGAGTCGAGGGCATTGAGTGATCGTCGAGTGGACTCGAAGATCGTCGAGTACTACCGCACATCGGTAGTAGCTACCGCGTGGCGGTAGAGGTCATCAAGTATATTCAACGAACACCGAGTCGAGAGCATTGAGTGGACAAAAGGTCATCGAGTGCTATCGTGCGACGGTAGCAGGATAACTCGCGGCGGTAGTCGACCTATTTACTGGCGTATGGCTTTGTAAGTTATCACTTGGCCGTAGTCCCGTTGAATTATTTATCATGGCGCTCGGTAAGATACCGCACGACTGTAGGAAATGTACCTCACGGCGATAGCATACAGGTGGCGGCATATGAGTGGGCAGTTTGGATGGTGGCTTGCAGAGGAAGTAAATTTCAAAGTTATTGTGCGGCGGTAGCATGCTACCACGCATCGGTATCTCCCTGATCGAGAAGCCCTAAATCCATTTGGCCGCTCCCTTTATATACGGTTGTCCACGACTTGGCCGATAGTCTTCTTCTTCGATTTTATTGAGAGAATGAAGAGTGCAGAGCTTTTCTTGGAAGGATAAGGAACGGGACAGACATTCTCTCGGAGGAGAAGAGCGAGAGCCATAGCCGATGCCGCCATGCCGCCAAGGAGGATACCAAGATCCATGGCCGGAAACGAGGTGAGCTTCCTACCCCTTCCCTTGGTTCTAGATCTTTAGTGAAATAGGAGAGATGTCGGCTCAAAGGAGTTTGACCTTGGTGAGAAATGGAGATCTCCTAGGAAGAGACCATGCTAGGACCTTTATCCTAGGGTTTGTTGTCTTCTACCTTTCCTCTCTTCAATTTGAAGACGGTGCACTTGGTTCCGTGAAGAATGATGGTCTAATGAGGGTGAATAAGGGAGGAGGAAGAGCTGAATGCTTTTTTGTATGAATAGTTAGAGGAAGAATACGAACCGATGTCGTCCGTTGGTCTTCAAGATGCGTGAGGAAATCTGTTTTCTGTGCGCAGCAGACTTCAAGGTCATTTTTGAGTATGGTACGACCATATATAGGTCTTGGGCTGAACACAAAAATTGTAGTCTTCAAAATGACCTTTCTAATAGATGATTACACGTTCCCATATGTGTTAACCCAAAAATCGGCGATCCCTCCCAAGGTAGCTTGCTTGCAATTCGCGGCCTGCTCCAGGTTCCCCCTAGAGGTCGGGGCCTGTCAGCCCCATTTTTTCTAAGGATGGCAGGACAGACTTCTCTGTCCGCTCAGGCCGAGCGGCTAGGGCGGTCTTCCTGTCCTAATAGCCCAGGTCGCACAACAGCCGCTTGTTCTGCAGGCGCTACTGATTGCTTCCTCAGTCCGCCCCTGCAGGCCGCGCGGTTAGGTCAGCTAAATGTGCAATGGTTCATTCTTCTCCAATAGGCGAACTACCAAAGTAAGCAGTAGAATCGCATTGAAATCCGCCCAGACTGCCAAGTAGCCGCATGCTCGGCAGGAGACATGTTTCTTCAGCCCACTCCTGCATGTCGCACAACAAGCAAGGCAAACCACCTCATCGCCAGGTGACCTACCTCCAGATTTCCCAACACAGTGCGGACTAACCTCAGTCTACAGAAAGGTGGCAGACTCAGCCTCTATCCGCCAAAGGGAGGTGAACGCTCCATTCACCAGCTGACGAAATCGCCTCATCGGCTAGTAAGTATGCGCAACCTGCTCTCTTCAGTCCGCCTGGTCGCAAAGCCCTTGTCGCCCAGCAGGGGGGACAAGCCTCAAGTCAGTAGTCGCGACCTACCTCTACGCCACCCACCATCAGCAGCGGCGACAAGCCTCCAGTTCGCCGGATAGCAGGAATGGCGACCTGCCTCCAGGACACCAGTTAGGAATGGTGACCTGCCTCCAGGGCGCCAGTCAGCAACGGCTACCTGCTCCACCTCGCTAGCATGCGCGACCTGCCTCCTTAGTCCGTCAGGTCGACAAGCCCTTATCGCCCAGCCGAACAACAAACCTCCAGCAGTAGAGGCGGACTCCTCCAATCCACTGCGAGCTAGGCGGACTCATCGTGCAGTCCGCTAGAAGAACTTCCCTAGCGATAGCTTCTCAGCAGCCAGCGACCTGCCTCATCGTGTCCGCAGTAGGCTAGACAGGACTTATTATGCAGTCTACTAGCTAGCCCTCTAGTTTCCCGGTGCCCGCTTCTTCCCAGCAGCGAGCAGACTGCTCCTCAGCTCGCATAGCTCGGTGCGGACTCGCTCAATATAGTAGAGGCGGACTCGTCCCAGTCCTCCAACAGAATATCAACTCAAGTGGACAAGTCCCTAACCGCACAACATGGTCCGGACTCAGCGGACTTCGCATCTACTCGCGCAACTTACTGTCCAACCGGGGTTAACGTTACTAGGACCGTCTCCGACCGAGCCTATAAATAGACCCCCATACCTCTCATTCAGCAAGCATAGTGGAGTGGGGAAACCAAGGCATCAAGACTTGCGGACTCAGTTTCCCAGTCCGCATGATCTCACCTATCTTCTTGGCCTGATCGCGCAGTCCGCTCGTCTTAGTCTAGCGAGCTGCGAGATCAGCTAACCGCGCAGTCTGCCAACATCTCTACTTAGTCCGCGCGGCCTCTGACAGCTTCTTTCCTTAGCCGCCAGCTTCCCCCTTTGTACCCTTTATTTGCTTTCCATGTAAAGGTGCAATCCCAAGCTGTAATTCTCTGATTCATAATCAAAGGAAAGCCCATCGCAAGAGTGGCATTTAAGCCGCGGCGAGCGAAGTCTGATGTCGCTGCTGCAAGCGACCCCCTCTTCTTCTCAACTCCTCTTCTCTCTCAGTAACAACATCAACCATCAAAGCCTAACCGTCAAAGTAACCGTCTGCTCGATAGTTCCTCAACAACCTCCCATTATCCCCTCAACCCTTGATCAAGCGCGTGCTCCACTCTCGAGCATGCAGAGGCCTTCACTGCATCCTCATCAACCTCTCCACCTCATCGTAGTGAGACCGAACACCCGCCATTACATTAGTAGTTCTATTTATATAGCACAAGTAATGTAAGTAAAGTAGTACTAAAAGAAGTGCAGTAAGTAAAGTAGTACTGAAAAGAAGTGCAGTAAGAAAAGTAAAGAAACTGAGCAGAAAGTAAACTATCTACCACTACACTAAAATCCCAGGAGTACCTTAACTTATATGAATGCCCATACAAACTTATAAGTTAAGGTTTCACAATTGTAACTTATCATATAAAAGAGACCATACTAATTTATATGATAAGGATATATGGTGCATATATCCTAAGTATGTACGTATGTTATGGTATGCGGGTTATGATTCATACAAGTGCAACCCACACACACCACTCTGTGATCTTTAGTTCCCTCTTTTTGGAGTTAGCTTAATTCTCAGATACCACCGTTGTGGCTACGACAGTAGTGGAGCAGGCGTCTCCACTCCTAGACGGGTATACACACTACTAGGCATAGACCTCCCATACGCCTCTGTACACGTCCGAGGTGCACTCTAGAGTCTCTGCGTACTAATTGCTGGCTACCTACTAGTCTTTTCAGTCGGGTTTGCATTTTTGGGGAATGTACTCCACACCGCAGTATAAACAACCGATTGGCCCCTCAAACCCTCACACCTCACCAGAGTCACCGTACTGCCATCAGTGTGATGATTGGCCCGGTACCGCATAACCCTCCACTAGTTTGTTCCTATGCACATGCAATGTATTCCAACCCGAGCCTCTAGCTCGCAGGACCAACTCGTCCTGAAATAAATCTCTCAAAACTCCAGCTCGCAGGACCAAACCTGTCCTGATATCAAACACCCGAGTCTCCAGCTCGCAGGACTAAATCTGTCCTGATATCAATCTCCCGAGCCTCCAAATCGCATGATTAAAACCCGTCCTGTATCCAAACATCCGAGCCTCCAGCTCGCAGGACTAAAACCCGTCCAGAATCACTTACAACCCTATACAGCTGAGTTTGTCACATCGTTCCCTTAACCTATTAGACTACTCTTGTTTAATTCTTATTATACATAGTAGTTTAGGGTTAATCCGTGGATTACCCAGGGCATGCCCAGTGAAGGGCTCTTGTGGGCACTAATAACTATGATGGGCTGAAGCCCAAAACTCTCTTTCTCAAGGACACTTACTTTTATTAGTGTTTACCCATTATTAGTACCCAACTCTCGGTGTTGCTCTTGAGTGAAGCTAAAGACTTAAGGTATTTATTGGGAGAGCGACAGTCTTCCACTGGTCCCCATTATAGTTATTCTTCTTGGGGTTTGCACTCTAACACTCGTTACTAAGTAGTGACCTACTTGACACCGACTAGGGTTTCAACTTCCCAATACAGTTCTCAATCCAACCACTTATCATATCCTCTATGGGTGCTAGTGTTATATGTTACTTTTGCTACGCGCAACCCATGACCTAATACTAACTCGTATGAGATTACTTCTAATTCCTTGGGCTAAAGGTCCCTAAATATTTATCATGGGTTTGACATGTGTATGAAATTGACCATTTAGAATTTCATCATCTTCCTAAGTATTTAGGACCATAAATTAAATCATTTAACTAAGTGACCTAGTTCACTTTGTACATGAACTACGATATCCAATCATCTATTATGTCTAAGTAATTTATCTGGAGTTCATCTAGGTTAAAAATGACTGTCCACCAAGAATCCTTATTTTTCCATTTGATTTACCATTCATTTTCTATTTATGATTAAATTCATAATTATTCAAATTTTCAAATGAAGTATCTAAAATATTCAACTAAAAATTCATAGAAAATTACTGGTAATTAACATCATCATAATAATACTCTAAATAGAAATTCATACCCCTAACCAGAGATTTGGCCTAAAATAATTACAGGTGAACATTTTTACAAAAATGCCACTACTATGGTTTTCAACATACTCAATCATCCAAAATTCTTAAATAAATTCACAGAGTATCACAGAAACAAGACTATATACATTTTCCCATAATTTTTCCAAACAGTATTACCCCTAATTTTAATTTAAATCCCAAAAGGGTAAAACTATAAATATACTAATTACACCAGATGTAATTCTCAAACATGCTCATAAATTTTTTCAGAGATGTAAAATGTCATATTAGGGCTTGTATCAAAATTATAGAATTGTATAAGGTCGGTAGCCCTATTTATCATTTTTATTTCTAAATGAGCCTATTTTCCAATATTTCAAATTAATGGGATTTTTGATCCCAAAAATTCCAATCTTTCTATGGGAGGTGTATTTCTTCCCTATGAATCTCTGTCCAAAATCTCATGGACATGCATTGGGCCAAATGGCTAATGTCTATTTTTCCCACTTTTTACTATTGGCACACCATTTACAAATCTACCTCCACCATGCATGTTGGATTCCCAAACATGCAGAGGTCCAAATGGTTTGAAAATTTTACCATGGTCACATAATTACCCAATGGACAAGCCACCCAAATTTGGGGGTATTTGGAAAAAAGGAATCTCCATATATTCCATTTATTTAATAATTGAAATTTCTATAAAAAATATAGAAAATTTCCTCCCAAAAATTCTTATTTTTGGGCAGGACCTAAGTCTAGCATAAAAACATGCATGAACAAAATTGCATTGCCCGTGGACATAGGTTTTGACATAGGCATCCATTTAAAATTCTGCCCTAGCCTAGGAGCAGTCCTAGGCAAACTATCCTATAGGGAGCTACAGTGCTCCAAATTATAATTTTAGGGTGTCAAATTAATAGTGAGACATTGATCTACCTTTTTCATGTTGGAAGTTATTTCTGGAAATGCCTCTAAGAGGCCTAATTTAATCATGTAAGATCACTCTAAATATGTGATAAAATGTACACTTATTTAAATAATAATATTATTTAATTAAATCACAGATTTTCAACAGCATCGGGTTATTGTCCCTGATAGCCGATGGCCCAGATTTAAACTTCCATGGATGGTTTGATCTGCCGATTCCAGCCACCTGAGTCGCCGCCACCGCCAACAATTGTCTCCACCACCTCTGTTGAGGTGGCAATTGGCATTTCTCGACGACATGGTCGTCGGAGGAGGCTACTCCGACAAAAACTAGCAAGAAGAAAAGCTTGTATTTCTCCCTCTTCCTCACATGGCATTGGGCTCAATTGAGCCCGATATCTCTCCTAGTGGATCTAGAAGACTAACATAGAGGGAGGGGAGAAGAAATGGACTTGGATGCTAGCTTGGCGGCGGGTATGGTAGTGGTGAGCCATGGCTGACCCCTTGCTCCGACGAGTTAGCTCGATTTCTGCTTTCTCCAGCAAATGCTTAGCTCCAGCAGTCATTCTCCACTCCCTGGGCTTAAAGTAGATGATGAAGGGCCTTGGTAAGGAGTGGGAGTGACAGGCTAGTGTTTCTTGTCTCTTCCTTTTTATAAGAATAATTAAGGATTAAGTTGTTTGCCGCGTCTCAGCCTATTGTTGGACTGCAAATTAGTTTGAGTTGCTTTGCCACATATCACCTTAGTATTGGACCGCCAATCATTTATTTAAATAAGCCTTCTTTAGAAGATTAACTTATTAAATAGGTTTTTGAAAAGAGTCGGGTTCAAATGTGCCATCAACACATATCCCGAAAACCCGGTTCATTCATACAGGTGAACAAGATGAAAATACTCTAAGTCCAAAAGCGTTGAGTGGTGTTGAGACCACTCAACGCCGCGTTGAGTCTACTCAATGCTAACAACATTCAGAATATCTCTTAGTCAACAGTGTTGAGTGGTGTTGAGACCACTCAACGCCGCATTGAGTCCACTCAATGCCAACAACATTCAGAATATCTCTTAGTCAACAACGCTGAGTGGTGTTGAGACCACTCAACGCCGCATTGAGTCCACTCAATGCCAACAACATTCAGAATATCTCTTAGTCAATAATGTTGAGTTGCGTTGATACCACTCAATGCCGCGTTGAGTCCACTCAATGCCAACAACATTCAGAATATCTCTAAGTCAATAGCATTGAGTGGTGTTCAAACCACTCAATGCCACGTTGAGTCCACTCAATGCCAACAACATTCAAAATATCTCTAAGTCAATAGTGTTGAGTTGCGTTGAGACCACTCAATGCCACGTTGAGTCCACTCAACGCCGCATTGAGTCCACTCAATGCCAACAATATTCAGAATATCTCTAAGTCAACAACGTTGAGTGGCATTGAGACCACTCAATGCCGCATTGAGTCCACTAAACATGAACAACATTTAGAATATCTCTAAGTCAATATCATTGAGTGGCGTTGTGACCACTCGACACCTACAGTTCCCAGAATATTTTCTAAGTTAAATTCGTCGAGTGACATCGAGTGCACTCAACACACTCGACACTTCGTCGAATGGCATCGATAACACTCAACACCCACAGTTCCCAGAATATTTTCTAAGTTAAAGTTGATTGAACCATAAAGTGGGCCCTATGGGAATCCACCCTAACTCCTTGGGTCAAACCAAGACTAACCCCATTCACTAACCGCATGTTCTACCCTAATCTAAGTTAAGGGGTCTAAAAGAAAATGTGTTTTTACAAATCCCAATAAATAAAAAATAATAATTTCGTCCCCGAAATTCAAGTTTGGGTCTACGGGGTTCCTATGCACATGAATATAAGAACTTTTCAAAAAAAAAATACTTATGATATACCCGAGGTGAAGAGTCCCAAATATTATCCCTGCATTAGTTCCATCGATTCCCAAGTGTGCTCCTCCCGTCCATGGTTGGACCACAACACCATGACCAAGGGAACCTTTTTCTTTCGCATCACTCAAATCGTTGTATCACCGATCCAGATTGGCTTTAAATAGACTGATCTATCAGGTGCTACTGGGCTTGCTGTAGTGGTAATATGCTCCTCTGGCCAAAGGAGAGCTCTTCAAAGCGAGGAGACGTGGAAGACATTATGTGGAGTCCCTAACTCTGGAGGCAGCTCCAGCCGATAAGCCAAGGGACCGATCCGCTCTAAGATCAAGTATGGTCCCATAAATCGAGGGCTGAGCTTCTTGGGCCTCCGCACCCGTGAGACACCATGCAATAGACGTATCTTCAAGAACACCCTATCCCCCACCTTCCAATGCCTCACATCATAGTACTTGGCCTGCCTACTCTGTGCCTCTAGCATTCTGTTACTGATCAATGTATGTGCGTGTCTGTAATCTCAATAAAATGTGATCTGAGTGCCCGAGGGTCCTCATCCTGGACCCAAGGTAGCGGTATCCGACACTTCTTACCATATAGGATTTGTGGTTATTGTTATAAGAAAACTCTATTAGAGGTAATATTCTCGTTTCAAATGTATTTTCATTATACTTCGGGATACTCACCATCACCAGTTATTTGAATATATTTCCAAGTCTTCAGACATATTATCATTATAATAAACCTTAATCACACATTGGATTTGGAGCCCCTTACGACCAATGATCAACAAGTACGTGAAAATCAATAATCTTATATGCTGAAATCTTTTCTATTCTTGTCCACCTGGATTATTACTTATCAATCGACGTGAATTTATAATCACTAAAGTTATCATACTCATGTGACCAACGCTATCATGTATTGTAATTAACAAACTTCCAAGATTACGATGTGATGAAGAGATCATCATTTTGTTTCTTCTCAATTCACCTTGGCTTTCTCTTGCAATATATCTGAGTTCATTAATCAATTCCTTAATCGATGATATAATTATTAATCATGTGTCACATCAATTGGGTTATGGTGTTAGGGCATCTAGGAACGTGCTTTGTTGAGGTAACACACACCTTTAATTATACATAAAATATTTGTGTTGTCGTTACTGCTTTGATTTTAGTTTATCGAAAAATCATTTGTTCGAATTCTTGTGGATTGTACGCAACTTATTTCGTTCTTTGAATATAGTATGTCATTATGCGTTGATGAAGTTACAATCTCTCTTTAAGTTGTGCCAACTAATCATCTGATTCATAAGCCCGAGAAAGTTTCTAGCGTCTCATGGCGACTTTCCTTATTCTAGGGTTGTAATGTATCCAAGCGGGAAATCCTTTATGTATATCCAAAACTTCTAGGAAGGGTTGATCATCTTGCCGATTATGCATATACAAAAAATCATATTTATTTAAACAATATTTGAATAAATCAAGTCTTCTAGATCACTACGTTTGTGACACACGTTTTATAGACAGGGTCTAAGGAAATCCAAGTCGTTACCAATTTAGCCCAATAAACAAAAGGATAAGTGTTGGGTCCATTGATCCCAATGTCCTGGATTTGAAGAAGGCCAAGCATACAATGTATACACATGTGGTGATCTAACTTGTGATCAAGTTTAGTAATTGCAGGATTGCCCTATAATATTCATGGGACAGTTAGCCTAAGTGGCTAAGTCAGGTAAACTCTTGCCTAAGGAGTGGATTGATAGAAATCTATCTAAGTCCACAAGCATTGAGTGAAGACTACTCACTCAATGGCAGATGACCTATAGCGCTTATTGGAGCCTATAGAGTCAAAGCCAAAGTAATGGCAGACTGGAAAAGTTGCCAAGTCCACATGCGTTGAGTGAATTCAACTCACTCAACGCCATACAGCGAAAAGCTGTGAGATAGGTTAATGTTGTAATAGCCTAAGTAGAAATGAGCAGAAAAGTGGCTAAGTCTATAGGCGTTGAGTGTAGCTCACTCACTCAACGCCATAACTCATAATCATTGAGTATAGCTCAGTCAGTCAATGCCACAAGAAAACTGTGAATATTTACCAAGTCCACAGGTGTTGAGTGAGGCAAGCTCACTCAATGCCATGTGATATTGCATTGACTAATTCTAAAAGGAAGTGTTCTTCTTGACACAGAAATTTGGATAAGTCCAAATGCATTGAGTGTAGCTCACTCACTAAATGCCAGATAATAGAAGTGTATGTTAAGTAGTTTGGCGTTGAGTAGAGGTTACGCACTCAATGCCAAGAAGCAGGAAAATTGGCTAAGGCAAAAAGCATTGAGTGAGATGTGCTCACTCAACGCTCTCAACACCTAATTTACAGAATGCATAAGCTAAGGCACAAGGCGTTGAGTGAGGTGTGCTCACTCAACGCTCTTAATGCCAGACATGTAGAAAAGGCTGTAGAAATGGCCAAGGCAAAGGGTGTTGAGTGAGGTTTGCTCACTCAATGTTGTAAATGCGTAGTTAGGTAGAATTCTGTCTAAGTACTTTGGCATTGAGTGAAGCTCATTCACTCAACACCTATTCTACTGATGCTTGATTTTTGACTAAGTCCAAAGGTACTGACGTCAGTAAGTTAACAAGTCAGCCTTATTAAAATTATTAGTGGCAAAGATACAGTACATGACAAAAGGCGCCACATACCTACTATACGATAGTTAGACGTTAAAGCAAGGATGCAGCTTGCATTAAATGTGTGGGGCCCACTACTAAAAGAGCCATTGAGTTGCATTCAATAAAAGTAAAGCCTTTTATGAAAAAGGCAGTGGTTGGAGTTAGTTCTTCTTCATCACCATTGTTGCTGTGAAGAGAAGAACAGAGAGCAAAAATACTGGAGGTCTAAAGGCTCAACAAGTTAGCTATTTTTCTTGATCTTCGACTACAACAAGAACAGAGAAAGTCTCTGAAGAGGATAAGAAGTTTAGCATGTGCTATTTTCCATCTGCACCAATAGGTTCTTCACAGATCCAACTGCACAACACTAAAGAACATCTACTGGAGGCTGTGAAGAAAAAGTTAGGGCTAAACATCCTTAGTACAGGAAAGAAAGAAGGAGCAGAACTATTTTCTTCCAGCTACTTCCTGCACAAGCTAAAATAAGCTCTGTATCCTTGTTGCTGTGAAGAAGTTGAGCTGAGAATCCTTTAGCTCAGTTAACAGCTAGTTTTGCTGCAGTCACTTTACAGTTCCAGCAGGAAGAATCCCTCGTACTATGAAGAAGAAGTTAGGACTGAGTATATCTCAGTTTAAGTAAAGATAGAATCAGAGAATATATACTTGGAGTCAAAGTTGGGCTGAGTCTATCTCAGTCAAAGTAGATTGGAACAAAGAAATTTCTCTTGTGTCCAATCAAGACTCACCAACCTACTTCCATCTTATAGGATCCTCTTGGATCTGAGCTGTAAGAGAGTGTAACTCTTTGAGGTAGGATCTTCTGGATCTGAGGTAGGGCTGTCCTCCCAACCTGATTGTAGGTCCTTTGGCCTGAGGTAGGTGATCAGCTGGTCACAGAGTTGTAGGCCCTTGTGGCTGAGCTGTAGGTCTTTGAGGAGACTAAGAGATCCCGAGGGATCTGAGGTGTGAGCTCTTTGGAGCAGAGTTTTGGAGAAGTGACTTGTCTAACAAGATAGTTGGATAGGTGGGAGGGAAAGTGGATGTACCCTTGTTAGGGGAACCACTATAAATCTTATGTGCTTTGTGTGTTTTCTTTGTGTTGGTTTTATTGCAGGTTGCCTGTCTTGAAAGCAGAATATAATTAACTAATAAAGCATCCAACCAAAGAAAAATATAAGATAGTCACTAAGGACTTATAAACCAATTCACCCCCTCTAGGTGATTTAGCTATCCTTGAAATCAAGGACTTTCAAGTGGTATCAGAGGGAGGTTACTCAACAAGGACCTAATTATTTGAGTAGACCTCAAAGGATAGCTAAAAAGGTTTTAACTTGTGTTCTAAAGTAAACCATAGGGTGTGGAGATCAATGGAGCTCCAAGTCTGTAGAAAAGACATGAACAACATTGGACTGTTGGGAGCTATTGCAGAAGACATAGTACATCCAGATACTAGAGCAAAGATCAGGGCCCATCTGACACATTCAGATAGTGAATCATAGGTGGATGAAGTTGAGGATTGAGAATGCATAGGCTATGAGATGACAGCTGCACCGAAAAAAGAATCCTACTAGGATCAGCCTAGACCAAATGAGGTATATTTCACATATATCTCATCCTCAGAGTCTGGATATGAATCCTACTCAGACTCTGATGCATCCTCATTAAGTGATGTTAAGAGTCCTCTGTCAGAAGATGGTATCAATCAATTGATTGAAAATCATGCCGCACTTCTGAAAGCTTTCAAGAAAAGCAAGATGCTTGTTAAGAAACAAGCAGAGAAAATTGTCTCCCTACAGCTGGCTGCTTCCCAGCAAGATGAGACTTCATCTTTGCTATATCTGAAAGAGAGGGAAGTAGCTTATCTGAAGATCATGGTAGATATCCATGTTGAGTCCATCAAATATAAGGACTCTATCATCAAGGATCTTGAAGAGAAACTTGAAAGGGAGAAGAGGGTTGTGACCAATTTCTCTTAGATAGATGTTATCAAGAGAGAATCTGAATCTGAGTGGATTTCCAAAGTTATCCAATCTCAGAGGAGAGGTCAGGCTCCTGTTAGGCCTTAGTCAACCTCTCACAAGGTATTATCCCATCCAACAGGCATGACCAAGACTATAAGTATAGTCAATGGAGGTGTGTCAATCTTACTTATAAGGTTACAAAGTACCTTACAATGGAAGAAGAGAGGTCATGAGATTGAGTGCAAAGAAGGCCCCCATGTAGAAATCCAAAAGTCCCAACCTGTACCTTTTGTATTTGGTGCCCCAGCCCCCTCATTCAAGGATATGGCTAAGGCCTACTCTATAGTTCTTCCAACAATAACTCAATCCAAAGGTAAGCCAGTCAGTGTGGTTACCTTGGCTATCTCTGAATCCATGAAGAACATGCCATCTGCAAAGAAGGCTATTACTAATGATGTTCAGAGTAAGCCAAGTTCCTCTACTGGCAGTCTCAATTTTTGTCAAGGTCTTGCTGAAAGAAACAAGAAGAAGGCCATAGTTCTCCCCACTGAATAGATAGCCAGAAATGGCTTGCACACTTCAAGGTGTGTTCAGAAAAGGAGATACAACATCCATGAATATTGGTGTTGTGGCAAGGTGGGCCACTTTGCCATAGATTATTGGCACAACCCCTGTGTGCCAAAGGCAAGGCAGTGTCTTCTTGACAGGACTCCTGTAGGTAGACATATGCATTCTTATGCTAACAGGAACTTAGTACCAAAATCATATTGGGTTCCTAAGGTAAGGTAATTTCTATTTTACAGGATAGTCTAAGTGGCCATGCCCATATATGTCCTTGGATAGTGTTGTACTAGGCCTAAGTCTTGGTAAACGGATTGGATAAATTGACTAGCATGCACAAGATGTCTAACACATGTGCAATTGTTGAGGGGGAGCTTGCAAAAGAAAGCCAGATGCATATCAATGGTTAAAGTTTAGGAGCAAGGAAGCAGGTGTGCTCAGAGGCTGTGAATCTAGCATCAGCTCCTAGTCCACTAGACAGAGATAAATAGAATTCATCCTATTTATGACTCTACTAAATGTTCTCTCAATTGCAAGAGCTATGCATATTAGACATAAGATAGTTGAACTTAAGATCTGAGAAGATGTAAGACAATTATCTAAAAACTTGTCTAATTAAATAGTTCAGTTGCTCTTATGGTCACTATGCCACAAGATGCAACTATGCTCAACATCCTCAAACTTGACATAGGGATGTTGATTTTATGTCAAAATGCACCCCACTAGGACACAGTATAATGTGCATTATAGGTCACCTTAATCCCTAGTGATTAGGCAAATTTTGTTTTACTAAAGAAGTCAAAGGCAATTTAATTGCTAAAGAAATGGTCAATCAATTAAGACGAATAAGTTCAAAGGTTAAGAAAAATAAGCTTACTCAACAAAATCTATCGATTAGTTGGTCTGCGACTAAGTAGCGGAAGTTAACCCCAACCATTAATCATATCCTTGATCTCAAACAGGTAAGTGACTTTCCACCTTTTCTTAAGACATAACTATAAATAGTAGTGCTTGTACATAAAGCAAAAGCACTGTTCCTTGCCCTCTCCCGCCTGTATTCACCAAATCGATGGAAAGCCATTCTTGCTAGGTATCAGAAATTCACAAGTGAAATGGCGCCCATGGGAAAAGATTTCCTCTTCGAAGGGTCAGAAGTAGTTCGAAATGGATTCACAAATGCGCCAAAGGAAGTGCAACATGCTCTTCATCTTCTCCATGTGTCTGACCTAGGGTTCATCTTGACGGAGCCCTGTTTACTATGGAAGCGAGAAGTCATAGAATTATTCTCAAATGCCAAAGCGGATGTATCTTGAGGCAAACTCAAGACTATGGTGAGTAGAAAGATGATCAAAATCACTCCGCAAAGATTAAGCAAGGCACTGTAGTTGCTTAGGTTCACTGAAACTTATGAGGAAGAAGAAATGATGCAAGACAACATAAAGTCTGCAGTAAAATTGTGCGGATTGTCTAAGCATGCTATAGGCTCCATCTTGAGAAAGGAACTAAACCTAAGGGTAAAGTTTCTAGCAGATATCATCTGGAAGGCTCTGATATGCAAACCTGGCTCCCATGACAAAATATCAAAGAAGATGTATGAGTTAATGACAAGGGTCATTCTATCCAAAAGAACCGACTAGGGCAGAATAGTGTTTGGAAGGATAGTGGAATGCATTATTGAACCAAACTTAGGGAGAATTCTATCCCTATTTCTGCGACAGTCAGTCCCAGAAATCCTTAACATGAAGCTTGCGGAAAAAATACACCACATGTGAAGAATGGACATCATAATGCTTGAGATGTGGGATAGGGTACTTCAATCCCATGGACCATCAGCTGTAGAAAAGAGAGGAAATAAGATAGTTATTCTAGAGCCCAGCTCCACTAGCAGTTCTTCTGATGAGGAAGAACTACATGATCCAGAACTGACATCTTCTGCTGAAGTGTCCAGGAAGGACATGAACACTCAGGTATCAGCCTCTTCAGAACCAACCTCACAAAGCCTTGTAATCAGATCTGAGATAGATACTATCCCTGGGGATGTTATACCGACTACTGAGATGGCTGAAGCAGTGGCATAGGAAGCTGTTGAGAAGACTGCTGCAAGGATGGAAGAAGAAGCTTCCAGGCTTGAGGAGATAGATGGGCATTCGCCTATGTCTGATGAGGATGATGTTCCCAGGCCTCAGAATAAGGGGGAGACCAATCTAGCTTCTGATAGGGAGGTTAAAATGTCTGAAGATTAGAATCTACTGGATAAAGACATGGAAATTTCATTTGGTAAGGACAAGATTGCAATGGCTAAGGGGGAGCAACCTCTGATTCCCTCAATAGAAACTCAGCCTACAATTGATACAGATGTTGCTGCTGCTGATCTGCATGCAAACGAAGGCATGAAAGAGATTGAGGGGGAGCGTGTATCTGAGCTCCCTGCTCATATAGAAGTTCATAACATAGATTCCTCCTTGTCAGAGAAGAAGACTGATTCTTTAGAAAAAGAGAATGAATCAGATATGGCAGATTCTAAAGAAAGATCAGAAGTTAGACAAACTCAAGAACATCATAAGGAAGGAACTTCTGCAAGGATGGACCAGATTTCTCCAAAGTTCCTTGCCCAACTGAAAGGGTTGCTGGATGAGCAGAGGAGGGCATTGGAAAATTATGTGAATGAAGCCCTGCTAGATATCAGGAATGATCTGGCAACAGAGATCAAATCTGTAAGATTTGAAGTAAACCTACTGAAGGGAGAAACTGTCAAATTCTTCAAGAGAGATGCTCCAGCTGTAGACTACACCATGGAGAAGCTTGATGTGTCAAGACAAAAAATATCTATTATCATAGAAAATCAAAATATTCAGGCTAAGAACATGGTAACCATTCATGAAAATGATAAAATTCTTAGGAATGAACAGAATTCTGAAATCTTTACCAAAACGGACACCTACACCAAGCTACATGACGACCACATGTTAGAAGTCAAAAATCATGTTACAGCTGGTGTAAACCACCTAGAGATAGAAAGAAGCAAAGCCTACTCCTCTTAGAACATTCAAATGATTGAAGAAGTTAAAAAGGGGGAGAGAGGCTATACAGACTAACACAGAAAATATGGTATGGGAAACAAATGTGGTGAGAGTCTCATTGAGAATAGGGCAAGTGCAATATGATAACATCCTAATGATGACTGCTCATCTGTTAGAGGTTTTGAATAAAGAGCCTGCTCAGCAAGATCATCAAAGTTTTCAGTATATAGAAGAATATGATAGTGCTGGTGATCAGTGGGAGGGCAGTCCTATATTGCTGAGATTCCTTCTTTCAGCCCCATTGTAGAACTGACACTACAGATAAAAGAAATGACTACAACTACCAAAACTGATGAAGAAATCAGGATGAGGAAGAGGAAATACAGAGAAGAAATGGAGAAAAGACCTCATTTCGAGCAATGGAGCCCAGAGTCCAGATCTATCATTTTACTTGCTTAAGATCAGGTCAAAAACAAGAGGTCAGACAGAGGAAAATGGTACAGCAAGATGGAATAGGAAAAGATGGAGAAGAGGGACATAGAAAGAAGAATTTACTTGAGGAACAAAAATGCCAACCTTCTAGCTCCTGATGCTGTTGAACCCTCCAAGTACTGTTCAAAGCCCTACAACTATTTTCAGAGACAGAAAGATAAGGCTGAAGCGGAGAGGAAAGAAGCATCTAAGGCCAAGTCAGCTGATGAAGCAGACAAGAAGGGAAAGAAGATAGCTGAAGAAGAGGAAAAACCTGCTAAGAAATTCAAGGGCAGTGACATTGTGATAAGACAACCTAATACATGAAAGTTTCAGGTTCTGCCTATAGGGCAAAAGAATGTGACATTTTGTTTTATGCACAAACATTATAATTTCTTATATATTAAATGAAACATCATTTGTTATGACTATGATTTTTCTGATCCATGCTGTGTTAATGCTTTCTATATATATATATATTGCTTAAGTATGTAAGTGTATACATTGGTATAGGTTTTGACTTCTTCAAATAGGGGAGATTGTTGGGTCCATTGATCCCAATGTCCTGGATTTGAAGAAGGCCTAGCATAAAATGTATATATATGTGGTGATCTAATTTGTGCTCAAGTTTAGTGATTATAGGATTGTAATATAACATTGATGGGACAGTTAGCCTAATTGGCTAAGTCAGGTAAACTCTTACCTAAGGAGTGGATTGACAGAAATCTGTCTAAGTCAACATGCATTGAGTGAAGGCTACTGACTCAATGCCAGGTGACTTATAGCGTTGAGTGGAGCCTATAGAGTCAAAGTCACAGTAATGGAAGGCTAGAAAAGTTGCCAAGTCCACAGGCGTTGAGTGAAGTCAACTCACTCAATACCATAATGAAAAAAGCTGTGAGACCGGCTAATGTTGTAATAGCCTAAGTAGAAATGAGCAGAAAAGTGGCTAAGTCCACAAGCGTTGAGTGTAGCTCACTCACTCAATGCCATAACTTCATAATCATTGAGTATAGCTCAGTCAGTCAATGCCACAGGAAAACTGTGAATATTTACCAAGTCCACAGGCATTGATTGAGGCAAGCTCACTCAACGCCATATGATATTGCATTGACTAATTCTCAAAGGAAGTGTTCTTCATGACATAGAAATTTAGCTAAGTCCAAATGCGTTGAGTGTAGCTCACTCACTCAACGCCAGATAACAGAAGTGTCTGTTAAGTAGTTTGGCGTTGACTGGAGCTTACTCACTCAATGCCAAGAAGCAGGAAAATTGGCTAAGGCAAAAAGCGTTGAGTGAGATGTGCTCACTCAACGCTCTCAATGCCTAATTTACATAATGCATAAGCTAAGGCACAAGCGTTGAGTGAGGTGTGCTCAATCAATGCTCAAAACGCCAGACATGCAGAAAAGGCTGCAAAAATGGTCAAGGCAAAGGGCGTTGAGTGAGGCTTGCTCACTCAACTCTGTCAACGCCTAGTTAGATAGAATTCTGTCTAAGTACTTTGGCATTGAGTGAAGTTCATTCACTCAATGCCTATTCTACTGATGCTTGAATTTTTACTAAGTCCACTGGTGCTGACGTCAGTAAGTCAACAAGTCAACCTTATTCAAATTGTTAGCGGCAAAGCTACAATACATGACAAAAGGCATCACAGACTTACTGTACAACAATTAGAAGTTAAAGCAAGGATGCAGCTGGCATTAAATGTGTGGGGCCCACTACTAAAAGTGTCGTTGAGTTGCATTCAATAAAAAAAGAATCCTTTTATGAAAAAGGCAGTGGTTGGAGTTAGTTCTTCTTCATCATCATTATTGCTGTGAAGAGAAGAACGGAGAGCAAAAAGACTGGAGGTATAAAGGCTCAACAAGTTAGCTGCTTGTCTTGAACTTCGACTACAGCAAGAACAGAGAATGTCTCTGAAGAGGAAAAGAAGGTTAGCTGGTGCTATTTTCCATCTGCACCAGCAGGTTCTTCACAGATCCAGCAACACAATACTGAAGAACATCTACTGGAGGCTGTGAAGAAAAAGTTAGGGCTAAACATCCTCAGTTCAGGAAATAAAAAAGGAGCAGAACTATTTTCTGCCAGCAACTTCCAGCACAAGCTAAAACAAGCTCTGTATCCTTGTTGCTGTGAAGAAGTTAAGCTGAGAATCCTTCAGCTCAGTTAGCAGCTAGTTTTGTTACAATCACTTCACAGTTCCAACAGGAAGAATCCCTGGTGCTATGAAGAAGAAGTTAGGACTGAGTATATGTAACGACTCCACCCGTTAAATAACATATAATAGAAGGTCCGGCCAGGGCCCCACATTATATGCCACAAATAGAAGGCGAGGTCACATGTTAATACCAAAATACCATCGCACCTTACCCTGAGCATTCTAGCGGAAGCTTATTACTTACAAGAACTCAACCATTGAATTTCCACTACTATATAAATATCACATTTATATAAATAACCATGAATGTATACTAGCACACCCCGCTTACGGACTTAAGGCCTTACAAGTTTCTCTTTATAAAATATGATTTCATACATCGACATGCAGGTCCGCCACACATGAAATCCAAAGCTTCGCACGACCTTCAAGGGCATACCAGCAGCAGCAGCAAGGGCTTTAGCCAGCTCAATCCAATCAGCCTGCAACACCTGCATATGAATGTCCACCCCAAGGGTGATCAACAAAGCAACGGTCAGCATTCAGCTGACCAATTATAACGACCCTACCCCTTACCCAGGGCAGTGATTCCTTCCCTGCATGCAGTGTAATCAAAATATATATATATAACACAACAACATCACAAACGCCGGCCTTCGTGCCAGGCGCTCCGTGCACTCAGGGCACTCTTACGGTGTATCGAAAACCTCAAGGTCCCATCACCGATTCGAGGTTCTTAGCTTGTTGGTCGGGTATAAGCCTCCAAACCCACATTAGAGACCTCACGCAAGAACCCCACTCAGAGGCGTTCACCTCACGGCAATTGTGAGCACTATCCATCGACCTACACACGTAGTGCAATACGCCGGGAATGCCCGAAGCCCCCATTTGCAGTGCTACCAATCGACTGTTCACAATGATCCTACACTTAACTTGTTGGGTGGTTCATCTCACCCATCCCACTCAGAGGTTCTTAACTTGTTGGCCATGTGCATCAGCCTCCAAACCCCCGTTGAAGACCTCTCGCACCCATCCACTCAGAGGTATCCACAATCCATCTCATAACACAGGCACATAGTGTCGCTTTCCCATCTATCATCCAGCTCGTGCCGAGCATACAACCAAAGGAGATATGCAAAGCTTCCTTACCACAATTCACAAGCGTCCTCACACACTCCGCAAGCTATTCGGTTTGTACACGGTGTCTTCTCCGGTTCGCAGCATCACTATTCTAGACTATCCATCCAGATGGGATTCACACAGCATGCCTATTCCGTACTACACACTTTCGGATCTAATTGCAGACTTGACCACTGGAATCACTTACGCTTTCCACCTCTTGGTGGACGATCCCATGCACATGCATAAAGTAGGACTTCACTTGTTTAAGATGGAGATCGTTACCCTTGATGATCGCTTCAGAGCCATGGAGAAATTAGCCGGATGGAAATCACCGTGATGGCCTTGCCTCCACAACGCTGGCCTCGGATCTCGTGTCAGACCGTTGATGCTCCTCTTGCAGCCGGAACCCTTCTCCTTCTTCCTCCTCCAAGCTCTACCTTCTCTTTACTTAGAAAGAGAATGGCCAAGGCAATAGAATGAGAAATACTTCTCAATCCATGGTCTTATCACTGCAGGGAGAAGCTTGGACCATAAGATCCAAATAGAAGGAAATGAACGGCCTTGATCTACCCCCAAATATCTATTTTTGGGCTGACACGACCTATGACACGCCTGTATCACAGGCCGTGTTCCCTAAGCGGCTAAGGAACCGACTCAATCTAGACCAAAACACGGGCTAAGACACGCCTGTGTCAAGCCCTAACACACCCATATCACAAGGTACACGCCCGTGTCAAGGGGCGTGTTCCTCAATTGACACAGGACCAACTCCCCCGAGAAGGGCGCGGCTAAGGCACACGCCCGTATCCTTTGTCGTGTGCCAAACACACCCCTGTGACATGCCCGTGTCAAAGGGCGTGTTCTACACTCAACACCACTCAATGCCGTCCTGGTTTCTAACCCGAGCAGGACACGACCTGGGACACTTCCGTGTCCCAGGCCGTGTCGCCTCACTCAACGATCATCGACTGAAATTGTGTCGACAATTAAACACGCACAGTTAAGGACACATCCTGGGACACGCCCATTTCCTAGGCCGTGTGCCTCACTCAAGACACACTCGAAGCCCACTCGAGTCCTACTCTAGACCTACTCGGCTATCAAGACCTTGATATGCCCTGGGACACGCCCGTGTATTAAGCCGTGTCACCCAGCCTAAAGTCCAAATCGGGATTTGGGGTGTTACAGTATATCTCAGTTTAAGTAAAGGTAGACTCAGGGAATATATACCTGGAGTTAAAGTTGGACTGAGTCTATCTTACTCAAGGTAGATTGGCACAAAGAAATTTTTCTTGTGTCCAATCTGTTGGAACCCTTTTTTGGATTTGTGCTAGGGTCACTCTTAGGATATCTTGACCCCCTTGTATAGCCAGGGTCTCTGTTTAAGTCTTAGTTAGGTCCCCTCTAGGTCAGGTTTTGTGCAGACCAGCATTGCAGTGAACTCAAACTTAGATTCAGATAAATGTTGTGTACTATCTATATCAGTTCAACTATAGTCGAACTCATCTCGACGATCGTCGATCTCCCATCGACGATCTCAAAGTCTTGTACTATGAACTGAGCTCGACAATCTACGAGCTCAGGTCGACGATTTCGTTTTTTCTCAGCAATAATCTCAGTTCTATGATAGCCATTCTCTGGTCGACAATCTCTTAACTTAGTTCGACGATCTCTGAACGGAGCTCTACGATTTTATACTGCTTTCAGTTATCAGTTCTTCAGAATGGTCAGAGTTATTTTTTAAAAGGCAGATATATTCTGATAATTAATACTGATTCTCTCAAGGCTGATAGCCGTATTCTTGAGGCATTAATTTTGATATTCACAGAATATTTTATCAAGACAGTTATGGTAATGCATTTATGATTGCCAGCAATATCTAGCCGTTAGGACTCCTCAATTCTTGCAGAGAATTATGTTTTGTCTTGGGAATTCAAATTGATGCTGTTTTTCTTCATTCTGACAAAATATATATCTTAGAAAGACTATAAGAGAAAGACAGTAGTAATCAATCAGTAGTTAGAGAAGAATATTGCTCTCAAAGGATCTTACATGTTTTGCTAAAAAGAAGAAGAAGAACCTTTTCAAACACAACTCTCTCCAGTCTTCTTCCTTCTTTAGTCTTCAAAGATTTACAGAGAGCCAAAAATCTATAATAGTTCAAAGACTCAAAAGACTCTGCAATATTTTTTTAAGACCTACACCCAGGGCCAAGTTTTCTTCTTCCTGAATATATACACCATCTCAGGGGGAGCTTGGACACTCAACTTTAATCCACATAGTCTTCTCATTTTCCTGAGAAAGAGAAGATTTCCAATCATTCTTGTTTCTTTTACCTCCATATGTACAAGGTTATCTCTCCCTTCAAAAGTGAACACTTGTGGTGATAGGGAACCTGATCAAAAACCTATTGGATTTCGGGCTCCTGATCAAAAGCTCAAAGGGTCTCTAGATCTACCTACAACAGATCTTGTGGTGGCAGGGCACCTGAACAAAAACCTGTAGTGGATTCCTACCTGGGTGGTAGAAGAGTGGATGTACCCAGATTTAGGGAACCACTATAAATTTTCTTGTGTCATCTGGTTATTGTGTGATTTCTTTGTGTGCTATTGTTATGCTGTGGTAGTCTAGCCTATTTTATTTCACTAGTTATAGTTATCAGTATTTTAATTCCGCAATAAATCTAAACAATTTTTTAAATACTCTATTCACCCCCCTCTAGAGTAAAACCTATCTATCCCTCTCTTTCAATTTGTATCAGAGGGTGTGTTTTTAAGGTTGTACAGGCTAACACCTGAACCTAAGATCTCTGATAGATATTTTTTTCTCTATTTCTTTTTGTTATACTATGGAATAGTACAAGGACTTTGCAAGCACCAGACCTCCAGTTTGCAACTTGCAAAAGTTTGGAATTTGGAAGGCAAGAATCAGACTTTATATGAATTCAATTGATGAAGACATTTATGCTTCTATCTTAATAGGAGTACCTCCACCACCAGCTGCCACTCCAAGTACTTCCACAAATATGACTGCAGTACCTCCTCCATACTACAATGATGCATACAAGAAAGAAAAGATTGCTGATGCAAAAGCCATGAATATACTATCACAAACAATGTCTGATGACATATTTCAGAAAGTAGCTGAATGTGAATCAGCTAAGGCCATCTGGGACTCCTTAAACCAGATGGTTGCAGGATCAACAGATGAAAGGAAGGACATGAGGGCTCATCTAATCTCCTAATATGAGAATTTTAAAAAGGAAGAAATTGAGGAAGTTTCTGAGATGTACAACAGACTCAGTATCATTGTTAATGAATTGAAAACCCTTGACAAGGACATCTCAGTCACAGAAATAAATAACAAGATTCTCATGTGCTTCCCAGCTCATAGGACTCTAGAATCTGGCCTATCAGAAAGACCAGAAGCACACATAAGATGACTACTGAATCAGTCATAGGAAAGCTGAAATCCTATGAACAGTTGTTAAAGACAAGAGAAGTTGAGCAACAAAATATTGCTACACCAACAAGGAAGGAACAGAATATAGCTTTCAAAGCTTCAGAAGAATAAGAAACCTCTCCATCAAATAAAGAGTTGATGAGTCTCTTTGCAAAGAGATTCTTCAAGATGAGGAGAAAAGAATTCAGAAAGAAATCATTAAGGAGTGATGATAAATCAAGGTATGATAAAACCCCCTCTAAGGAGATTATCTGTTTTGGTTGCACGAAAGCTGGACACATTCTTTCAGAATGTCTAGAAAATAAGCACAAGGAAAGGAGAAAGGAGAAAGACTCCAAGAAGCACTCTAACAAACCATCCTCCTACAAACACAAAAAGAAGGAGAAAGGGTTTGTTACAGAAACATGGAGTGACACTGAAGAATCATCTTCCTCCAGTTCCAGTGAGAATGAAGAAGAAGCAAAGGCCAAAGAAATTTGCTTAATGGCCATTAATGCTTCAGGACATGTCTCAGAAGAAGAAGAATCTGGAGAATGTTTAGATTGTGATCAGGTATTGGAAGACTTTGACTTTACCTCTGAAGATTTTAAATCAAACTTTAAATCTATGTGTAGTGATCTGATTAGATCTGAGAAGGAAATCAAACTTCTCAGAGATAGACAATTAACTATGATAGTTTAGTATCAGAAAGCAACAAATTTAAAATAGAAATAGACATGTATAGTGAACAAATCATTTTTCTGAAAAAGGAATTAAGTAAAACAAAACAGCTAGAGGAATCACTAAATGGGAGAAGCAAACAACTAGTAGAAATTACCAGCACACATAATACTAGACTTAACAAAAGTAAGTTAGGATTAGGTGCATCATCTAGTGAACCTCCAGTTATTAAGAAAAACCATCTCTCACAACCTATAAAGTTTATTTCAGATAAAGGTAAGAAAAATACAGAACAAATTAAAAAGGTTAATAAAGTTTTAAAAGAACTTGAGAAAAACAAAGAAAAACAAAAAACTAAGTCTCAATAAAAATCGTCGAACCAAGATCGACGATCTCAGCATTATTCGTCGAACGACGATCGACGATCTCAGAACCCAGAGCTTGAGCCTAAACTCTCTGTAAACGAGTATCGACGATATCATTATGTATCGTCGAGCAGAGATCGACGATCGTGGAACCTAGATAATAGCCTCTATTATTCTGAGAACCAAGATCGACAATATCAATGCTGGTCGTCGAACGCAGATCGACGATCTCAACATAATTTGTCGAACCCAGTACAATTTTATCAAAATTATAATTTCAACAGAAATTTTTATAAGAATTCTAACTCCAAACCTTTCCATCCCTTAACTAATTGGATAATCCCACCTAGGAGATTTCATCCCTTAGGCTATAAAAGTCAACCTGAATACTCTTATATTTCTAGCTTTAAGTATGAAAAGAAGCCAGGACCCAAGGTTACCTAGGTCCAAAATATATGAGTTATTGTTTTGCAGGTAAAGACCTATCTTATCAAACATGATAAGTGGTATCTGGATAGTGGGTGCTCCAAGCACATGACAGGAAACACGGTAAATCTGAGTAACTTCAAGGCAAAGCTAGGTCCAAAAGTCATTTTTTGAGACTCAAGCTTTGGTCAAACAGAAGGATATGGAGAATTTACACTTGGAGCTGTCACATTCAGGAAAGTGGCATATGTAAGTGGCCTGAAACATAACTTGATATCCATAGGTCAGCTATGTGATGCAGGTTATGAGGTATGTTTCACTAACTCAAAATGTAATATTTCCTTAAATAGCAATATTGTGTTATCAGGTATTAGGTTAGGCAATATTTACTTAGTTGATTTCAACTCTGCTTATTCAGAAATTTGCTTATTTAACCAAGTTAACAATAATAATACATCGTGGCATAAAAGGCTAGGACATGTAAATCTTAAAAACATTGCTAGGTTATCTAGGGACAATCTTGTTAGAGGATTGCCAACTTGCCCCTACAAAAGGAAAGCCTTTGCAAGGCTTGTAAAGTAGGCAAGCAAACTAAAAATAGCTTTAAATCAGTTAATAAGAGTGATTCACTTAGGATCTTGTATCGGCTTCATTTGGACCTTTTTGTACCAATTGTTGTATAAAGCCTGGGAGGGAAGTTCTATACTTTAGTTATTGTAGATGACTTCTCTAGGTTCACTTGGGTTTTCTTCTTGAGAAACAAGTCTGATAATTTCAAAGTTCTTACAGACTTTCTAAAATGCATAAAGATTGAGTACTCAACTCAAGTTGCATTGATCAGAAGTGATCATGGCACTGAGTTTGAATCTCTTCCTATGCAAGAATTCTATGAGAAGGAAGGTATCAGACACTATTTCTCTGCTCCCAGAACTCCTCAACAAAATGGGGTATTTGAAAGGAAAAATAGAACACTCATTGAAGCTGCAGGCACATTGCTTGCTGATGCTCACATGCCTCTATCATATTGGGCAGAAGCTGTAAGCACAATAAATTATGTCCTGAATAGAAGTTTGATACACAAACTTAAGATCAAGACTCCCTATGAATTACTCAAAGAGAAGAAACCTAAAATAGATTACTTTAGAATTTTTGGTTGCATCTGCTATATACACAACAACAACAAAGATTATCTTAGAAAGTTTGAAGCCAAAGCTACAATGGGAATCTTTCTAGGATATTCCCAAGTTAGCAAGGCATATAGGGTTTTCAACAAATCATCTTTGAAAATTGAAGAATCCATACATGTTACTTTTGATGAAGCTAATATGTTTTATAAGAAGGAAGCTTCTACCAGTGATTATTTGCAGGTACCCAATCTATGTGAGAAATTGGATGACTTAAATCTCACCAAAAAAGCAACATCTCATCCCTCTTCACCAATTGATGAAGATAGTGAAGAAGAATCTCTGGAAATTGCTGAAGCCCCACTATCAGCAAACTTAATTCCACAAGAGGAATTAGCTCATAATGCTGATGGTGTTGAACAAACTCCACCTCCTGACTATGTTACACTTAGAGATCATCCCATATCTCAAGTAATAGGAGACATGACAGTGGGTGTGCAGACTAGGTATCAACTTAACCAAGATGTGATGCATGCCTGCTTTCTCTCTCAAATAGAGCCCTAATCCATTAAAGATGCTGAGCAAGATCCACACTGGATTATTGCAATCCAAGAGGAGCTAAATCAGTTTGAAAGATGCAAAGTTTGGAACTTGGTTTCCAGACCCAAAAGACAGCTAGTTATTGGAACTAAATGGGTCTTCAGAAACAAATTGGATGCTCAAGGTATAGTTGTCAGAAACAAAGCAAGACTAGTGGCACAAGGCTACAGGCAAGAAGAAGGTATTGACTATGATTAGACCTTTGCACCTGTTGCATGGCTTGAAGCTATCAGAATTTTCTTGGCTTATGCTGCTCACAAGAAATTAAAGATATATCAAATAGATGTCAAAAGTGCTTTTCTCAATGGGGAACTTAAGGAAGAAGTATATGTGGAACAGCCACCAGGTTTTATCTCTTCAACTCACCCCTCTTATGTTTTCAAATTGCATAAAGCTTTCTATGGTCTAAAGCAAGCTGCAAGAGCTTGCTATGAAACCCTAGCTAGCTTTTTTAGAGCATAAATTTTCTAGAGGCACTGTAGATAGGACTTTATTTGTTAGACATCATCATGATAGGATTCTGTTAGTTCAAGTATAAACTGATGATATTATATTTGGTTCTACTGATTCAAAACTTTGCAAAAAGTTTTCTGACCTTATGCACTCCAAGTTTGAAATGAGTAGCATGGGTGAACTTTCTTACTCTCTTAGTTTTCAAGTAAAGCAAGCTCCTGATGGCATCTTCATATCCAAGTCCAAATATGCTAAGGAATTAGTAAAAATGTTTGGGATGGCTGATGCCTCAGCAATGATGACACCCATGGCTTCTAATGCAGTAATTTATTCTGATGAAAAGGGTAAACCTATTGATCAGAAAAATTTTAGGGCCATTGTTGGGTCCCTACTATATCTTACTGCAAGTAGACCTGATATAATGTTTGCAACATGTCTTTGTGCTATATTTCAAGTCAACCCTAAAGAATCTCATTTAATTCTTCTCAAGAGAATTTTAAGATATTTAAAGGGATGTCCTAATTTAGGACTTTGGTATCCCACAGAGTCAGAATTTGAATTAACTGGATATTCTGATGCTGACTATGCTGGATGCAGAGTTGATAGAAAAAACACTTCAAAAACTTGTCAATTCCTGGGTGATAGATTAGTATCCTGGTTTTGAAAGAAACAATCATCTGTGTCTACATCAACTACAGAAGCTGAATATATAGCAGCTGGGAGTTGCTGTTCACAGATCTTATGGATTCAAAATCGGCTACTAGATTATGGGTACTCTCTCAAAAGTTCCACCATATTTTGTGACAGTACTAGTGTCATATCTATTGCACAAAATCCAGTTCTGCATTCTAGGACCAAACATATAGAAATCAGGCATCATTTTCTTAGAGATTATGTTGGCAAAAACAAGATTAAGCTCAAGTTTATCTCCATTGATTTTCAAAGAGGAGATATTTTTACCAAGCCTCTAGATGTGCAAAAACATCTATTCTTTTTGAATCATCTTGGAATGATAAATGGCATGGATTAAAATTGACTTTTGTCTATGTGAAGATGTGGTCAACGATCGTCGAATAGAGATCGACGATCTTCAAACTCATCTTGAGCCAAATCGTCGACCTGAGATTGACGACAGCTCTGTGTGAAGACAAAAATCGTCGACCGAATATCGACGACTTTGCTTCAGTAAATCAATCGTCGACCTAAGCTCGACTATCGATTTCTTTTTCCCGAGATGAGAGACCAAAGATATTATTTGTTTATAAATTAAATCTTTGACCTAAGATCGACGTTTCTTGTTTTATCGTTGGATAGAGATCGTCTCTTTATATTCCAAAAGAAACCATATATGTAGGTTTCTCGTCGATCTCTGTCCCGCGCTTTCTTTTTCTCTTTCTCTTTGCTCTTGATCTCTCTATCTCTCTTGAGTCTACAGGTTTTCCATGGCGATTTCTGCAGCAGTTCTCACAACGATGAAGTTTGACACAGGATTCGACGTCGACTTTGACTCGTTCAGTCATTGTGATCCCATTTTCCAGGAAATGTTATAGTTGTGCGATGATCAGGGATTGAAGAAATTCATGAATACAAGGATAAAACTATCTGTAGCTAAAATTAAGGAATGGGTTTACACTTGCTATACAAATGACTCTTCAATGATCGGTTTCGTCTCAGGACAACAGGTTACTCTAAACCATGCAACACTTACAGAGATTTTTGAGTTAAATAATGGATCAGATGACCTGGAACAGGATAGTTTAGAATATAACAGGATGCTATTATAGATGGGTCATGCCGAGGGCATCCCATCTAAGTTATTAAAGAAAAATTTATCCGTAGGTTTTAAGTTTCTTGCGGATATCGTGGGAAAGGTTCTGCTGGGCAAGCATTCAGCCCATGAAACCATCAATAGGAAACAGTTTGCCATCATGTCTGCTCTAGTAAATAAGAAGGCCATTGATTGGTCCAGCTTGTTCCTTGATTTGATTAAGAGGAAGAACAACAAGAAGGAAGTCTGCTTAGGAAGGATTCTGGGGATCTTCCTTCAGAAAGCAGCTCCAGAGCTATTGGTTTCTCCAACCATAGCTATTAATGCTAGCAAGAGGCTGGATTCCTCTCTGTTCGGGAAGTGGGAGAGGATGATTCAAAAGCCCTCCAGGGCTGGAACCTCCTCCCTTATATCTAAGGACACAAGGGCTGTCACAGCCACTTCCCAACCTAATGAAGAAGTTCCTTCTCTTCCTCCTCCTCCAATTACTCCCTGTGTTCCTTCTTTCCCCGCCAATGTTGTCCAAACCATCTCTTCTCCTATTCAGCCATCATCTTACATTCACCCAGCTGAACCTCAAAACCTCCACACCTTGTCCCTTCCAAATTTTTACCTCCTCTCACCCCTCTCATCTCCTTCTCACCAACCTGATTCACCCCTCAACACTAAAACCTCACCACATATTTCCCCTATTCATTCTTCCAGAAACTCACCTATTCAGGATGAGATCATGACCGATTTCACTCCTCCTCCCTCGCAAAATTCTGTCTCGACTCAGACTCCACCTGAGTTTCTTCAAATTGATCAATCCTACTCCATCTCTCATCTTCTGGAACTCGTCACTCCTACTCTAAAATTCTTGATAGCAGAGGCTATTTCACCTCTTGCTCTCTCTATTTCCTCTCTTTTTGCCTCTATTTCTGCTTCCACTGTCCCTTCTTCATCTGGGGGCCTGGTTCTAGTTCTCACTAAAACCAGGCAGGGGGAGATGTCCAATGAAGATGCTGCAAGTTCAGTCTCAGCAGAACTTCAGGCTCAGTATCCTCCAGCAGTGCATGAAGATGCTGCAGATTCAATCTCAGAAGAGCTTCAGGCTCAGCCTCCCATAGCTGTGCAGGAAGAAGAAGTGTTTCAGAAATTTTGTACAGACAGTTCTTTATTCAGATTTACTAATGTCAGATGAAGACACTGATGTGTCAATTCCTGAGATTTCCAGTGGTTACTGTTTTATTAATCCCTCCATTAATTTACAAATTCTTTTACATTCATTCTCTCTGTTTAGATCCGTTTAATTTTCAGATGATATAAACTCTTTCAGGGCCACGGTCTACTATACTAGACCCATGAGTCCTTCTGTTGTGAAACAACTTCTGCAGATTCAGTCAGCTCTAGTTTATACAGATATTCCATCAGTTACATTGTGTACAGATATGTCATCCCCTTTGGATGTTGAGTCTATGCTTTTGTCAGAAGAAAAGAATGAGTTTGATTTCATCTTAATTGCTGATGAACTACTTGATCTAGTGGCCTCAGAAAATCTGGCTTTAGCCCTAGAAACAATTTTTGTTAATCTCTGTGAGTCTTACAGCACTATTCCCTCTCTGGATGATTTCATTGCTATCGATATTCAGGAAGAAGACAAAGAAAAGGCTGCCAAAAAGATTGCTGACAAACAGGTGAAGGAAATTGATGAGTTGTATGACAATCCTCAGGGTTCTTCTAATGATGATGATGATGATGATTCAGAGGATGGTATTTCTAAGAAAAAGAAAGTTTCAAGGAAAAGGAAAGTTGCTCACCAGACTGCTCCCAAGCTTGGAAATACAAATGATACACCTTATTACATCTTGAAAGGGATTACTCCATACCCTGGGATGGAGAGATGGATGTGGTTATCCAAAAATGAGCAGAAAACCAGGAAGAAGAGCAGGAGATATTCTCCTCCTCCTCAGAAATCTTGAAGAGGTCCTCCTCCTGCTGTTGCTGGTGCTTCAGGTGTTGTTTCTCAAGCATCTGGTGCATCTTCCCTACCTTCCTCTTTCTCAAGATCATATCAAAGGCAGGATAGATCTTCCAGGACTCATTCCCAAGGAGACAGCCAGCAACATAGAAGTCAAAGTTCCTCAGAACAAGTTAAAGAAGTGATTTATCAGAACCCCTCCTTCTCTCCTCCTCAACAACAAGTTACTCCCAAGGAACAGATGACAGCTGCTTGTCAGTCAAGAAGACCTGTTGTATCTCATAAAAGAAAGTACAGTGAGGCTGCTCCTCCAAGATCTCTCTATTCTCAAAGTGATAATCAGTACAGCTCAACAAAGTTTCAAGCTCAATCCACTCAGTTCAAAGTAGTTACAATGATGCCTCCTCAAGAAGATCAGCCACCTGTTGATCAAGAACTTGATCCAAACTTTAGGATGGCCAGGCTTCAGGAACTAATTGGTTTCTCTCAGATCAGAAAAGATGTAGAAGAAGGGGAAGATCCATCTAAATTCTCTACTATGTCTTCCTACAGAGAAAAAGAGCTGAATAAACTTCAAGTCAGCAAGAAAGTCTTTGATACAGCTGAATATATGGCATTGCATCCTGAAGCAATTGTGCCCAGGACCAGCACTCAGACATCTCTTGGTGGACAAGACTTGATGACATCTAAGAAGAATGTACCAGACCCAAGCAGGAAGATAATTTTCTCTAAACCCTCATCTGGTTCTCCATCTAATAGATTATAGTTAGTACTCTTTGTCTATTGTTTAATTGATTATGTATAATGCACTGCTATAACATATCTGCTGATGTTATTTCATCCCTTCAGATATTTATGGTCTTTGTATTTCTTTTCTTTTCAGTTTTTATTTTTGAGTGACCTCACACAAATAGGGGGGATTGTTGGAACCCTTGTTTGGATTTGTGCTAGGTTCACTCTTAGGATGTCTTGACCCCCTTGTATAGCCAGGGTCTCTGTTTAAGTCTTAGTTTGGTCCCCTCTAGGTCAGATTTTGTGCAGACCAGCATTGCAGTGGACTCAGAATTAGATTCAGATAAATGTTGTGGACTATCTATATCAGTTCGACTATAGTCGAACTCAGCTCGATGATCGTCGATCTCCCATCGACGATCTCAGAGTCTTCTACTCTGAACTGAGCTCGATGATCAACGATATCAGGTCGACGATTTCATTTTTTCTTAGCAGTAATCTCAGTTCTACGATAGTCATTCCCTGGTCGACGATCTCTTAACTCAGTTCGACGATCTCTGAACGGAGCTCTACGATTCTATACTGCTTTCAGTTATCACTTCTTCAGAACGGTTAGAGTTATTTTTTCAAGGCAGATATATTTTGATAATTATTGCTGATTCTCTCAAGGCTGATAGCCGTATTCTTGAAGCATTAATTATGGTATTCACAGAATATTTTTTCAAGACAGTTATGGTAATGCATTTATGATTGCCAGCAATATCTAGCCGTTAGGACACGTCAATTCTTGCAGAGAATTATGTTTTGTCTTGGGAATTCTAATTGATGCCATTTTTCTTCATTCTGACAAAATATATATCTTAGAAAGACTACAAGAGAAAGACAGTAGTAATCAATCAGTAGTCAAAGAAGAATATTGCTCTCAAAGGATCTTGCATGTTTTGCTGAAAAGAAGAAGAAGAGCCTTTTCAAACACAACTCTCTCCAGTCTTCTTCCTTCTTCAGTCTTCAAAGATTTACAGAGAGCCAAAAATCTATAACAGTTCAAAGACTCAAAAGGCTCTGCAACATATTTTGAAGACCTATACCCAGGGCCAAGTTTTTCTCTTCCTGAATATATACACCATCTCAGGGGGAGCTTGGACACTTAACTTTAATCCACATAGTCTTCTTATTTGCCTGAGAAAGAGAAGATTTCCAATCATTCTTGTTTCTTTTACCTCCATCTGTACAGGGTTATCTCTCCCTTCAAAAGTGAACACTTGTGGTGATAGGGCACCTGATCAAAAACCTATATAATTTTGGGCTCCTGATCAAAAGCTCAAAGGGTCTCTAGATCTACCTACAGTAGATCTTGTGGTGGCAAGGCACCTAAACAAAAACCTATAGTGGATTCCTACCTGGGTGGTAGAAGAGTGGATGTACCCAGATTTAGGGAACCATTATAAATTTTCTTGTGTCGTCTGGTTGTTGTATGATTTCTTTGTGTGCTGTGTTATGCTGTGGTAGTCTAGCCTATTTTATTTCACTAGTTATAGTTATCAGTATTTTAATTCCGCAATAAATCTAAACAATTTTTTAAATACTTTATTCACCCCTCCTCTAGAGTAAAACCTATCTATCCCTCTCTTTCACAATCAAGACTCACCAACCCACTTCCATCTTGTAGGATCCTCTTAGATCTAAGCTGCAGGAGAGTGTAACTCTCTGAGGTAGGATCCTCTGGATCTGAGGTAGGGCTGTCCTCCCAGCCTGAGTGTAAGGCCTTTGGTCTGAGGTAGGTGATCAGCTGATCACTGAGTTGTAGGCCCTTGTGGCTGAGCTATAGGTCTTGGAGGAGACTGAGAGATACTGAGGGATCTGAGGTGTAAGCTCTTTAGAGCAAGGTTTTGGATAAGTGCCTAGTCCAACAAGATTAGTGCCTAGTCCAACAAGATAGTTGGATAGCTGAGAGGGAAAGTGGATGTACCCTTATTAGGAGAACCACTATAAATCTTGTGTGCTTTGTGTGTTTTCTTTGTGTTAGGTTTTATTGCAGGTTATATGTCTTGAAAACAGAATATAATAAACTAATAAAGCATCCAACCAAAGAAAATATATGATAATCACTAAGGACTAAGAAACCTATTCACCCCCCCTCTAGGTGATTTAGCTATCCTTGAAATCATAGACTTTCAATAAGCCTCGTACATTTTGGGCTAAATTTCTTTAATAACCTATGGTACAATCATCCTAGATAAGCACTCAATCCTTAGGGCTAACAATTTAGACTTGGAGTCCACAGTGGGACTTATTGGTATATTATATACCATATGCCCTTAAAGTTACTATTTACTACAACTCTCAAGGTCAACATGTGACCCAACCAAAAACGGGTCTCTTCTGAAACTTGAATTCTTATTCGACCTTTCATATTATCAAGGTGGTTTTCTCAACGTAACTAAGTCATCGGTACGAGGGTTAAGTTTACGAGTACCCTAATATTGCACTAATAGATTATAGGCACCAATTCTCCTTAAGGCGGTCCTATCAGCTTGGGTAAGAAGTGATAATATCACTCGATAAGTGGAGTATGGATATCGAAGTTTAAGCCTTAAGCAGTGACTCTTGCATTAAATTCTTCCCTTAGTCAATCTGGGTATCCTCGTACCTTAACTAATCTATATCCGAGGTCAATTTTAGAATATGATACGACTCAAAATCCTCTTGGTAAGTCAAACTAAAGTGGTCTCCTAATTTGGTTTGGCCTAACTCATTGTTTAAATGGGCCATTTTCTGTGACTTTTTACACATGAGCACACCATTGCTTTCGCTGCATAGTTTCTTCGCAAACTAATGCTCGAGCGGGGTGACCTAGTGTTGTGGACTTCTTTCTCATATAATCATTTGTTCAAGTGATACCAGTTTGTAAGACCCCTACCCTTACCAAGGAGGTTACCCGGTCTTATGCCCAGAACATCCGCCTTACAGTGACACTAACTCATGGGCTAGTCGATATCGGAAGATGCCGATAATGCCGGCTAGTACGATCTTTTACCTATAAGCCAATTAAGAATAAAAGTACAACAAAAAGTTAGCAAGTCCATAAGTCATAGCAATACCATCATATATATAATGAAAAGGCACAACAGTCCACAATGAGTACAAAAAGAGAGAAGGGCTTATGCCCGTACATACAAAAAATGAGTAGTAAATCTCTCTCACACACTATAACACTATGCAGAAGCAAACTCTAAACAAGCACACTCATCATCACCTGACGCTGAGCTACGATAGTAGTACGTGGTATCTGCTCCTCAAGTCTTGCCACCTCATCCTACTGGTCGTACTGGTGCTCCAGCTCCTCGAGCTCCTAAAATGATACGGTCACAACCGACCGTTAGTCAAAAAGACTAAGCCATTTTGTCCTCGCCTCACCCCCATGACTCCAAGAAACCGAGCGGGAGGACGAAAGTGGAGGACAACAAAGCAGTATCAAAATGCAAGCAGATGGCGGTGGATCTATTCTATCATGGATATATTTCTAACAGTTATGTCATTACATTAGCAGTTCTATATATATAACACAAGTAATGTAAGTAAAGCAATACTAAAATAAGTGCAGTAAGTGAAGTGGTACTAAAAAGAAGTGCAGTAAGTAAAGTAAAGAAATTGAGCAGAAAGTAAACTATCTACCGCTACACTAACATCACAGGAGTACCTTAACTTATATGAATGCCCATACAAACTTATAAGTTAAGGTTTCACAAATGTAACTTATCAAATAAAAGAGCCCATACTAATTTATATGATAAGGATCTATGGTGCGTATGTCCTAAGTATATATGTATGTTATGGTATGCGGGTAATGATTCATACAAGTGCAGCTCACATACACGACTCTGTGATCACAGACCTTTAGTTCCCTCTTTTTGGAGTTAGCTTAACTCTCGGGTACCACCATTATGGCTACGACAGCAGTGGAGTGGGCGTCTCCACTCCTAGGCGGGTATACACACTACCAGGCCTAGACCTTCCATACTCCTATATACACATCCGAGGTGCATTCTAGAGTCTCTGCATACTTATTGCTGGCTACCTGTCAGTATTTTTGGTCGGGTGTGTGTTTTCGGGAATTGTCCTCCAGACCATAATATAAACAACCTACTGGCCCCTCAAACCCTCACACCTTACCAGAGTCACTGTACTTCCATCAGTGTGATGATTGGCCATGTACCGTATGACCCACCACTAGTTTGTTCCTATGTACATGAAATGTATTCCAAACTGAGCCTCCAACTCGCAGGACAAACTCGTCCTGAAAATAACCTCTCGAGCCTCTAGCTCGCAGGACCAAACCTGTCCTAATATCATACACCTGAGCCTCCAGCTCGCAGGACTAAACTTGTCCTGATATAAAACTCCCGAGCCTCCAACTTGTAGGACTAAAAACCGTCCTGTATCCAAACATCCGAGCCTCTATCTCGTAGGACTAAAACCTGTCCTGTATCACTCCAACCCTATATGAGTGAGTTTTTCACATCGTTCCCTTAACGAATTAGACTACTCTTGTCTAATTCTTGTTATACATAGCAGTTTTGGGTTAATCCTTGGATTGCCCAGGGCATGCCCGGTGAAGGGCTCTCGGGGGCATTAAGAACTATGATGGGTTGAAGCCCAAAGATCCCCTTCTCAAGGACACTTACTTTTATTAGTGTTTACCCATTATTAGTACCCAACTCTCAGTGTTTCTCTTGAGTGAACCTAAAGACTTAAGGTATTTATTGGGAGAGCGATGGTCTTCCGCCAGTCCCCGTTATATTAATTCTTCTTGGAGTTTGCACTCTAACACTCGTTACTAAGTAGTGGCCTACTTGGCACCAACTAGGGTTTCAAATTTTCAATACAGTTCTCAATCAAACCACTTATCATATCCCCTGTGGGTCCTAGTGTTTTATGTTACTTTTGCTACGTGCAGCCCATGACCTAATACTAATTGTATGAGATGACTTCCAATTCCTTTGGCCAAAGGCCCAAAAATATTTATCATGGGTTTGTCATATGTATGAGATTGACCATTTAGAATTCATCATCTTTCTAAATATTTAGGACCATAAATTAAATCATTTAACTAAGTGACCTAGGTAACTTTGTACATGAACTATGATATCCAATGATCCATTATATCTAAGTAATTTATCTGGAGTTCATCTAGGTTAAAAATTACTGTCCACCAAGAATCCTAATTTTTCCATTTGATTTACCATTCATTTTCTATTTCTGATTAAATTCACAATTATTCCATTTTCCAAATGAAGTACCTAAAAAATACAACTAAAAATTCATATAAAATTACTGGTGATTAACATTATCATAATAATACTCCAAACAAAAATTCTTACCCCTAAACAGTGATTTGTCCTAAAATAATTACAGGTGAACATTATTAAAAAAATGCCACTACTATGGTTTTTAGCAGACTCATTCATCCAAAATTCTTAAATAAATTCACAAAGATTTATATCACAGAAACAAGACTATATACATTTTTCATAATTTTTCCAAACAGTATTACTCCTACTTTTAATTTAAATCCCCAAAGGGTAAAACTGTAAAAATACTAATTACACCAAATATAATTCTCAAACAAGCTCATAACTTTTTCTAGAGATGTAAAATGTCCTATAAGGGCTTGTATCAAAATATTAGAATTTTATAAGGTCATTAGCCCAATTTATCATTTATATTTCTAAATGAGCCTATTTTCCAATAATTCAAATTAATGGGATTTTTTATCCCAAAAATCCCAATCTTTCGGTGGGAGATGTATTTCAGCCCTATGAGCCTCTGTCCAAAATCTCATGGACATGCATTGGGCCAAATGGGCTAATTTCGCATTTTTCGCACTTTTTACTATTGGCACGCCATTTACAAATCTACCTCCACCATACATGTTGGATTACCAAACATGCAAAGGTCTAAATGGTCTGAAAATTTTACCTTGGTCATATAATGACCCAATGGACATGCCACCCAAATTTGGGGGCATTTGGAAAAAGGGAATCTTCCTATATTCCATTTATTTAATAATTGAAATTTCTATAAAAACTATATAACATTTCCTCCCAAAAATTCTGATTTTTTGGAAGGGCCTAAGTCTAGTATAAACACATGCATGACCTAAATTTCATTGCATGTGAACTTAGGGTTTGACCTAGGCATCCATTTAAAATACTGCCCTATCCTAGGAGCAATCCTAGGAGAACTGTCCTACAGGGGGCTACAGTTCTCCAAATTATAAGTTTAGGGTGTCAAATTAAAGGTGAGACCTAGATCTACCTTTTTCATATTGGAATTTATTTCTAGAAATGCTTATAAGAGGTCTAATTTAATCATGTAACATCACTATAAACATGTGATAGAATGTACACTTATTTAAATAATAATATTATTTAATTAAATCTCCCCGATAGCCGATGGCCCAGATTTCATCTTCCTGGGCCAGTTTGATCTATCGATTCCAACCACCTGAGCCGCCGCCACCGCCGGTGATTGTCTCCACCACCTCTATTGAGGTGGATGCTGGCGTTTCCTAGTGACATGGCCGTCGGAAGTGGCTCCCCCGGCGAACCCGAGCAAGAAGAAAAGCTCGTATTTTTCCCTCTTCCTCACATGGCATTAGACTCAATTGAGCCTGATATCTCTCCTAGTGGATCTAGAAGACTATCATAGAGGGAGTGGAGGAGAAACAGACTTGGATGCGAGCTTGGCAGTGGGTACGGTAGTGGTGAGCCATGGCCGACCCTTGCTCCGGCGAGTTAGCTCAATTTCTGCTTTCTCGAGCAAAGGCTTAGCTCCAATAGTCGTTTTACACTCCTCTAGGCTCAATGAAGATTATGGCGGCCTTAGTAAGGAATGGGAGTGATGGCTAGTGTTTCTTGTCTCTTCCTTTTTATAAGAAGAATTAGGGCTTAAGTTGTTTGCCATGTCTCAGCCTAATGTTGGACTGCCAATTAGATTGAGTTGCTTTGACACGTGTCACCTTAGTATTGGACCGCCAATCATTACTTTAAATAAGCCTTCTTGAGAAGATCAACATATTAAATAGGTTGTTGAAAAGAATCAGGTTCAAATGTGCCATCTACACATATCCCGAAAACCCGGTTCAGTCTTACAGGTGAACCAGATGAAAATTCTCTAAGTCCAAAAGAGTTGAGTGGTGTTGAGCCCACTCAACGCCACGTTGAGTCCACTCAACACCAACAACATTCAGAAAATCTCTAAGTCAATAACATTGAGTGGTGTTGAGACCACTCAACGTCGAATTGAGTGCACTCAACACCAACAACATTCAGAATATCTCTAAGTCAACAGCATTTAGCAGCGTTGAGACCACTCAACGCCTCGTTGAGTCCACACAACAACATCAACATTCAGAATATCTCTAATTCAACAACGTTGAGTGGTGTTGAGACCACTCAACGCCGCGTTTAGTCCCCTCAATGACAATAATATTCAGAATATCTCTAAGTTAACAGCGTTGAGTGGTGTTGAGACCACTCAATACCACGTTGAGTCCACTCAATGCCAATAGCATTCAGAATATCTCTATTCAACAACGTTGAGTGGCGTTGAGACCACTTAACGCGCGTTGAGTCCACCCAACCCTAACAACATTCAGAATATCTCTAAGTAAACAATGTTGAGTGGCGTTGAGACCACTCGATGGCTACAGTTCCCAGAATATTTTCTAAGTTAAATTCGTCGAGTGGCGTCGATTGCACTCAACACACTCGATGCTTCGTCGAATGGCGTCGAGACCACTCAATGCGTACAGTTCCCAGAATATTTTTACTCTTCTCTCCTCCTCCTACGAACTTCTTTTATCATATGTCTTTTTTGTGTTATCTTTAATGTTTTTTGAATGGTGTAAACTGTACTTTAATATGTCAAATAAGTCTTCTTTGCTTTCATCACTTTTTTAAGATTTATTTGTGTTTAATAATATGAGTCAATAGAACAAGGATATTGCCCTCATATTCATTATTCATAGACTCCATATAATTTTGTGCATGCTTATGATTTTAATTACACACTGATAAAGGGACTTGCAAGCAATCCTAAAATAATTGCGTGCTATAAACCTCCCGTCTTTGTGTCAAATCTAACTATTATAGTTTTTTGAATGATAAGGAGATCTTTAGGGTTTTCTTGTGAGTTTAAGGCTCAGTTAATTCATCCTAAAATTAGAGATTTGACTAAAAATATGATGTTGGGACCAGAGTGGTCTTAAACCCTAGAAGTCTAGAGAAAATAAGTTCATTGAAGACATATGTTGAGAAAAACCTCTTGATTTAGTATATCTGATTAAATATGTGATTTTGGCATGCCTTATGAATATATAGAAAGACACTATATCAATATAATGTATAACAAGAAAGCTAGAAAAAAATGAATGCTACAAAATACAAAGGAAAACATCAAATGAAAGCTCTATATATCGAGAAGTAATCGACGTATTCTGAAGAGATAAAATAACTTATATTGAATTTTATGAAACATAAAGAATAACTTAAAGTTTAGGGGCATGAGAATTCAACTTACATTTTTTTTAAATTCCACTTATATTGATCTATGATATAATAAAAAACTGACATATGTCGAGAAGTAATTAATCAACATTTCAATAAGCTTTCACTGAATTCTCATTGAATGTGAGTTCGGGCAATTGAGCATAATAAGGTCGTGATTGCAATTCAAATCAAGTTATTGATGCTCCAATTAAAGATGGTGATTATAAGGAATTAAAGAATGATGGAACGTAATGAAGCGGTTATTATGTCTCTGGGTTGATCCTTATATATATATATATATAAGGATCAACCCAGAGACATAATAAGAGTGTGAACCTTTTTATTTTCTTTCTTATTCTCCGAAGGATTTAGCTTTTCTCTAAGTTTAACACAAACACTCTCTCTCAGTCTTAAGGGGTTGTTTTTGCTAGCCATTAAAATAGAATAGAATAGAAGTTTGATTGGTATTCTTTCTCTTCTTTTTAAGAATAACCTGTAAAATAAAAATTTGTATCCACACAGAGCTATCAATTCAAAGATCCATTAAGAGCTTATTGATGAAAGGATCTCATTGTGGAAAAGCTTATTGTATTCTTCTATTTACAAAGAATTAAAAAAATCTCTTTTCAAAGGATCTAGTAGTTTTAAGAGTCTTCTTATAAAAAAGACTTCGCGATTTTAATAATATCTTTATCAAAGGATTAAGTGATTCTAAGAGTCTTTTTATCAAAAGGCTGAGTGGTTTTAAGAATCTTATTAAATATTTAGTTGTTTCAAAGTCTGCTTAACAAAAGACTTAACACTACCAGAAAATGGACTTTTAACCAGGGCAAATTGTCGTGGCTATAACTCCAGAACCATAACAAAAGATTTTTAGCCACGTCCTATTCGGGTCAAATGAGTGCGGGTAATGTGAGCGCAACAAAAAGTATTTGCCACACTCAATACATGGCAAATAATTTTTGCCATGACTTTTAGCCGCGAAATTAAATAGTGGCTAAAGATTCTAATTTCAACACTTATTTGCCACAATTCCTTCATCGTGGCTATGAGTTCCTGCTGTTCCAGGGTTTCTTTGCAGCGGATCAAAATCCCCCATTTGCCACGGTAATAAACTGTGGCAAAAACCCATCGGATTTATGTTTAAAAAGGTATTTTCCACAGTTTCAAGCCGTGGTAAATACTTTATTGAATTATTTTTTAAAACAATATTGGCCATAGTTTGGATCGTGTCCAATAATGATTTAATTTTTTTAAAAAGAATTGGCCAATAGATGACAACTAATGAAAAGATTACACATTATATATATATATAAGATAATGGTCAATTTAGAGCATTGACTAGTCTCCTCCAATGTGTAATGAAGATCAAGTCTAGATAAGTAAAGCAAGCTCTTTAAACTATATGTTAATACATTAACCAAATATCTAAACTCTGATACCATAAGAATATGATAATTACACTAGAACAATATGCTTACTATAATGTTAAACAAAATCATAAAACTATAATTTTGACAGATTTATGCAAAAATTTCCCGCATATATACAGAAAATAATGTAATCAACCCGCAAATCACCTCTTATTCGGAATTTGAGGTGTCCTCAGGGCTGTTGGTTTCAACTTTCTTCTTTGGCAGAGTGGTATTCACTAACAAATCACAATTTCTCTCTTCTACTTTTCGACACACTCACAGTTTTCTCCAAAGCTCCCATTCCTCGAACATAAGCTATCAATATTGACCAAAAACTAAAGAGTTGCACAATGACACTCAACATGAGCAATAGAAGATCATTTAGAAACTCCCTTGAATGGTGATATGATAATATATTTTGTAGTTCATAATTAAAATAAATAAAACAATTATCACAGAGAAAATTTCATAATGGCATATGAATGGAATGAAACAGTTGTAATTCATAATAACTAAAGACAATTAAATTATATATAAAGAGTAAAAATTGTTGGTACCCTAGTTTGGATTTGAGTTCAGTCTTCTCTTTTAGTCTCTTGACCCAAGATTTATCTATGGTCAAAGGTTAGTTGTTTAGTTAGTTTGCTCTAGTTGTAGAGTTGTCACTTATCCAGATGAAAATTTTGTTAAGATGTTTTTTGTTCGACTATGGTCGAACGCCGCTCGACTATCGTCTATCGACTGTTCGACGATCGTCTATCAGGTTGTCGACATTTGTTTATCAACAGATCGTCTATCTCTGAGTTAGTTCATCTCTTGTTAGCTCGACGTTCTGTGGAATCTGCCTCGCCGATCGTCGAACCCCGCTCGACTTCTTTTGACCAGACAGATTTCTTGATAGTTCAATTATCTTCTTGGATAGTTCAACTATCTGATAGTTTGACTATCTGTTTGATAGGACGACTATCTGTGTTGCTTGATAGTTCGACAATCTGTCTTGATAGGTCGACTATCTGTTCTGTTTGATAGTTCGACTATCTACTTGGATAGTTCAACTATCTGATAGTTCGACTATCTGTTTGATAGGTCGACTATCTGTTTTCTTTGATAGTTCGACTATTTGTTTGATAGGTCGACTATCTATCTCCTTTGATAGTTCGACTATCTGTTTGATAGGTCGGCTATCTGTTTTGTTTGATAGTTCGACTATCTGTTTGATAGGTCGACTATCTGTTTTCTTTGATAGTTCGACTATCTGTTTGATAGGTCGACTATCTGTTTTCTTTGATAGTTCGACTATCTGTTTGATAGGTCGAATATCTGTTTTCTTTGATAGCTCGACTATCTGCCTTGATAGGTCGACTATCTGCCTTGATAGGTCGACTATCTGATAGCTCGACTATCTGTTCTGATAGGTCGACTATCTGCTGTGGTAGTTCGACTATCTACTTTGATAGTTCGACTATCTGTATCGTTCGACTAGCAAGTTTGATAGGTCGACGAGCTCAAAACCCTAAACCCTAAACCCTAAACCCTAAACCCTAAACCCTAAACCCTAAACCCTAAACCCTTAGCTGGTGATCCGGGCTGTTTCCCTCTCGACGATGAAGCTTATCCCCCATCGTCTCACTGGCCGACCTTGACCCCTGTTTGGGGTCATATCTAGTATTCAGAGTTTGCCTCGATTTGGTACCGCTCTCGCGGCCCGCACCGAAACAGTGCTTAGGGTTTAGGGTTTAGGGTTTAGGGTTTACATGATCGATCGATAGAAATACTCCAACACTCCATCCTTGTCATATATTCCATATATCGCACTAGATAGATATCATATTCATGGAATACGATTCAATTTCAAGATGCCTTGATGGTGAAATGGTAGACACGCGAGACTCAAAATCTCGTGCTAAAGAGCGTGGAGGTTCGAGTCCTCTTCAAGGCATAATATTAAGAATGCTCATTGAATGGGCAATTCCATATGCTGTATGTCTTTAGTAATTTTGTCTCCTTCTATTCTATGATTTATTTCATATTTATTCAGCATATTTTATAAAATATGATTTCAGTAATTTTATGCTATCATTTCTAAGCAATACTTGCCTGCTTCTTTATGCATAAGTTAAGCTTTTCTCTGACAAAGTTGTTTGTCTTATTAGTTGACATATCCTGTTGCTTTATCTGTCATGCTGTCCTTTATAGCCATTAGACTCAAAAAGTCTTCTCTAGCCGTAAATAGTTTCTTCTGATGTGACTTTCTCTAGTATTCTTTTATTAGATTTATTTGTTGCTTCTTAGAAAGCTTTATCCTCGTATAGGATATCTGTTTGCAGGATTTGTTTTTTGCTTTATGTTATTTGCAGCCCAGTTTGCAGATTTCAGAAGAAGACAAGATTCAAACTCAAATTAGAGCCGTTGAAAAGGCCCATATATAAAGATCTTCTTTTGAAAGAAGAAAAAGAACCAATATAGATATACAGATCAAAAAGCAAGAAGAGTTACAGCTCTCAGTGATTGATACTTTCAACTGAGAAGATCATCTCTCTTCAACCTTCTTCTTCAATCCTAAGTTCATCATGCTGCAAGGAACATTCACTCAGTGCTAGAAGAAGAAGAAGAAGATAGAAAACCCTGTGAAGAAGAACAATCATTCAACAATCAAGAGTCTTCTTCAAGCTTCTCCTTCAGAACTTCGAGATAGTTCTTTGTCTCAAGTTCAGAAGAGTTCCTGCACCCTGAAGCAAGACTCCTTCCTGGATATTCTCTAAGCCAGGGGAGCCTAGATTCTTTAGAGCTTTCTAGCTCTGTGCAATCCACTAGCTTCTCTAATCTATTTTAACAATAGAGAAGAAACTTTAACTCTCTCAACCTCCTGTACAAAGGGTTATTACTCCCTTCAAAAGTAAACCTTGGTGGCAGGGCACCTGATCAAAAACCTATGTTGGATTTTGAGCTCCTGATCAAAAGCTCAAAGGGTCTACTTGATCTACCTGAAGCAGATCAGTTGGTGGCAGGGCACCTGAACAAAAGCCTGTAGTGGATTCCTACCAGGGTGGTAGAAGAGTGGACGTACCTATTTAGAGGGAACTACTATAAACTTCTTGTGTCGTCTGTGTTGCTTATTAAATTTATTGTACTGTGGCTGTGAGTAGAAATAACTAGGATTGCTAGTTGCTGTGATAGGACCCAAGCTCAACTGTAATTACAGTTAGCTCTCTCTTATGCACTACACTTTATGTTAGGCTCTAGGGTTTCAAATATCTATAAACTCATTCCGCAAATTAACTCTAAGGGAGTTAAGTAGGGTGTCATAATTTTTGAATACTCTATTCACCCCCCCTCTAGAGTTGTATCTATCCTCACTTTCAATTGGTATCAAAGGGAGGTTGTCTGACTGTACAGGCTAACACCTGAGTCACAAGATCCTGATAGATACCAAGCTTATAGATATTCACTTCATGGCCCAGTCCAAGGATTACTCTAGCACCAGACCTCCAGCTTGCAACTTAGCTAAGTTTAGCATCTGGAAGGCAAGAATCAAATTATATATGAACTCTATTGATGAAGACATTTTTTCTTCTATTTTGACAGGACCTCCAGCACCTCCTGCTGCAGCCACTGCTACAACATCTACAAATCTCAGTGCAGTGCCTCCTCCAGACTATAATGATGCCTACAAGAAGGCAAAGATAGCTGATGCCAAAGCTATGAACATTCTGGCTCAGACTATGTCTGATGAAATCTTCCAGAAAGTGGCCGATTGCACCTCTGCAAAAGCCATATAAGACTCACTGAACCAGATTGTAGCTGGTTCAGCTAATGAAAGGAAGGACAGAAGGTCCAACCTTATATCCTAGTATGAAAACTTCAAGAAAACTGAAGCTGAATTAGTTGAAGCTATGTACACAAGGCTCAGCTCAATCATCAATGAGCTAAGAACTCTTGATAAGGAGATTACATTGGCAGAGGTCAATGATAAGATACTGATGTGCTTCCCAAGCACATGGGATCTCAGGATCTGGCCTATCAAGGAGGCCAGAAGTACAACTGAAATCTCAATAGAAGCTCTCCTTGGCAAGCTCAAGTCTTTTGAGCAAGTGCTGAAGACCAGGGAAGCTGAGGCTGAAGCAAAGACTCCAACTCCAGCAAGAAAAGAGCAAACTCTTGCTCTTAAAGCTGTTGATGCTTCTGAAGGAAGCCAATCCAATGAGGAGCTGATGGCACTCTTTGCCAAAAGGTTTCTCAAGATGGGAAGAAAAGACTTCAGAAAGAAATCTTCAAGATATGAAGATAAACCAAGGTACGACAGATCTCCTGCTAAAGAAATTATTTGTTATGGTTGCAGGAAACCTGGACACATTCTACCAGATTGTCCAGAGGAAAAGAGTAAAGAAAAGAGAAAGGAAAAAGAACATCACAAGAAACACTCCAAGTCCTCCTCCTACAAAAATAAGAAGAAGGAAAAAGGATTTGTTGCTGAATCTTAGAGTGATTCAGATGAGGAATCTTCCTCCTCAAGCTCTAGTGAAGATGAGGAAGAAAAGAAGGAAAAGGAAATCTGCCTTATGGCAATTAATGCCTGCAGCAATCACTCAGTTGCAGAGAGTTCTGATGATGATGAAGAAATGCCTACAAAAGATCATGTATTGTCTTCATATGACTTTTCTTCTTCTGAATTTAAAACTGAGTTTAAATCCCTTTGCTTAGATTTAATTAGTTCAGAAAAGGAAATTAAAGAACTTAGAAATAAGTTAGCAGAATCAGAATCTATTTCCATTGAAAATGCTAGGTTAGAAGCAGAACTCACTAAGTATAGTGAAGAAATAAAGTTTCTTAAAAATGAATTAGCAAAGTCCAAGAGATTAGAAGAATCTTTGAAAGGTAGAAGCCTTAAGCTGCTAGAAATCACTAGCATGACAAACACTAGGTCTGGCAATAATAAGCTAGGCTTAGGAGCCTCATCAAGTGAACCTCCTTTGGTTCTTAAAAATCATCTTTCAACTCCAGTGAACTTTATTTCAGCTGATGGAATAAAGAAGGCTGAGCAAGTAAAACAAGTTAAACAAGCCTTAAAAAAAGCTAAGAGAGAAAAGAGAAAGCAAAAGTTTAAAGAATTACAGAAAGCGTCGAACACTGCTCGACGATCGAAGGCTCGATGGTCGAACGATGCTCGACGATCTGAGCATCAAGCGTCGAACGCCGATCGGCGATTTCAATTTGATTTTCAAAATTATAACAAGAACCTTAGAAACCATAATATAAATAGAAACCCTAGGTTTGTGGACCCATTAGCTGCATGGAGTATCCCACCTAGGAGATCTTACCCCTTAGGTTATAAACCCCAACCTGCTTATTCTTTCATTTCAAGTTTTCATTATGTAAAGAATAATGGACCCAAGGTTACCTGGGTCAACAATGTCTAATTGTCTATTCTGCAGGTGAAGACCTATCCATATACTAAAGACAAATGGTATTTGGATAGTGGCTATTCCAAACACATGACAGGAAATAAAGAAAATCTGTCAAGATTCAAGTCCAAGCTTGGACCAAAGGTGATCTTTGGGGATTCTAGCTGTGGTCAAACAGAAGGATATGGTAGGATTACCATTGGAGCAGTAACTTTCAAGAGGGTTGCATATGTAACTGGACTGAAGCATAATCTTATCTCAGTAAGTCAGTTATGTGATGCAGGGTATCAGGTATCTTTCACTAACTCTCTCTGTAATATTACTTTAAATAGTAATGTTGTGTTAGTAGGTATTAGACAAGGTAATATTTATTTAGTAGATTTTAATTCAACACATTCTGAAATCTGCTTATTTAATGAAGTAAAAAAATAAACAACACCTTATGACATAGGAGGCTTAGCCATGTTAACCTCAAGAACATATCTAGGTTATCTAAATACAATCTTGTTAGAGGTTTACCTTCTTGCCCCTACAAGAAGGAGAGTCTATGCAAGGCTTGTCAATTAGGCAAGCAAACCAAAAATTCCTTTAAATCTGTAAATAAAAGTGATTCACCTAGAATCCTGTATTTATTACATTTGGACCTCTTTGGCCCAATAAATGTACAGAGTCTAGGAGGGAAGTATTACACTTTAGTAATTGTAGACGACTTCTCTAGGTTCACTTGGGTGTTCTTCTTGAGAACTAAGGCTGATAACTTCAAAGTTCTTACAGATTTTCTACTATGTGTGCAGACTGAGTACTCTACTCATGTTGCCTTGATCATAAGTGATCATGGCAATGAGTTTGACTCTCTTCTCATGCAAGAATTCCGTGAGAAAGAAGGTATCAAACATAGCTTCTCTGCTCCTAGAACTCCCCAACAAAATGGGGTAGTGGAAAGGAAGAATAGAACCCTGATTGAAGCTGCTGGTACATTATTAGCAGATGCTAACATGCCTCTTTCTTATTGGGCAGAAGCTATTAGCACGGCTAATTATGTCTTGAACAGAAGTCTTATACACAAGCTTAAGAGTAAAACTCCTTATGAGTTGCTTAAAGGAAAGAAACCTAAAATTAATTATTTTAGAGTATTTGGTTGTGTAGTATTCATTCATAATAATAATAAAGAATACCTCAGAAAGTTTGAAGCAAAAGCTTCAATGGGAATTTTTCTTGGATATTCCCAAGTAAGCAAAGCTTATAGGGTATTTAACAAATCAACTTCTAAAATTGAGGAATCTGTACATGTTTCTTTTGATGAATCTCAGATGTTTTACAAGGAGAAGGAAACTTCTCCTTCCTCAAGTTCATTGCAGGTACCAGAATCTAGTAAAGATGTCACTCAAGAGATTCTCCATCTATCAACTCTTCATATCACTGATTCAGACAGTGATGAAGACTGTGCTGAAGCAGTTGTTGTACCACCAATAGTTGATCCAATTCCTCCTGAGGAATTAATCCCAACTGTTGCTGAAGATCACATCCCACCTGCTGATATTATCATACTTAGAGATCATCCTACATCTCAAGTGATTGAAGACATATCAGCTGGTGTACAAACAAGACATCAATTAAGACAGGATGTGATACATGCTTATTTCCTTTCACAGGTTGAGCCCCTCACCATAAAAGATGCTGAGCTAGATCCCAACTGGATCATTGCTATGCAAGAGGAACTCAATCAGTTTGAAAGATGTAAAGTATGGACTTTGGTTCCAAGACCTAAAGGCCAACTGATCATAGGCACCAAGTGGGTGTTTAGAAACAAGTTGGATGCAAATGGAATTAATGTAAGGAACAAAGCTAGGCTTGTAGCTCAGGGCTACAAACAGGAGGAAGGTATAAATTATGACCAATCCTTTGCTCCTGTTGCAAGGCTAGAGGCAATAAGGATCTTTCTAGACAATGCAGCCTATATGAAGTTTAAGGTCTTTCAGATGAATGTCAAAAGTGCCTTTCTAAATGGTGAGCTAAAGGAAGAGGTATTTGTTGAACAACCACATGGGTTTGTTTCTTCAACTCAGCCCTCATATGTGTACAAGTTGCAAAAAGCTCTTTATGGACTCAAGCAAGCACCCAGAGCCTGGTATGAGACTCTAGCTAATTTCTTGTTAGAGCACAACTTTGTTAGGGGAGTAGTTGATAGAACCCTTTTCGTTAAGCACCATAATGACACAATCCTGTTAGTTCAAGTGTATGTGGATGATATTATTTTTGGCTCCACTGATCCCAAACTGTGCAAAAAGTTCTCTGACTTGATGCATTCTAAGTTTGAGATGAGTAGTATGGGTGAGCTGTCTTACTTTCTTGGTCTCCAAGTAAAGCAAGATGCTGATGGCATCTTCATCTCCCAATCCAAATATGCCAAGGAATTGGTAAAGAAGTTTGGGATGGCTGATGCTTCAACAATGCATACACCTATGGCTACTAATGTAGTTATAGATTCTGATGATCAGGGTAAGCCAGTTGATCAAAAGAATTATAGGGTCATTGTTGGTTCCCTATTGTATTTAACTGCAAGTAGACCAGATATAATGTTTGTTACATGCCTATGTGCTAGATTCCAGGTCAACCCCAAGGAATCTCATCTGATTCTTCTCAAGATAATCTTGAGATACCTGAAGGGATGTCCAAATCTAGGACTATGGTACCCAGCTGAATCAGAATTTGAGTTAATTGGATACTCTGATTCTGACTATGCTGGTTGTAGAGTTGACAGGAAAAGTACCTCAGGAACTTGACAGTTCCTGAGAGAGAGATTGGTCTCTTGGTTCTGTAAGAAGCAGGCTTCTGCCTCAACTTCAACTACAGAGGCTGAATATATAGCAGCTGCTAGTTGTTGTTCACAGATCCTGTGAATTCAAAACCAGCTTTTGGATTATGGGTACACACACAAGAACACAAAAATCATGTGTGACAGTACCAGTGCTATCTCCATTACACAAAATCCTGTGCACCACTATAGAACCAAGCACATTGAGATTAGACACCATTTCTTGAGAGATTGTGTGAAAAAGAACAAGATCAGCCTTGAGTTCATATCCACTGACCTTCAGAGAGGTGATATTTTCACCAAGCCCTTAGATGAACATAAGCATCTGTTCTTTTTTGTTCAACTAGGCATAATTAATGGAAAAGACTAAGTGTGACGTCTGCCTTTGTTGAAACTTGTTTGAAGATCGTCGAACGACGTTCGAAGATAGTCGATCGGATCAAGACTATCGTCGACCTATGGTTGATGATAGCTTATCTGCTTGAAGATCGTCGACCGACGTTCGAAGATCGTCGAACAGGTCGAGCCTATCGTCGATCTATGGTTGATGACAGCTTGTTGTTTGTGAAGACAGAAATAGTCGAACGATTGATCGACTACTCTGCTTCAGGAACGATCGTCGAACGACCGTTCGACCATCGTCTCCAGTATCTTTTAAAAAAGATCGACGATTGCTGTTTTAATATAAAACCGATGGTCGACCTAGGTTAAAAGATCGTTCTTTTTATCGTCGACGGAGAGCGTCTTTTCGCATTCCGTCTTTCTGCTTGCTCCCTGTCTCGTGTTTTCTGCCGTTTCGCATTCGCCATCTCTCTCGCCATCTCCAACCCCTTCGATGGCGATTGCTCCAGCCCTCCTGTCCGTGGTGAAGTTCGATGCTGGTTTCAGTGTGGACTTTGATTCTTTCAGCTGCTGTGAATCTGCAATAGTGGAAATCCTCAATCTCTGTAAGGATCAAGGATTGGAAAAGTTCATGTCCACAAGAATAAAGATAAACGTCCAAGAGATTAAAGAGTGGGCTTTCACTTCGTCCTCCAATTATGAATCAATGACTGGAACGATAGGAGGAGAAGAGGTAATTTTGACTCCCGCCGTTTTAACTGAAATTTTTGGATTATTGAATGGGGAAGAGGATTATGAGCAAGATACCCCAGAATTTGGGATAATGTTGACTGAATTAGGACATGCCGACGGCATTCCTTCTAAGCTGCTCAAGGTTAACTTTCCGTTGAAGATAAAGTTCCTGGCTGAACTAGTCGGAAAAGTGCTTCTGGGTAAGCACTCTGCCCATGATAATATAACCAGGCAATAGTTTGCCCTGATGTGTGCCATTGTGAACAAGAAACAGATTAACTGGGCAGAAGTTTTGTTTGATTTGATAAGGAAAAAGAATAGCAAGAAGGAAGTCACCCTGGGTAGGGTGCTTGGGATATTTCTAAAAGAGAAATATCCCCATTTGTTGGTTTCAGTTTCTACATCCATCAATGCCAGCAAAAAGATGGACCCAACCTTGTTTGTTAAATGGAAAAGGAGCTTTCTGAAGCCCGCTCCAGCAGGGGTTGCTCCAATTGCATCTGAGAGCACAAGGACTGCTTCAGTCACTCCTCTCCTTCAAGAAGTAGGCTCAACCATTCTCTCCTTCCATCCACTTCTTCTGCATTACCATCCACTTCTACTGAAGTGCCACCATCTACTTCAGTTCCATCTACTTCAATTGAAGTACCATCTTCTGCCTCTCCTCTTCTTGATTCTTCCACAATTCTCCATGCATCATCACCAGTATCTCCACTCCCTCCTCATCTTGCTAGGATCTCACATCCTAGTTTTGATTTATTGGTTTCTGAGCTATCCACTCCTCCTCAGTCACCAATTCCTCATTCAGATCATATTGATCTTCTTGCATCTACCTATCTATCTCCAGTTCACTCTCCATCACATCAGGAGAACACCATCCCTGCTGTTCATCCATCTACTGTGATTCCCCCACCATCATTTGAAATAACCCCAGCTTTCATTTCAAGCATATTGGAGTTAATTACTCCTTCAATCAAAATCATGATTGAAGAAGCAATTGCTCCTCTCGTTTCTTCCATCTCTACCTTATCATCTTCCATTCTTGCCATCTCAAAATCTACTGAGCCATCTTCAGTTAGGGGCCTGACTTCAGTTTCTACTGAAATCAGGCAGGGGGAAATGTTCGAGGAAGATGCCTCTGGACTGCCTCTTGTTTCTCGCCCAGCAGAGCCCCAAGTTCAGATTCAAGATGTAACAGAAGCTCCAGTTGTCATTGCTACATCCTCTGCAGTTCCAGCACCAGCTCTTAAGCCTTCTGATGTTATAATGGAAGCATAATTTGCATTTAAAGCTTGTCTCGAAGAAGCTTCTACTCCCCTTGTTGCTCGTTTCTTAGAAGGAGTCATTACCTCCTTTCTAGATGACATGTGGGAAATAGAATGCTCTGAAGAGTCTCCTGAAGGTAATTCTTTTACTCATTTTCTAGACTTGATAACTCACATATTAGTATGGGAATACCTAGAAGGAATGATACAATTTCATTTAGCAAATCTGTGTTCCTGATACTATAGATTTAGTGAAAGAAGTTTTAGCTGTCCAAGAACTTGTTCAACAACCTGCTCCAGAAGTTCTAGCTGATCTAGAACCTGCTGTTGAAGATCCTGAGTCTGCTCAACCAGCTCAAATAGTTGTGCAAGAAGAACTGGTCTCCATGACAGTTACAGTTGAACAAGAGAATATTTCAGATATTCAAATAGAAAATTCTACAGTCTGGGATGACACCCCAGGACTGGATTTGGATACCCTTCTGGCACAAGATGCCTTGGCTGAAGAAAAAGAAAAAGCTGCTTTAAAAGATAAAGAAAAAGTTGTGCAAGAAGCTTTTGATCCTTATGATCATCCTCCATCATCAAACTCTGAGGATGAGGATGATTCTGATGACTCTAAAGAATCTAAGAGGAAGAAATCTGCTAAAAAGAAAAGAAAAGCTGTTGCTCCTCCTCCTCCTAACCCTGCCAATGATATTCCTTATTATATCTTGAAAGGAATAGATCCCAAGTCTAAAGAGTTTCAGCATTGGATGGGATTCTCAAAGAATCAGCAAAAGTTAAGAAAGAAATCTAAAAGGTATGACAGTCCAGCTCCAAAATGGACCCCTAGAGGTCCTCCTCCTCCACCTCCCAGTGCAGGAGCTTCTGGCAATTTGTCTGCAAATCCTTCTGCCCCGTCTGCTAGGTTTACTCCATCCCAATCTCATCAAAAGAAAAGCAATCAAGTATATCAAAGCAGATCCCAATCTGGATACCAAAGGCATGATGCTGATGCAAGAGAACAAGTGAAGGAGGTAGTTTATCAGAAACCAACCTTTTCTCCTCCTCCTTCCAAAGAAACCAAGAGCATATCTTCTTCAAAGCCAGATCATGCAAAGAAAACTATTTCAAAAGGTAAAAGAGTTATTTTCTCTGAAAAATCGAGTAAGAAATTTGCTGAGTTTGCTCCTCCTTCTTCTCTAGTTATTCAGGAAAATAAAGAGCCAGCTGAAAGCATGTTAGATCTTTCTATTAAATTTAAAGCTGTGAAACCTGTAGATCCAACCTGTGAAAATGTATATGAAAGTCAAGAGCTTGATCCTGATTTCAGGATGGCTAGATTTCTTGAACTAGTTGGATCAGCCCAGATTAGAAAAGCCAAAGCAGAAGGGAAAGATACTACAGGATTAACGACAATGTCTAAATTTAGAAAGAAGGAGCTTGATAAATTCCAGGTTCTACCTGAGGTCTTTGACCCTTCAAAATATATGGAAAAGCATCCTGAAGCATTTGTTCCATGGACTTCAGAATCTAGAATTATTGGAGAACAAGATCTAAAGTTATCGAAGAAAGAAGCTTTAGACCCTTTCAGGAAAATTTCTTTTCTTCCTAGTTCATCTGTATCTAAAACCTGATTCCGATGCTTCTTAAATTTCATTGATTGACTATTATTTATTTGTCTGTTTGATTGATGTTATCTGCTGCTTAGATATTTCCCTTCCTGTATTTTATTTATCTCCAGTAGTTTGTTTTGTGTGTTTTGTTGTTGAGAGGCTTAACTCAAATAGGGGGAGATTGTTGGTACCCTAGTTTGGATTTGAGTTCAGTCTTCTCTTTTAGTCTCTTGACCCAAGATTTATCTATGGTCAAAGGTTAGTTGTTTAGTTAGTTTGCTCTAGTTGTAGAGTTGTCACTTATCCAGATGAAAATTTTGTTAAGTTGTTTTTTGTTTGACTATGGTCGAACGCCGCTCGACTATCGTCTATCGACTGTTCGACGATCGTCTATCAGTTGGTCGACGTTTGTCTGTCAGCAGATCATCTATCTCTGAGTTAGTTCATCTCTTGTTAGCTCAACGTTCTGTGGAATCTGCCTCGTCGATCGTCGAACCCCGCTCGACTTCTTTTGACCAGATAGATTTCTTGATAGTTCAACTATCTGCTTGGATAGTTCAACTATCTGATAGTTCGACTATCTATTTGATAGGTCGACTATCTGTGTTGCTTGATAGTTCGACTATCTGTCTTGATAGGTCGACTATCTGTTCTGTTTGATAGTTTGACTATCTGCTTGGATAGTTCAACTATCTGATAGTTCGACTATCTGTTTGATAGGTCGACTATCTCTTTTCTTTGATAGTTCGACTATCTGTTTGATAGGTCGACTATCTGTCTCCTTTGATAGTTCGACTATCTGTTTGATAGGTCGACTATCTGTTTTGTTTGATATTTCGACTATCTGTTTGATAGGTCGACTATCTATTTTCTTTGATAGTTCGACTATCTGTTTGATAGGTCGACTATCTGTTTTCTTTGATAGTTCGACTATCTGTTTGATAAGTCGACTATCTATTTTCTTTGATAGCTCGACTATCTTCCTTGATAGGTCGACTATCTGATAGCTCGACTATCTGTTCTGATAGGTCGACTATCTGCTGTGGTAGTTCGACTATCTGCTTTGATAGTTCGACTATCTGTATCGTTCGACTATCTGTTTGATAGGTCGACGATCTCTGTGCTTCGCTCGACGATCTCCGAGGGTCGTTCGACGTTCTGCTGTATGTCTTTAGTAATTTTGTCTCCTTCTATTCTATGATTTATTTCATATTTATTCAGCATATTCTATAAAATATGATTTCAATAATTTTATGCTATCATTTTTAAGCAATACTTGCTTGCTTCTTTATGCATAAGTTAAGCTTTTCTCTGACAAAGTTGTTTGTCTTATTAGTTAACATATCCTGTTGCTTTATCTGCCATGCTATCCTTTATAGCCGTTAGACTCAAAAAGTCTTCTCTGGACGTAAAGAGTTTCTTCTGATGTGACTTTCTCTAGTATTCTTTTATCAGATTTATTTGCAGCTTCTTAGAAAGCTTTATCCTCATATAGGATATCTGTTTGCAGGATTTGTTTTTGCTTTATGCTATTTGCAGCGCAGTTTGCAGATTTCAGAAGAAGACAAGAATCAAACTCAAATTAGAGTCGTTGAAAAGGCCCATATATAAAGAGCTTCTTTTGAAAGAAGAAAAAGAACCAATACAGATATATAGATCAAAAAGCAAGAAGAGTTACAGCTCTCAGTGATTGATACTTCCAACTAAGAAGATCATCTCTCTTCAACCTTCTTCTTCAATCCTGAGTTCATCCTGCTGCAAGGAACATTCACTCAGTACCAGAAGAAGAAGCAGAAGAAGATAGAAAAGCCTGTGAAGAAGAACAATCATTCAATAATCAAGAGTCTTCTTCAAGCTTCTCCTTCAGAACTTCAAGACAGTTCTTTGTCTCAAGTTCAGAAGAGTTCCTGCACCCTGAAGCAAGACTCCTTCCTGGATATTTTCTAAGCCAGGGGGAGCCTTGATTCTTTAGAGCTTTCTAGCTCTGTGCAATCCACTAGCTTCTCTAATCTGTTTTAACAATAGAGAAGAAACTTTAACTCTCTCAACCTCCTATACAAAGTGTTATTACTCCCTTCAAAAGTAAACCTTGGTGGCAGGGCACCTGATCAAAAACCTGTGTTGGATTTTGAGCTGCTGATCAAAAGCTCAAAGGGTCTACTTGATCTACCTAAAGCAGATCAGTTGGTGGCAGGGCACCTGAACAAAAACCTGTAGTGGATTCCTACCAGGGTGGTAGAAGAGTGGACGTACCTATTTAGAGGGAACCACTATAAACTTCTTGTGTCGTCTGTGTTGCTTATTAAATTTATTGCATTGTGGCTGTGAGTAGAAATAACTTGGATTGCTAGTTGCTGTGATAGGACCCAAGCTCAACTGTAATTACAGTTAGCTCTCTCTTGTGCACTACACTTTGTGTTAGGCTCTAGGGTTTCAAATATCTATAAACTCATTCCGCAAATTAACTCTAAGGGAGTTGAGTAGGGTGTCATAATTTTTGAATACTCTATTCACCCCCCCCCCCTCTAGAGTTGTATCTATCCTCACTTTCAAAAACAATGTCAAACTAAAAATAACTAAACATGGAGGAGTCACAATTCATCCTAAAAATTCCTTAGCAACTTAATAGCTCCTATTTTTTGAGAACCATATAAATTAACAATGATCAAACTATTTCTGCTCTGTTTGGCATGGGGGTGGCAGTCATTTAGAAAATCCCTTGTATGGAAATGTTTTGGAAATGAATGAATTTTGTGGCTTACACGTTTTTTCAATAAGATACTGAAGTCAAAGAGGATGCCAGACCAATGAAGAGAAAGTATCTTGGTACCTTTGTATTCTTGAATAAAGGAGATATACAAAATTGTGTTAATTACAGATGAATTAAATTAATGAGTCATACAATAAAATATGAGAATGAGTAATAGAAAGAAGATTAAGATGAGAGACTAGCATCTCGGTGAATCAATTTGGATTCATGCCAGGGAGGTCAACCATGGAAGCTATATATCTTTTGAGGAGACTCATTGACAACTATCGAGAAAGAAAATATGGTTTGCATATGTTGTTTATTGATCTTGAGAAGGCTTATAATAGAGTTCCAAGAGAGATCTTATGGAGAGTCTTAGAAAAGAAATGTGTAAATATATCATATATTGACACAATTAAAGATATGTATACAAATTCAATGACAAGGGTAGGACATATGGAGGATTAACACAGGAATTCCCTATCACAATTGGATTACATCAAGGTTCAGCTTTAAGCCATTATCTCTTTACCCTTATCTTAGATGAGCTCACCAGACATATCCAACAAGTAATACCTTGGTGTTTATTATTTGCGGATGATATTATTGTGGTTGATGAGACGTGTGAGGGTGTAAACGCAAAACTTGAATCTTTGCGAGATACTTTAGAAAAGAAGGGATTTAGGTTGAGCAGGTCAAAGATAGAGTATATGGAGCTTAAATTTAGCAGTATAAGAAGGATAGATGACTTCGTTATTAAGTTGGGTGATCAAGATATTTCTCGTAGTGAGTGTTTTAAATATCTTGGATCAATAGTTCAAAAAGACGGAGGTATTGATAAATATGTGACACATAGAATCCAAGTGGGTTGGTTGAAGTGGAGAGGTGCGTCAGGAATCTTATGTGATCGTAAAGTACCACTAAAACTTTAGGGCAAGTTTTACCGTGCTGTAATTAGACCCACTATGCTCTATGATTCTGAGTGTTGGGCAGTGAATTATGTACATAAGCAAAAATGGGTGGATGTGTGGACACATGAGATTGGATAAAATTAGGAATGAAAGTATTAGAGATAAGACAGGAGTAGAACCAATTGCAGAGAAGATGCAAGAAGCTCATCTAAGATGGTTTGGACACGTACAAAGGATACCATTAGAGGAACCTGTTAGGCATTGTGAGAGTCAAGTCACTAGACATGTTAAATGAGGGAGGGGTAGATAAATAAAGACTTGGAATGAAATTGTAAGGAAAGACATGTTGTACTTAGGCATTAGTGATTATGACAAAAGATAGGGCATAGTGGCGACAAAGGATACATATAGACGTGCCCACTATAGTGGGATAAAGGATTGAATGTTGTTATGTTATTTCTGTAGAAAATAAACGATCAGTATTTAATACTGAACCTATTTCAATGTGAGAGTAACCCACCTAAAAATATTTCAACGTCAAGAGCAAAGATGGGACTCACTGGCAAAGATGTCACTACTCACTCCATCCGGGAGGTGATTATGTAGGGCATAAGAGAATCGCTAGCCGGGTTATATGTTTAATGATTTTATTATAAAATGCCTTTTATTTAGGAGCGAAGAAATGAATATTGGGAGGGAAAGACGGAAAGCCTAAAATTTATTACCAAATTAATTTTGTTCACAAAATTAGTGACCAAACATGCATGCCATTACTAATGATCTGTCTTTAGTGATCAAACTTATATTTCATCACTAAAGACGTGTCTTCAGTGACCAAATTTATATTTCATCTCTAAAGATGTGTTTTTAGTGACCGAACATATATATATATATATATATATATATATATATATATATATATATATATATATATATATTTCATAACCAAAAACACGTCCTTAATGACAAAATATATTTTTTCATTAAAGACACGTCTTTAGTGACAAAATATATAGTAACACTCCAGTTTTTCCCTATTGAAAACAACAAAGTCTGATTTTTGGAGCTAATTGTCACGAACTTGTCCCCTTGACAATATTACGTGCGGCCTTAACTCCTTCCCGTGCCCCTTTGTAGCAAGCTAAGTCAGCCTCCTACAACACTTGATTGTGGAAAAATAAGTAATAGAGCACTTAAAAAGAGTGGATAAGAGAGCAAGAGAATAAGAGTGTGTAAGGGAGCTTTATTGCTTGAATTGCTTTGTGAGTTATAAATGAGGTGGTCTCCCCCTTATATAGGCCCCCAAAGGGGTTTCCCTCCAAAAGATGGAAGGATCTAGACTACTCTACCATCATCTTTATATCTACATCTTTCAAGAATGTTCTAGACTAAACTCTATGTATAAGAATATCCTCCAAGATCCTAGATTTCTCTAGAAATCTCAAGAGGTTAACCCCATAGATGCAAAGTCATGCCATCCTCCCTCACCTAACTTGTCAATTCCCTCACTGCCTCATATTATTGGATGATGTCTTTGAACTGCCAGAGATCTACTAAAGTTTTCCATGTAGCTTCAGACTCTGGCCTTCTTTTCCACTTGATCAAATATTGCGTGATGGGTTGCACACCTCTTCTCCACACAGTTTTCTTTGTGACCACTTCTTCCACCTCTTTGTCAAATGGCTTGGTCATCACTGGTGGTGCTCTCTATGATATTCCACTTTGAAGATCTTCATGGTCTTCTTAACAAGGCTTTATCATGCTGACATGAAACACTATATGTATCTTCAAATAGTTTGGTAGGTCGAGGCGGTATGAAATCTTACCCACCTTAGCAATCACCCGAAACAAGCCTTCATATTTTCTAACCAATCCTTTTTGCAAGCTAAAAAAGGCTTTGAATTTTTTCGGTAGAAGTTTTACCATGACCTTATCCCCAACCGTGTATTCCACCATCTGTCGCTTTAAATTGGCCCACTTCTTCATCTGCTTGCTTGTTTTCTTTAAACATGCTCTGTCTAAGTCTGCTTGTTCTTCCCATGACAGCCATTTTCCATGCTCTTGAGCTTCTTCCTTCATCAGTTGTAGTCGCTAGAGTGTGTGTAGTAAGTGGTTGCCTTCCCATTGCAAGCTCAAATGGACTCCTTCTAGTTTCCTCACTCCTTTATAGATTGTATGAGAATTGCACCACATCGATCAACTTGGCCCAGTCCTTTTGATTGGCACTCACAAAGTACCATAAGTAGCACTCGAGCAATGCATCACCCTCTCAGTTTGATCATCAGTTTGAGGTTGGAAACTTGTGGAGAGGTTGAGTTCAGATCCCAACAACTTGAACAACTAGATCCACAATTTTCCTATAAATCTGGGGTCTCAATCACTAATAATAATTTTCGGCAACACCAATTCTTCACTATGTTCTCGATGAAAAGACGTGTTATCTCTTCTGCTGTAGTGTCCCTTGTATTAAGTATGAATGATCCATACTTGGATAATCAATCCAAGACTACTAATATTGATCCACACCCTTCAAATTTAGGCAAAGCATTGATGAAGTCAAGTGTCGCCGACACACAAGGATGATCTGCAATAGGTAATGGATCCAATAATCCAGCGAGTTGCTTGTTGTCCACTTTATCTTTTTGGTAAACAAGACAAGTCTTGACGTATAACACCACTTCATCTCTCATTCGTGGCCAGAAATATGAGTATTCCATCAACTCAAACGTTCATTTCTGTCTAGGATGTCCAACCCATTTTGTGTAATGACATTCTTAGATGATATCAACATATAATCTCCAGGTTTGGCCAATCATGGCCCTCGGCTGGAGGAAGAAGATGATCCATCAACTTTCGGATCTTGCAACAAGATCTGTGCTGATCATTTAAATCTTTTTCTTTTTAAATGAATTTTCTGAATTATGATAATAGTCACTTTAGAAAATTAATGCAAAATACTTAGATGCTCTATATGAGGAAATGGTAAACATATAATTTGTAGCCCTATGGGTCGACTTTTTTTTGAAATTGATTTGGGTCAATTTGGTCAAAGGGTTTGACCAGGGAACCAATTTTGGTGGGGTCTATACCTAAGGCTAGACAAGAATTAAAATAAGTGCTCCCACTTTATCCATTGTCCAAATGTCTTGAAATTTGGACAGGGAGTCACCCTTATCTATACCTAGGTCCTACCCAAGAATGAGAATTTTTGGGGATAATCTTTCTATAGTTTTTGTAATTATTTAATAAACAATGATTAAATTAATTAAGGGACCAAATGACCTCCAAACTCTCCCAAATTTTGGTGGGTTGTCGTTGGGGAATAATAAGGCTTTGGATAAAATTTCATCTCATTTGAAGATGATTTGGTTTGAATTTTTGTAAACCTTAGCCTTGCCATAATAAGGGTATTTAGGTCAAAAGTGCACTTGAGGTTTGAGTGGTCAAATCACCTCAACAGAGGTTGGGATTTGGGCCACTGGTTTGGCATGACATATAAAACCCTCATATGGGATATGGGGTGGTTTGGGATTGAATTGCCTTAGGACCCAAGTTCAAACCTATGTTTAGGCTTTGGGGGTTTGAGAAGGGCATGTGCTCAAAAGAACTTGAAATGATTTGAAATTTGGTGGAGTGGACTCTAGGGTAGTTAGAGTCCTCTAATAAAAATCTTATTCGATTTAGTGAGGGTTAAACTCCTCAAAGCCCTAACCCTAGTTTAGGTCACAAACCTTTAAATGGTAAGTTGAAAAGTCAAGGTGTTGTGAAAAGTTGTAAAACTTGGGTGGTGTAGTCATACATTCAGTAAGAGTTTTTGGTAATTTTTTTGGGAGCTTTGGAAGCATATTTTTAGTATCTCCTTTGCAATACATGTATTACCCTCTATTACTTATTTGGTTATTATAACCTCACTGTTCACTGGAATGTTATGAAATTGAAGCAGAGGAAGTTTTAGACTATTATACTCATACATGAATTTTGTTATAATTTTTAGATGTATATTACCAGTACATACTTCACAAGCTCATCAAAATGAAAACTTGTTCAATAATTTATTCAGAGCTCATTATTTGTTGTAAAATTGTGAAACTTGATCAGTAGTGTTCCTAGGACAATATACTCATTTGGGGTCTTTATTACAATTTTTAGATGAATAATTATTGTACTTAGTTCATTAACCTGTTAACTTTGATTACTATGAGAAAATCAAATTTAGAGTTTATTATTCACTGATAAATTATGAAACTTGACCTAGAGTGTTTATATGTCTTTATGATCATCCTTGGATTTTCTCAGAATTTTTGGATGTATATTGACAGTACTTATTTCTTTAAAATGATTAATGTAGGTTGTATCTAAAATTAGATGTAGAGGCCTAAAGCTTGCTGAAAAATTGGGAGATTCTTATTTTATTATTCAATAGTTATCATGTAATTATCATAAATTTTGTAGAGCATTTGCATGTCTAAAAAAGGTACTTCATGTTCAAACTTGGGTCTTGGAGTACTTAGGAAAACTTAAATAAATTACTAATTAAGTTAGGAAAATTATGAACTTCTGGATTTAGGCTAAACATGTCATGATAGACCCTCAATAATTAATATACGGATATTGGATGATAATTTTGAGTACCTCCCATTGTATACATCATACAGCTTAGGATGGTCTGCGTTTAGTAAAACTGCAGAAATTATAATAAGGTGCAAAATAAACTTAAAGAATTTGGGATATTAGAATACTGATTTGGAAATGTGAATGAATGCATCTTTAGTAGTCAACATGAGGAGAGGTTAGTTTGACTAATGTAAAGAGGTGCTCGGGGACGACGAAACATCGTCTTACCCGTGGAGAGAGAGAAAGGTCAAAACACATTAGGGTTAGATCCAGTACAACATTAAAGAGATTAGGAGTTGGGTAAAAACTAATAATAATAAGTGCCTTGCGAAAGGGAGCTTTGGGCTTCAGCCCATCGTAGTTCCTAGTGCCCTTTGAGAGCCCTTCACAGGGTATGCCGGGGGCAGTCCTTGGCTAACCTTAACTGTAAGTAAAACTTAATTGCAAGAGTAACTAGCATAAATAGGGATTCACATTCACTCACCTTGATGTATCGGGATGTTTGGTTAGTTCACACGGGCTGTATGCCCGGGGGATTTAGGGGATGGGCAGGTTGACCCGATGAGCTTTGGCTCGGTTGTTGATTGTGGCAGACGGGATGGTCCGAGGATCTTTGGCTCGGTTGTTGGTTGTGACAGACGGGATGGTCCGGGGAGCTTTGGCTCGGTGGATAATACATTAATATTGGATGTGCATAAGACATAAGGTGGTGGGTCTTCGGTATTGGAGGGTCGATGCACTGACGCCAATACGTTGACTCGGCAAGTGTGGTTTAGCACTTCGCCATAAAATTCCGATGCGCCAGCCGGCAAGAGTATGCAGGCGCTCCGCTTAGTGCACCAGCGTTGAGGCGTACGATAGGTCTGACTGGTAGTGCAATTATCGGTTTAGAGGTGGTCGAGGCCCAACCCACCGCTTCCCTTTGCCACTACGGAGGTATCCTGAGAGGTTCGGCTCCAGAAAGGGGTAACTAAAGGTTTGTGTACACAGAGTCGGGTGGGTGAGTTGCACTTGCATGTTCACATCATGACATAATTACATGTCATAGCATAACCATTGCATATAACCCTGACACCTATTGTATAAAGTGGTATGGGACGCTTTATACAATAGGCCCTGCAAAATGACCCCTTTGTTTATACGTTCGCGCGAGCGTGCTTATAAGTTAAGGTTTTTATTCAGTAAATATACTTGTATGCTTGCTAGAAAACCAACACCCTATCGTATAAATCAGTATGGGTCTTTTTATACGATAGGAGCCTTGCAAAAGATCCCTTAGCTTATGTGTTTTCATATAAGTTAAGGTTACTTATTTATTGTTCAGTCTTTCTTACTTTTATTACTGCTGCACATACTCATCAAACTGCTAGTATAGTTCCGCCGTCACCTGCATTTGCTATTCTTCACTATCATGTCCTCTCCTTTCTTCCTCCCCGCTCGGAGCCTAGGAGCCATGGGGGAAGGGGCGGGGGATGATAGGACTTAGTCTTTTAGACTAACGGTTTTCGAACCACATTATTTTAGGGGACCGTGGAGCCCAGCATGGAGGAGGAGTATCCCAGAGGTCGGTACGGTTGGAGATGGGGCAGTCTAGTACCGGAGTTCAGATTACTAGGACTGTGAGTCTAGATCGCTAGTAGTTATTTAGTTTTGCTTCCACTATAAGAGATATGTAGTGAGGATTTTGATGTACCGGGCATGAGCCCTACTTTCTGTACCTTTATTATATTTGTGGACACTCCCTTTGTGGAGACTATTTACTTTACATGTGATTGTTGTGGACTTGTTTTCTTCTTTATTTTGCTACTGTCTTGTGATCGAATCGGCCGGAAGGATCGACGTTTTGTAGTGACAAACTTCTAGAGTGTGAAGATGTCACCGTAAAGCGGCGGTTCTGGGCCTAAGACCCCGATGTTAAAAAAAAGGGGTTTTTTTAAGTGGTATCAAAGCAAACCTCGATCGAAAAAGTAGCCGTCCACAATCCATGGGTCACCCCCGCACGAGTTTAGTTTGTGGACAAACTAAGCAGCGAAAGCAGTGGTGGACCCATATGGGAGATCACATGTAAATTGTCGACCTTTTAATTAGGTTTTAGTCATTTACTTACGAATGACTTTTGTCACGCATCCCCCAGCATAGCCTACACCACAGGGTGGAGTCCAGCCGACTCCGAATGTTGCACCACCCCCCCCAGTCCCCACTCTGTTTCTACAGTCGGAGATGGGGCAGACTCTGACATCCATACTGTAGGCTTTTAGGGCTCAGCAGGTTCCGACTCCGTAGCCAAACCCGGGGGCCAACTGGTTGAGCATTTTTCGAGGACTTTCTCCCCCATTCTACTTGGGGATAGAGTCGGCTGTTCGAACGGAGGAGTTGCTGGACATCATGTATGAGATGCTGACAGGGATACAGTGCCCTTGGGAGGAGAGGGTACCTTTGGTGGCCTCTTGCTTGGAATCCCATGCCAAAAGATGGTGGAATACGTCGTTGGACATGACATTTGCTGACAGAGATGTTGCAGAGATAGCCTGGGAGGAGTTCAGGCCCGCACTATTGGTGCATTTTGTTCCGCAGTCAGCCAGAGATGAGCTGGAAGACAGATTTTTATAGTTGAGATAGGGTAACAAGACGGTGGTGGAGTACCACCGGGAGTTCAATCATCTAACCCGGTTTACGGATTCTTATCAGTTGGATGAGGCGGGGTATACTAAGAGGTTCTATAAGGGCCTGCGAGATGATCTGAGGGAGGCTCTACTGTTCGTGTCCGACGGACCTATTCCTCGGATATTGGAGATGACGAAGAGGATCGAGGAAGATTTGTACATTACCCGAGGCCGGAAACAACCAACTGAGGATCAGGGCCAGGGAGCCAGAAATGATCAACGACATGGTCGCATTACTGATGGGAGAGATGGGAGAAGAGCAGAGGAACAGCCTCGTCAGGAGGCGAGGCAGGATCAGAGGGAACCAGTAGTGATGGCCCCTCAGCCTCTCCAGATGCGGGAGATGCAGAGACCTGAGGGTAAGGCATATCCCCCGCCAGAGTGCTTTAAATGTCATCAGGTGGGGCATATCCGGAGAAACTGCCCCATGAAGGGGGCACCACTACCAGCACCACCGGCTGCCCCCGCCTGCTCAGTATTTTGGAGGCCGAGGATGCGGCCGAGGACGTGGATACCAGGGCAGAGACCGCAGGCAGGAGAGGGAGCAAGTGTATGCACTTGATCTGGCTCAACCACGGATCTCGGAGAAACTGATCACATGTACGCCAGTAAATTTTAAGTTTTCTTTCCTAAATAATTAAACACATGGATATAAAATTTACGGATTAGGAAAGAAAACCTTAAGTAGATTTCTAAGACATTTAACTACCCCAGGCATAGTCTTCATCAGCGGCAAGCCCGCTTATACACTGTTCGATACGGGTGCTTCACACTCGTTCATGTCGGAAGCCTTCGTGGAAGGGCTGTAAGGCGTGGAGCGATTCACAGGCTTGGTGATGAGGAAATGGCTACCCGACGGATCGGAGCTGTTCACATCTGCCCACTGTAACATGGAGGTGAAGATCGGCGGAATGGCATTCGAAGCACCAGAAACGATCCTAAAGATGCCAGTCTTTGATTTGATCATGGGCATGACATGGTTGCATTGGAACCATGCCCAGATCGACTGCCTGTCAAAGAGGATCACTATGAGGCATGGGGATTCACACATCATCATCGAAGGTATTAGAACTATTCCCCCTCTATTGCTATCATCTGTGCAAGCCGTCAAGGACCACTTGTAGGGGGATGAAGTCTATGAAGTATTATTTGAATTGGCTGAGGCCAAGGATTCCATCTCTAATATCCCGGTGGTGTGGGATTTTGCAGACGTATTCCCAGAGAAGCTGCCAGGGCTACCCCTGCACCGGGAGTAGGATTTTCGGATACAGCTAGTGCTAGGGGCTAAGCCGGCATCTAGAGCCCCTTACCGGATGGCCCCGATGATGTAGGCCACTTCCTAAATGGAAACCAGGCACGAAATGACAAGGGAAATTCCTATGGGGAATTTAAGTGAACACGTTGGGTGCGGGTTAAATCTACGAATTAGTCACATATGCCTCTCAACAATTCAATCCTACACTCGCACATTCGTCACGCATCACACTCGTTGGACACCTTTATCAAGTTAACGCTATCGTACGGTAGCCACGCCGTTTTAAGATCAAACAAACGACTATAGGTCGTCGTTCTCTCAAGCAAAAGGGCCAATATTGGGCCCGACCGAGCGATGGTTGTACCTAAAGAGATCTACCGAAAAGTTCGGTTCGAAAGAGGTAGATCTCTCCCAACAAAACGAAAGCGAGGCTCGCCAAACCTCTCGGAATATTAAGCAACTAAAAATAACAACACAAGCAGTCGGAAAGATAATCCATGAACGAACAACGATTCCAAAATAACGCAAACGTATTCCACCGAAATGAAATTCTAAAATAATAGGAATCACACAAAACAAAGTAGAGGATCTCGTTACCCAACCGGGATAAATGATTCCGGTTCACTTTCTGGGACCGTTCTTCCACGACTCCGCCGGAGTTGTGCCGACCGGAGAGAGACTTGACCACTTTAGTCGCTTCACGCCGGAATGGAAAACTCACAAGGAAGGAGCCTTGCTCTTGGCCGAAATCTTCAAGAGGAGGGTGGTCGGGTTTTATGGATGAAAGGGGTGGTCGGCTATTATGGAGGAGAGGTGGTCGGATTTGTGAGGGAACGGGTGGTGTGGTTTTGCTAGAGGAAGAAGGGAGAGGGGAAGAGGAGGAAGACCGAGAAGGGGTGGGGATATGGTGGCCGGCGGCCAAGAAGAAGAGGGAGGGAGATGGAGAGTTGGCCGAATGCCAAGGGAGGAAGAAAGAGAGGGGGGGCGGCCAAGAAGAGAGAAATCACAAGGAGGTTTAGGGTTTTAATTTTTCTTCATTCACTAAAGCATAATGAAATAGTTCATGCCTATATATAGGCTTTACAACATGCATAGGCTATTTGCAGCCCACTTAAATAAAAAGAAAACAACAACATGATAAATTAAAATACAACATGATAAAATAGAAAGCAAATAAAAGAACTAAATATTATTTGGTAGTCTTCATTTTCATCATGTGGGAAAATGCCATCGCTGTCGCCATCATCATCTTCAACTGTAGGGGAACGCCATCGTCGTCGCCATCATCATCTTCAACTTTAACACATTGGGGGTCGCCGCCATCAATCCTCCCCCGCTCAAAACAACTCATCACCGATGAGTTAGCATGGAGGTGCTGGCGCCGAAGAACATCATCCAAAAGAACCATCGCCGAGTCCGGGATCTAAGAGTCTCTGGGGACTGGACGATCACACCATCGTATCATGGAATGCTGAATACTGCCACTTGGAGAGGAGAGCAAACCACCAAATATGAACCTGTCTAGCAAAAAGATTGTCCTGCGGAACTTGGGAAATGCATTAGGCAAATAAAGAGGAAAAATTTCTACATCAACAGTCAACGTACCTCCGTTGGAGACCAATGGAGAGAACGATCCAAGAACAAGCTCACCCCCCAACCCAAATGAAAATATAGTGGCACCAAACGTAGAGTTAGATATTTCAAATGGTGGAAAAACACAATGCGTGAAATTGGAAACATTTAAACTAGGGGAATTACCCCATTCAGTGGTTAACTTCAACAGATATGTTGTTTCTCCTAATTGATTAAAAATCCGAAAAGTTCTAACTCGCCGAATTGCCAACGTTTCTTTAGTGCCCGAAGGCATCCATTTAGGGATGAGACGCACCAAGAGCAAACCGAAAACCTTATAGGGAGTCACTCTCTTATGTAAGTTAGCGGTAAGTTGATAAGAAGACATTTGTGTGAAAAGCACTTCCTTAACTTGCTGATGTGAAATGAGAATGTGAGAGGCAACTAGTAGTGCATTTTGACTTAACATAGAAAGTGGTGGTAACGGAACTATATAAGGTGGTACTAGCAGAATGAAATCATGCGCTAAGTAGGGTGATTTTTCAAAAGTGCGCCTGACTAACTTGCTACCGTGTGGTGTGAACCCATGCGCTATGTGTTTCACCCCAATTATAGTGAATAAAGGAGTTAAGTCCGGGGGAACGAGATCCTTAAAATCAAAGATGATTTTCAAAGGCTTGAAGATCACAGTTCTAATTTTATGTTTAATATAATCACACGTGGCAAGAAGATACGTCAAAGTAAGCAACTCATCACTAATACTAGTAAAGTTGAACGCTCCCGGGTGTGACAACAGGCGCGAGCTACACAACTCACGAGGCCTAGCCGAGGTCACTAACGAGTGGGAAAAAGGATCATCAAACGGCGGGGGATAAATGCGACATGACATGCCCCTAGGTGGATCCAGCATGAACGGAGAGACAAAATGACTCAAATCAGGCAAAATAAATTCATATCCGAAAGGATCCGCTGGTCGGGTCAACATTACGGGAGGGGTAGTCGGTAAAACTAATACGAGGAGAGAGTTAAGATTGCATTTAAATTCATGCCACGGAGTTTGCATCAGGGGACGCTCATCCGGGTCTATCTCAATATCGTCCTCCAAAAATGTAACTCTCTCACTAGGAATTTCTCCCAACACATCAGTCTCAACATCAGTAGAAGTAAAAATCGCAGAAGTGGGCACTACAATATGCCTTGGACTAATGCTAACTAGCTCGAGTCCAAACACTTCATCGCCTAAATCACCAATGTGTAAACTCTCAGCATAAGGTAACTCTTCCGACTCAACCGAAATATCAACTGCCACAGGGCCATCAGAAGACTCCATGGAAATCAAGGTAGACGACTCCGAAATATCGTCGAAAGGGAAAGGGAGTGATTCCTCAGAGGAGAAATCATCATCCAGGTCACTCGGGTAACCCATCTCTTCCACATCAATACTATCGTCAGTAATTTCAGCCTCGCCCTCAGTGACAGGCACAGTCATAGGCACGACCTTAGACTCAACAGGGGAATCAACCACTAAATCAGGCAACTCAGGGGAAGACTCATGAGCAAGCATGGACGACACTTTGGAAACTTTATCTACCCTAAGCTCCGCTCCATTTCCTGTGGTTAGTTCGTCGTGAGAGGATCTTGACTAAGAGTTTGCGCTTTCAATCCTCTTTCAAGACTGAGATGAGAATCCACCTGGAAGCTTGATGGCGCAGATCATTCTGCCAATGCTACTGCTGGTGATGAATTAGTAAGAGGTTCACCTAATGTCCCACGGGCGTATTCAGGGTAGGACGCTCAATAGAGCCACTACCAGATTTGCCAATAGAATCACATATAGTAATCGTCCGACATGTAACCATACTCCTAGGAATTTGGTGCTTCTCAATTTCCAAAGCCGTAATAAAGGTGGCGTCTAGATCGGTGTGGAAATAACGTAGTAACTTCCCCTGGATGTAGGGGTCTAACCCCCTACGAAACCTAGACAGGGTAACCTCGGGCTTTTCCTTCACACTGCTCCTAACCGTCCTTTCCCTAAAGAGTTGCATATATTCTGAGACTGACTTATTCCCTTGTTTAAGGGTAGCCAAATCATCGGTTATATGCCGCTTGGCCTGGGCATTTGGTCTATAGTCACCCCTAATGGTTGATGTGGAACCTACAGGTTTCACTCGGGAAACGGGGACATCATGGGCCATTTTCCCGTGGGGAAAACTGGGGATAGACTACTCGGATTTAGTGCACAAACAAGGATAAAAAGAACCTGAACCACAATTTTATAACATATGGAATTGTTCCCACTAAAATAATATGATACCTGAAAGTGAAGGGATAGATACTACTCTAGAGGGGGGGTGAATAGAGTTATCAAATTTTGCACAGACAAAACTTAATAGTCTACCCAACTCCCTTGGAGTGAAGTGCAGAATGAAAAGATTATAGATATTGATTTAACCTTAAAGCCTAACACAAGTGATGTGTACAAACACAAGCTAACTGTAATTACAGTTAAGCTTGGAAAAGCCTAATCAGCAACTAGCAACCTAGTTATATCTAATCACAGCCACAATACAGGAATTAAACAATGGAATCCAGACGACACAAGGAAATTTATAGTGGTTCCCCAAACAACTTGGGTACGTCCACTCTTCTACCCACACGGTAGGAATCCACTCAGGTTTTTGATCAGGTGCCCTGCCACCAACAGGATCTGCTTCAGGTAGATCCAGAAACCCTTTAGACTTTTGATCAGGTGTCTAAAAACCAAGCACAGGTTTTTGATCAGGTGCCCTGCCACCAAGGGATACTTTTGAAGGGAGTAATAACCCTATACAGGAGGGGGAAGAAGGTTAAGATGTCTTCTCTATTTTACAATAGATTAGAGAAGCACAAAAAGCTTGCACTGAGCTAGAATGCTCTAAGGAATCAAGGCTCCCCCTGGCTCAAGAATGTCCAGGTGAAGTCTTGCTTCAGTGCAGAAAAACTCTTCAGAAAGTTCTGAAGGAAAAGCTACAGGAAGAAAGTAAATAATAAAATCAAATATCTTCAAGCAGCTATCTTCTTCTTCTTCTTCTTCAAAGGAACTCTGAGTTGAACTTCCTGAAAGCAGGAGAACTCAGGTGAAGAAGAGATGAAGATCTTAACACTTCTCAGTTAGATGGAGATTGCTGAGAGCAGGAAGCTTGAACTAGATGAAGGCTTGAGAGCTTGAGAATATGTGTAACACTGGTTAGCTATTAGCTAGCTTGAATCCTTCTTCAAAGGGTCCTTTTTATAATCATCAGCAAGCAACGGCTCTCTTCCATTTGAATTATTTGTCTTCTTCTGAGCCTTGAGACCTGGGCTGTAAATATCAAGAAGACAGAAACAACTCTGCAGCAAAACATTCTATAAAAGGAATAAACCTCTTTCTAAGAAGCTGCAGGCTTAAATCAAATAACAGAAGGACTAAATAAAGTCACATCAGAAATAATCTCTTTATAGCAAAAAGAAGACTTTTCAGTCTAACGGCTATAAAGGGCTAACAATAGATAAAGTAGTTTATAATGACAGCTAATAAGACAAACAACTTTATCTTAAAAAGATTTGACTCAGGCAAAAGAGATGGAGCAAATATTGCCTGGTAATTTTATCATACAGCTTAAAATAATGTGCCAGAAAATGTATTAATTAATTAAATATAATAAATAAATACAAAATACAAAGGCAGACAGAAAACGTCGAACGACCCTCGAAGATCGTCGAACGACGCACGGAGATCGTCGAACTATCGGGCAGATAGTCGAACGATCCAGATAGTCGACCTATCGAAGAAAATAGTCGAACTACCCCGGCAGATAGTCGAACTATCAGAACAGATAGTCGAACTATCAGATAGTCGATCTATCTAGGACAGATAGTCGAACTATCAAGCGCACAGATATAGTCGACCTATCAAGCAGATAGTCGACCTACCTCAGAAAACAGATAACCGATCTATCAAAAGATAGTCGAACTATCAAAACAAACCAGATAGTCGATCTATCAGCAGATAGTCGAACTATCAGGACAGATAGTCGAACTATCAAAGACAACAGATAGTCAAACTATCAACAGATAGTCGAACTATCAAGACGAAATAGATAGTCGATCTATCAACGGATAGTCGAACTATCAGATAGTCGAACTATCAGAACAGATAGTCGAACTACCTCGCCAAGCAGATAGTCGAACTATCAACAGATAGTCGAACTATCAACGCAAAACAGATAGTCGACCTATCAACAGATAGTCGAGCTATCAACGCAGACAAAGCGTCGACCAACTGATAGACGATCGTCGATCAGCCGATAGACGATAGTCGAGCGGCGTTCGACTATCGTCGAACGAAAAACTTACTTAACCAAATTCTCAATCTGGAAAAGTGAGGACTCTACAACTAGACTCCTAACCATTGACCATAAGTATTTCTTGGGTCAAGGGGCACAAAGGAGAGGACTAAACTCAAATCAAAACTAGGGTACCAACAATCTCCCCCTATTTGAGTTAAGTCTCTCAACATCTAAAACATATAGCTAGCTAAAGAGCAATACAATAATACAGAAAATAGTTAACAATTAACTAGCAGATTATCAAACAGATAAACAAATATAGCACAGCAGTTAATCAAACTATGGATCAACAGAGTCAGGCTTAGAAACAGAAGAACTAGAAACAAAAGAGATTTTCCTTAAGGGATCATCAGATTCTTTCTTTGACATTTTCAGGTCCTGCGCACCAATGATCTTCAGCTCTGTAGCTCTTGGGACTACTGCTTCAGGATGTTTTTCCATATATTTTGATGGATCAAAAATCTTAGGATTAACCTGGAACTTCTCAAATTCTTTCTTTCTGTAAGCTGACATGGTAGTTAGACCAGTCGCATCTTTTCCTTCTACTCTAGCTTTTCTTATTTGGGCTGCTCCTACTAGCTCTTGAAAGCGAGCCATCCTAAAGTTAGGATCGAGCTCAGGATTTTCATACACAGGCTCAGGAGAAGCAGCATCAGCTATTTTTTCTTGAATAACTAGATAAGACATTAGAGTATACTTAGCAAAAGGGTTCTTGTTAGAACTTTTTAATACAAAGTAAACTATTTACCTTTTGAAACAGTTTCCTCAGTCTGAACTGGAGATGGAGATGAAATTCTCTTCTTTGGAGAAGGAGGTGGGGAAAAGGTTGGTCTTTGAACCACAGTCTCCTTCATTTGTCTTTGAGAACCAGAAAATGATTTGCCTTGAGAGCTTTGATAACCTTGTCTTGGCTGGGGCTGAAAAGACGCAGATCTTCCAGAAGAAGCAGCAGGATAAGCTGATAGGTTCCCAGAGGCTCCTGCACCTGGAGGAGGAGGAGGACCTCTGGGAGTCCATCTTGAGACAGGACTATCATACCTCTTGGTTCTTTTTCTTTCTTTTTGCTGATTCTTTGAAAACCTCATCCAGTGCTGAAAATCCTTGGATTTAGGGTCAATGCCCTTCAAAATGTAATAGGGAATATCATTATCCTTACTGGGAGGTGGAGGAGGAGCAGCTTTTCTTTTCTTTGAGGCAGCTTTCTTTCTCTTTGACTTCTCAGAAACATCAGAATCATCATCATCATCAGAATGAGATGAGGGAGGATTTTCATAAGGATCATAGGCTTCTGAAACAGCCTTTTCTTTAAGCTTTGAAATAGATTTCTCCCTTTCCTCTTCCATGGCATCCAGAGCCAGAAGGGAATCTAAGTCCAACCCTGGAGAGTCATCCCAGATGGTTGACTTTTCAATTTGCAAATCTTTCTCTTTCTCTTTTAAAGATTGTACTCTTAACTCCCAGGCAGCTCTTGCTTGAGCTTCTTCCAAACTCAGAACAGGAGAGTCAACTTTGACTTTATCTTGATTTTCAGATTCATCCTCTCTATCATCTAAAAAGGATTCCAATTCAGGATCTACTTGAGTAGCAGGAATACTTGGATCAGCTTCAGAGACAACTGCTACGATCTGAGTAGCTAGATCTTCTCTAATAACATCTGTAAAATTATGAATACATATCTGCTAAATAAGCGATAATCATTCCTTCAAGGTATTCACAAACTATCAAATTAATCGACTCATCAACAAAACGAATGAAAGAGTTACCTTCATACTTAACCATCTCCCATGATTCATTCAGATATGAGGTTATAATTCCTTCTAGGAATCTAGCAATCATAGGAGAGGTAAGATCTTCTAAGCAGACTTTAACTGCAATCTCAGATAGCAGGATTCCATCTGCTATTTCCTTCTCAGACAAAACTGGAGCTATATCTTTCTCAGCTGGAACTATTTCTTCCTCAGCAGGAGCAAATTCTTCCTGGGCAGTCATGACTGTATCTTTTATAGCTAGAGGGGAGGCAGGATGGTCTGAGGCATCTTCATTGAACATCTCCCCCTGCCTGATTTCAGTGGATACTGCAACCAGGCCCCTTGAGGAAGATGGCTCAGCAGATCTTGAAAGGGATTTGATGGAGGCAGATAAGAGATCAATGGAGGCAGCAAGGGGAGCGATTGCCTCTTCAATCATGGTTTTGATTGAGGGGGTAATCAGCTCCACAATGCGGGAGATAAGCTCAGGAGAGATCTCAATAGATGAAGGATGTGAGGTGGATGGAGCTGCAGCAGATATGGTAGTGGTGCTGGGATGAGAAACGGTGTGGACAGGGGATCGAGCAGGAGATGGAGCAGGAGAGTTTATTGGGGAATGAATTGGGGAATGAACGGGAGATACAGGAGGAGTAGGAATTCTCTCTGATCCTAACAAATCAAAGCTAGGAGCAGATATCCTAGCCAGATGAGCAGGTAGAGGAGAAGCTGGAGGGGAAAGAGGAACAACCGTAGTTGTTTCTGGAGCAGCAGAGGAAGAAGGTCGTACTTCAGCTGAAGTTGATGGAACTTCAGTTGAGGCAGACAGCAATGCAGAGGAGGAGGAAGGAAGAGCTGAGCCAGCTTCAACATGGTGAGGAGCGACTGATTCAGTCCTTGTGTCCTCAGATGTTGCTGGAGCAGGTTTCACAAACGTTCTCTTCCACTTAGAGAACAAGTTGGGATCCATCTTCTTGCTCGCATTGACTGTTGTTGCAGTTGAACTTAGCAGCTGGGGGTATTTTTCTTTAAGGAAGATTCCAATGACCCTTCCTAGGGTGACTTCCTTCTTACCAGTCTTTTTCCTGATTAAATCAAATACAACTACTGCCCAATCGATCCTTTTTCGATTAACAATCGCACACATGAGTGTGAATTGCTGCCTTGTTATATTGTCGTGGGCAGAGTGCTTACCCAGGAGCACTTTTCCTACTAACTCAGCCAAAAACTTGATCTTGAAAGGAAAATTCACTTTGAGCAGCTTCGTGGGAATGCCCTCAGCATGTCCTAGCTCAACCAGCATTCTTCCAAATTCCTGAGCATCTTGCTCATAATCCTCATCACCAATAACTAATCCAAAAACATCAGATAAAACGACCGGAGTCAGGATTACCTCTTCTCCGCCGATGGTACCGATCATCGATTCGTCTGTGGAAGACGACGTGAAAGCCCATTCTTTGATTTCTGGAATGTTGATCTTAATCCTTTCAGACATTAACTTCTCTAAACCCTAATCCCTGCATAGCTGTAGAACTTCTACTATTCCTGCATCGCAGCTGTTGAAAGCGTCGAAATCCACGCTGAATCCTGCATCAAACTTCACGACGGCTAAAACTGCTGGAGAGACCGCCATGGATTCGCTGGAGAAAGCACGAGATAGCTGCAGAGAACGAAGAAGACGAAACGCCCGGAAATCACAAGCGGGAAAGCAGAATGCGAAAGGGCACGCTCCGTCGACGATAAAACACAAGATCTTTTAACCTAGGTCGACTATCGGCTTTATATTAGACCGGGAATAGTCGATCTATTAAAAAGATACTTGAACCGATAGTCGAACGGCCGTTCGACGATCGGCTCAGAAGCAGAGTAGTCGAACCATCGTTCGGCTATTTCTGGCTTCACAAGCAACAAGCTGTCGTCGTTCAGGGATCGACGATGAGCTCAACCTGTTCGACGATGGTCGAACGTCGATCGACGATCTTCAAACAGATAAGCTATCATTAACCAGAGGTCGACGATAGGCTTAATCCGTTCGACGATCTTCGATCATCGTTCGACGATCTTCAAGCAGATTTCAACATAGGCAGATATTGTCACACTTAGTCTCGTCCATTAATCATGCCTAGTTGAACTAAAAAGAACAGATGCTTCTGTTCATCTAAAGGCTTGGTGAATATATCACCTCTCTGAAACTCAGTGGATATGAACTCAAGACAGATCTTGTTCTTTTCCACACAATCTCTCAGGAAATGGTGCCTAATCTCAATGTGCTTGGTTCTAGAGTGGTGCACTGGATTTTGTGCAATTGAGATAGCACTGGTACTATCACACATGATCTTGGTGTTCTTGTGTGAGTAACCATAATCCACAAGCTGGTTTTGAATCCACAGGATCTGTGAACAACAACTAGCAGCTGCTATATATTCAGCCTCTGCAGTTGAAGTTGAGACAGAAGCCTGCTTCTTACAGAACCAAGAGACCAATCTCTCTCCCAGGAACTGGCAAGTTCCTGAGGTGCTCTTCCTGTCAACTCTGCAACCAGCATAATCAGAATCAGAATATCCAATTAATTCAAACTCTGACTCAGCTGGGTACCAAAGTCCTAGATCTGGACATCCTTTCAGGTATCTCAGGATTCTCTTTAGAAGAATCAGATGAGATTCCTTGGGGTTGACCTGGAATCTAGCACAAAGGCATGTAGCAAACATTATATCTGGCCTACTTGCAGTTAGATATAATAGGGAACCAACAATGGCCCTATAATTCTTTTGATCAACTGGCTTGCCGTGATTATCAGAATCAATAACTACATTAGTATCCATGGGTGTAGGCATTGCTGAAGCATCAGCCATCCCAAATTTCTTTACCAATTCCTTGGCATATTTGGATTGGGAGATGAAGATACCATCAGCATCTTGCTTAACTTGGAGACCAAGAAAGTAAGACAGCACACCCATACTACTCATCTCAAACTTAGAATGCATCAAGTTGGAAAACTTTTTGCACAGTTTGGGATCAGTGGAGCCAAAAATAATATCATCTACATACACCTGAACTAACAGGATTGTGTCCTTGTGATGCTTGACGAAAAGGGTTCTATCAACTACTCCCCTAGTAAAGTTGTGCTCTAACAGGAAACTAGCTAAGGTCTCATACCAGGCCCTAGGAGCTTGCTTTAGTCCATAAAGAGCTTTCTGCAACTTAAAAACATGAGAAGGCTGAGTTGAAGAAACAAACCCTGGTGGTTGTTCAACAAACACCTCTTCCTTAAGCTCACCATTTAGGAATGCACTTTTGACATCCATTTGGAACACCTTAAACTTCATGAAGGCTGCATAGGCCAAGAAGATCCTTATTGCTTCTAGCCTTGCAACAGGAGCAAAGGTTTGGTCATAGTCTATACCTTCCTCCTGTCTGTAGCCCTGAGCTACAAGCCTAGCTTTATTCCTTACTATAATACCATTTGCATCTAACTTGTTTCTATACACCCACTTGGTGCCTATGATCAGTTGGCCTTTAGGTCTTGGAACCAAAGTCCAAACTTTACATCTCTCAAACTGATTGAGCTCCTCTTGCATTGCAATGATCCAGTGGGGATCTAGCTCTGCATCTTTAAAGGTGAGGGGCTCAACCTGTGAGAGGAAACAAGCATGCATCACATCCTGTCTTAATTGATGTCTTGTTTGCACACCAGCTGATATGTCTCCAATCACTTGAGATGTGGGGTGATCTCTAAGTGTGACAATATCAGCAGGTGGGATGTGATCTTCAGCAACAGTTGGGATTAATTCCTCAGGAGGAATTTGATCTACTGTTGGTGGTACAACAACAGCTTCAACAGCTTCAGCAATGTCTTCATCACTGTCTGATTCAGTGATCTGAAGTGTTGATAGTTGGAGAATTTCTTGAGGGGCATCATGTACCTGCAAAGAACTAGAGGAAGGAGAATTTTCTTTCTCCTTGTAAAACATCTGAGACTCATCAAAAGTCACATGCACAGATTCTTCTATCTTACAGGTAGATTTGTTATAAACCCTATAAGCTTTGCTTACTTGGGAATATCCAAGCATGATTCCCATTGAAGCTTTTGCTTCAAATTTTCTAATATATTCTTTATTATTATTATGAATATAAACAATACAGCCAAAAATTCTAAAGTAATTAATTTTTGGTTTCTTTCCTTTAAGCAACTCATAAGGAGTTTTACACTTAAGTTTGTATATCAAACTTCTATTCAAGACATAGTTGGCTGTACTAACAGCTTCTGCCCAATAGGATAGAGGCATGTTAGCATCTGCCAACAATGTACTAGCAGCTTCAATCAGTGTTCTATTCTTCCTTTCAACTACCCCATTTTGTTGGGGAGTTCTAGGAGCTGAGAAGCTATATTTGATACCTTCTCTCTCACAGAATTCTTGCATGAGAAGAGAGTCAAACTCAGTACCATGATCACTTTTGATCAAGGCCACATGAGTAGAGTACTCAGTCTGCACACAAAGTAGAAAGTCTGTAAGGGCTTTGAAGTTATCAGACTTAGTTCTCAAAAAGAAAACCCAACTGAACCTAGAGAAGTCATCTACAATTACTAATGTGTAATACTTCCCTCCTAAACTCTGTACATTTATTGGGCCAAAAAGGTCCAAATGTAATAAATACAGGATTCTAGGAGAATCACTTTTATTTACAGATTTAAATGAATTCTTGGTTTGCTTGCCTAGCTGACAAGCCTTGCATAGGCTCTCCTTCTTGTAGGGGCAAGAAGGTAAACCTCTAACAAGGTTGTGCTTAGATAACCTAGATATATTTTTAAGGTTTACATGACTAAGCCTTTTATGCCATAGGGAATTATTATTAAGGGTTACTTCATTAAACAGGCAGATTTCAGAATGAGATGAGTTGAAATCTACTAAATAAATGTTACCTATTCTAATACCTACTAAAACAACATTATTATTTAAAGTAATATTGCAAGAGAAATTAGAAAATGAAACCTGGTAGCCAGCATCACATAGCTGGCTGACTGAAATCAGATTATGCTTCAGTCCATTGACATAAGCAACTCTCTTGAAAGTAACTGCTCCAATTGTGATCTTGCCATAGCCTTCTGTCTGACCACAGCTGGAGTCTCCAAAGATAACCTTTGGGCCAAGCTTAGCTTTGAACTTTGACAGTAGATCTTTATTTCTTGTCATATGCTTAGATCATCCACTATCCAAATACCACTTATTTTGAGTGATTGGATAGGCCTTCACCTGCAAGACAATTATTTAGACAGAGTGGACCCAGGTAACCTTGGGTCCCTTGTTTTTCACATAAGAAAAACTGGAAATATAAGAGAATGCAGGCTGAGGGTGATAACCTAGTGGGTGAGATCTCCTAGGTGGGATTCTCCATGCAGATGATGGGTCAACAAACCTAGGATTTCTATTCTCATTTAGGTTTCTATGGAATAGATTATGATTTTGAAAATCATATTGAAATCGTCGATCGACGTTCGACGATGGGCGCTCAGATCGTCGAGCTTCGTTCGACCATGGAGCTTCCGATCATCGAGCGGCGTTCGACGCTCTTTGCATTTCTTTGAAAAACTTCTTCATCTTTTCTCTCTTAGCTTTATTTAAGGTTTTATTTACCAGATTTACTTGCTCAGTGTTCTTCTTTCCACTAGCTGAAATGAAGTTCACTGGAGTTGAAAGATTATTTTTAAGAAGGACTGGGGGTTCACTGGGAGAAGCTCCTAAGCCTAGTTTATCATTACCTGACCTAGTGTTAGCCATGCTGGTAATTTCTAACAGCTTAAGGCTTCTACCATTAAGGGATTCTTCTAATCTCTTAGACTTAGCTAACTCTATTTTAAGGAATTTAATTTCTTCACTACAAGTAGTGAGTTCTTCCTTTAACCTAATGTTTTCAGAGGCTATAGATTCTGAGTCAGCTAACCTATTTCTAAGTTCTTTTATTTCCTTTTCTGAGCTAATTAAATCTAAACATAAAGATTTAAATTCTAACTTAAATTCTTCTGAAGTAAAATCATAAGAAGAAAGTACCTCATCTTCAGTAGGCATCTCTTCATCAGAATCAGAACTCTCTGCAGCAGAGTGGTTGCTGCAGGCATCTATTGCCATTAGGCAAACTTCTTTTGCCTTCTTCTCTTCCTCATCTTCACTGGAGCTTGATGAGGAGGATTCTTCATCAGAATCACTCCAGGTTTCAGCAATGAAACCTCTCTCCTTCTTCTTGTTTTTGTGGGAGGATGGCTTGGAGTGCTTCCTGTGTTGTTCCTTTTCTTTTCTCTTTTCTTTGTTCTTCTCCTCTGGACATTCTGGCAAAATGTGTCCAGGCTTCCTGCAACCATAACAAATGATTTCTTTAGCAGGAGAGCGATCATACCTTGGTTTGTCTTCATATCGTGAAGACTTCTTTCTGAACTCCTTTCTTCCCATCTTGAGAAATCTTTTGGCAAACAATGCCATAAGTTCCTCATTAGATTGGCTGCCTTCAGACACATCTGCAGCCTTAAGAGCTAGAGATTGCTCTTTTCTTGTTGGAGTGGGGGTCTTGGCTTCAGCTTCTGCTTCTCTGGTCTTCAGCACTTGCTCAAAAGACTTGAGCTTGCCGAGGAGAGCTTCAGTTGAGATCTCATTAGTACTTCTGGCTTCCTTGATGGGCCAGATTCTTAGATCCCATGTGCTAGGGAAGCACATAAGAATCTTATCATTGACCTCTGTCAATGATATGTCCTTGTCCAGGGTCCTCAGCTCATTGATGATTGAGCTGAGCCTGGTGTACATAGCTTCAACTGATTCAGCATCAGTTTTCTTGAAGTTCTCATACTGTGAGATAAGGTTGGACCTTCTGTCCTTCCTTTCATCAGCTGAACCAGCTACAATCAGGTTCAGTGTGTCCCACATGGCCTTTGCTGAGGAGCAGTCAGCCACCTTCTGGAACACCTCATCAGACATTGTCTGAGCCAGTATGTTCATTGCCTTGGCATCTGCAATTTTGGCCTTCTTGTATTCATCATTGTAGTCTGGAGGAGGCACTGCACTCATATCAGATGATGAGGCAGTGGTAGCAGCAGGTGCTCTTGGGGGACCTGACAAAATAGAAGCAAAGATGCTTTCATCAATAGAGTTCATATATAATTTAATCCTTGCCTTCCAGATGCCAAACTTTGCTAAGTTGCATGCTGGAGGTCTGGTGCTAGAATAATCCTTAGACTGGGCCATGATAGTGAATATCTATAAGCTCTTGGTATCTATTAGGATCTTGTGACTTAGGTGTTAGCCTATACAGTCAGTCAACCTTGCTCTGATACCAATTGAAAGTGAAGGGATAGATACTACTCTAGAGGGGGGTGAATAGAGTTATCAAATTTTGCACAGACAAAACTTAATAGTCTACCCAACTCCCTTGGAGTGAAGTGCGGAATGAAAAGATTATAGATATTGATTTAACCTTAAAGCCTAACACAAGTTTTGTGTACAAACACAAGCTAACTGTAATTACAGTTAAGCTTGGAAAAGCCTAATCAGCAACTAGCAACCTAGTTATATCTAATCACAGCCACAATACAGGAATTAAACAATGGAATCCAGACGACACAAGGAAATTTATAGTGGTTCCCCAAACAACTTGGGTACGTCCACTCTTCTACCCACACGGTAGGAATCCACTCAGGTTTTTGATCAGGTGCCCTGCCACCAACAGGATCTGCTTCAGGTAGATCCAGAAACCCTTTAGACTTTTGATCAGGTGTCTAAAAACCAAGCACAGGTTTTTGATCAGGTGCCTTGCCACCAAGGGATACTTTTGAAGGGAGTAATAACCCTGTACAGGAGGGGGAAGAAGGTTAAGATGTCTTCTCTATTTTACAATAGATTAGAGAAGCACAAAAAACTTGCACTGAGCTAGAATGCTCTAAGGAATCAAGGCTCCCCCTGGCTCAAGAATGTCCAGGTGAAGTCTTGCTTCAGTGCAGAAAAACTCTTCAGAAAGTTCTGAAGGAAAAGCTACAGGAAGAAAGTAAATAATAAAATCAAATATCTTCAAGCAGCTATCTTCTTCTTCTTCTTCTTCAAAGGAACTCTGAGTTGAACTTCCTGAAAGCAGGAGAACTCAGGTGAAAAAGAGATGAAGATCTTAACACTTCTCAGTTAGATGGAGATTGCTGAGAGCAGGAAGCTTGAACTAGATGAAGGCTTGAGAGCTTGAGAATATGTGTAACACTGGTTAGCTATTAGCTAGCTTGAATCCTTCTTCAAAGGGTCCTTTTTATAATCATCAGCAAGCAACGGCTCTCTTCCATTTGAATTATTTGTCTTCTTCTGAGCCATGAGACCTGGGCTGTAAATATCAAGAAGACAGAAACAACTCTGCAGCAAAACATTCTATAAAAGGAATAAACCTCTTTCTAAGAAGCTGCAGGCTTAAATCAAATAACAGAAGGACTAAATAAAGTCACATCAGAAATAATCTCTTTATAGCAAAAAGAAGACATTTCAGTCTAATGGCTATAAAGGGCTGACAATAGATAAAGTAGTTTATAATGACAGCTAATAAGACAAACAACTTTATCTTAAAAAGATTTGACTCAGGCAAAAGAGATGGAGCAAATATTGCCTGGTAATTTTATCATACAGCTTAAAATAATGTGCCAGAAAATGTATTAATTAATTAAATATAATAAATAAATACAAAATACAAAGGCAGACAGAAAACGTCGAACGACCCTCGAAGATCGTCGAACGACGCACGGAGATCGTCGAACTATCGGGCAGATAGTCAAACGATCCAGATAGTCGACCTATCGAAGAAGATAGTCGAACTACCCCGGCAGATAGTCGAACTATCAGAACAGATAGTCGAACTATCAGATAGTCGATCTATCTAGGACAGATAGTCGAACTATCAAGCGCACAGAGATAGTCGACCTATCAAGCAGATAGTCGACCTACCTCAGAAAACAGATAGTCGATCTATCAAAAGATAGTCGAACTATCAAAACAAACCAGATAGTCGATCTATCAGCAGATAGTCGAACTATCAGGACAGATAGTCGAACTATCAAAGACAACAGATAGTCAAACTATCAACAGATAGTCGAACTATCAAGACGAAATAGATAGTCGATCTATCAACGGATAGTCGAACTATCAGATCTACACTCGCACATTCGTCACGCATCACACTCGTTGGACACCTTTATCAAGTTAACGCTATCGTACGGTAGCCACGCCGTTTTAAGATCAAACAAACGACTATAGGTCGTCGTTCTCTCAAGCAAAAGGGCCAATATTGGGCCCGACCGAGCGATGGTTGTACCTAAAGAGATCTACCGAAAAGTTCGGTTCGAAAGAGGTAGATCTCTCCCAACAAAACGAAAGCGAGGCTCGCCAAACCTCTCGGAATATTAAGCAACTAAAAATAACAACACAAGCAGTCGGAAAGATAATCCACGAACGAACAACGATTCCAAAATAACGCAAACGTATTCCACCGAAATAAAATTCTAAAATAATAGGAATCACACAAAACAAAGTAGAGGATCTCATTACCCAACCGGGATAGATGATTCCAGTTCACTTTTTGGGACCGTTCTTCCACGACTCCGCCGGAGTTGCGCCGACCGGAGAGAGACTTGACCACTTTAGTCGCTTCACGCCGGAATGGAAAACTCACAAGGAAGGAGCCTTGCTCTTGGCCGAAATCTTCAAGAGGAGGGTGGTCGGGTTTTATGGATGAAAGGGGTGGTCGGCTATTATGGAGGAGAGGTGGTCGGATTTGTGAGGGAACGGGTGGTGTGGTTTTGCTAGAGGAAGAAGGGAGAGGGGAAGAGGAGGAAGACCGAGAAGGGGTGGGGATATGGTGGCCGACGGCCAAGAAGAAGAGGGAGGGAGATGGAGAGTTGGCCGAATGCCAAGGGAGGAAGAAAGAGAGAGGGGGCGGCCAAGAGGAGAGAAATCACAAGGAGGTTTAGGGTTTTAATTTTTCTTCATTCACTAAAGCATAATGAAATAGTTCATGCCTATATATAGGCTTTACAACATGCATAGGCTATTTGCAGCCCACTTAAATAAAAAGAAAACAACAACATGATAAATTAAAATGCAACATGATAAAATAGAAAGCAAATAAAAGAACTAAATATTATTTGGTAGTCTTCATTTTCATCATGTGGGAAAACGCTATCGCCGTCACCATCATCATCTTCAACTATAGGGGAACGCCATCGTCGTCGCCATCATCATCTTCAACTTTAACACATTGGGGGTCGCCGCCATCACCCGAAGGAGTTGATGGAGTTTCGAAGCTAGCTGCAGGATCTAGTGGAAGCCAGATTCGTCCGGCCGAGCTCTTCACCATGGGGAGCCCCGGTGCTATTCATCAAGAAGAAGGATGGTATACTTAGATTGTGCATCGACTACCGAGCACTTAAGCGACTTATAGTCCGAAAAACCTATCCATTGCCAAGGATATATGAGTTGTTTGATCAGCTGGAGGGGGCACATTTCTTTTCAAAACTGGATTTGAGGTCGGGCAACTACCAGCTGCGGATCCAGGAGGAGGACATTCCGAAGACTACCTTCAGTAGCAGATATGGGTTGTTCGAGTTACAGTGATGCCCTTTGGGCTCACGAATGCACCGTCGACATTCATGAGCCTCATGAACCAGGTGTTCGAGGCTTATCTGGATGCGTTCGTCATCATGTTTATTGACGACATCCTCATTTACTTGAGGACAGCGAAGGAGCACACACGACATCTGACGCTGACTCTAGAGAGACTGCGGGAGCACCGTATTTATGTGAAGTTCAGCAAATGCCAGTTCTGGTTGAAGGAGGTGGATTTCCTAGGCCATATCATCAGTGGAGCTGGGTTGGCAGTGGACCCGGCCAAGATTCAGGCAGTTCGGGATTGGCCGCAGTTGAAGACAGCCACAGACGTGCAGAGTTTTCTATGACTTGCCGGTTATTACCGGAAGTTCATGGAGGGATTTTCTCGTATTGCCCTTCCACTCACATCCCTGACAAGGAAAGATGTGCCCTTTTTCTCTACCATGCAATGCGAGACAACTTTCCAGGAGCTGAAGGATCGACTCACCTCAGCTCCTATACCTTCCCTTCCTTTGGGGAAAGAAGGATTCCAGGTCTACACCAACGCTTCCTACCAGGGCATGAGAGCAGCGCTGATGTAGAAGGGCCACATGATTGCTTATGCCTCTCTCCAGCTGAAGAAGCATGAGCAAAACTACCTTATTCATGACTTAGAGATGGGAGTGGTCGTGTTTGATCTGAAAGTCTGGCGAAATTATCTGTACGGTGTCCATTGCGACATATACTCCGATCACAAAAATCTAAAGTATGTGGACACGCAGAAAGAGCTGAACATCAGGCAGAGGCGATTGGTGGAATTTCTAGCAGATTATCAGTACGAGATGCATTACCACCCAGGGAAGGCGAATCTGGTAGCCTATGCACTGAGTCGGAGAGCCGCCATCACTGCAGCGGAGCCCCAAATTATTTCCATGGAGCTGGTATAGAGATTAGAGGATATGCACATCACGCTGGTGTCGTCTGATGACCCCGAGCTTTATGAGAAGTATGTAGTGGCAATGAGTGCCACATATGACATTTGAGACTGAGTTAGAGATGGGCAGAGGCAAGATGCACAGCTGGAGCCGATATTCCGGGCCTTGGAGGCAGGTACTACTGGGGATTACACATTGAGAGATGACCTGGTATGCTTCAGAGAACGGGTTTATATACCAGAGGGAGGCCAGGTCCGGGAGGATATCATGACGGAGGCCCACTGCAGTCGGTATTCAGTACACCCGGGAGTTACGAAGATGACCGCGGATCTGAAGATGACCATGTACTGGCCAGGCATGAAGAAGGATATCACCTACTTCGTGACCCACTGCGAGATATGCCAGCTGGTGAAGGCATAGTGCAGAAACCCCGCAGGATTGTTGCAGCCACTCCCAGTGCCGGAGTGGAAGTTCGAGGACATCGTGATGGAATTCATGCATTGGTTCCCTGATCACGGACAGGGAATGATTCGATCTGGGTAATCATCGACCAGTTGACGAAGGTAGCCAGATTTATCCCGATCAGGAAGGATGACTTGTTTGGTGTGCTGGTTCAGAAATTCGTGGTGCAGTTCGTCCGTTATCATGGCGTACCAAGGAAGATTGTATCGGATCGGGATGAACGGTTCATTTCCAGGGAGTGGAGATCAGTGCAGACTTACTTGGGCACTCGGCTGACATTCAGTACAGTTTTTCATCCCCAGACCGATGGGTAGACGGAACACACCAATCGGACTTTGGAAGTACTGCGACTATGCATTCTGGACTGCGGAGAGCCTTGGGAGAAGCTGTTGCCACTGATCGAGTTCTCATATAATAACAGTTACCAGTTCAGCATAGGGATGACACCTTATGAGGCCCTATACAAATGAAGGTGTAGGACTCCGCTGTCATGGGTACTGGATGAGGATCCGAAGGTTTTGGGCTCGGAGTTTGTTGAGGACATCGAGGCTCAGGTGAGGATGATACGGGACAGGATGTTAGAGGCACAAAGCAGACAAGCTAAGTATTATGACGCTTGACATCATCAGGTGGAGTTTCAGGTAGGGGATCGGGTATTCTTGAAGATTCGACCAATGCATGGAGTTTCACGGGTGCGTGGTCGGAAGAATAAACTCAGCCTAAGGTATATAGGGCCTTACAGGATCCTGTAGCGGATCGGTCCCTTAGCATACAGGATGGAGCTGCCACCGGAGCTGGCGGGTCTGCACGACGTGTTCCGTGTATCCTCTCTTAGGATGGCTCTACTATGCTCGGAGCAGTAGATTACGACCACGGATGGGCCGGTAGCATCTGATCGGTTAGTTCACCTGGAATCGGTCCGGATTGACGATAAGGGGATATGAGTCTTGCGCCGCAAGAAGGTTCCATTGGTCAAGGTCCTGTGGAGGAATCTTGGGCGAGAGGAGTACACATGGGAGCCACAGGACTTGATGCGACAAAGATACCCAGAGCTTTTCAGTTAGGTATTACTCACAACCTCTCGGGATGTTAAAATTTACCTCCATACTTGAAACCCTGTAGGCCTAACTAGAATTTCGGGGATGAAATTTTTTGTTTATATATTGGGATTTCTAACATCCCTCAAACAACTAGACCCCTAAGAGTGGTTTTGTCATGACTAGGTCAGGACAAAACCCTTGGAAGCCAAGAAGACGAAGTGAATAAGGCTCAAGGTGAAAATCACCTTGGTATGCAAGTAGTAGAATCCCAATTACAATCCTAGGCATGACCTTAGGGTTTTAACTTGGTTCCATGATCCGATCATGGAACCTCTAACCCTACGAGAGGCCAATATGTCGCTACAGACCCATTGGGGTCAACCAAAAAGTGGCCATGATGACTCAAGTTTAGGAAGCGTCGAGTGAGTTGACAAGACTCGACGAGTAGATCAGGTTTCTACTTAGAAAGGTTTTTTGGGCGCGGGCATTGAGTGCGTGGAGTGCACTCAATGCCATGGGCTGAATTGCGTTGAGTGCGTTGAGTGCACTCAACGCCATCTTACTTATGAAGAATCTTGGGCTCGGGCATTGAGTGCGTCGAGTGCATCGAGTGCACTCAATGCCATAGGCTGAATGGCGTTGAGTGCGTTGAGTGCACTCAATGCCATCTTACATAGGAAGAATCTTGGGCTCAGGCATTGAGTGCGTCGAGTGCACTCAATGCCATAGGCTGAATGGCGTTGAGTGCACTCAACGCCATCTTACTTAGGATTAATCTTGGTCTCGGGTGTTGAGTGCGTCGAGTACACTCAACGCCATAGGCTGAATGGCATTGAGTGTGTTGAGTGCGCTCAACGCCATCTTACTTGGGAAGAATGTTGAGCTCGGGGCATTGAGTGCGTCGAGTCCACTCTACGTCATGGGATGAATGTCGTTGAGTGCACTCAACGCCATCTTACTTTGAAAGAATTTTGAGTTCGGGGCGTTGAGTGCACTGAGTCCACTCAACGCCATGGGCTGAATGGCATTGAGTGCGTTGAGTGCACTCAACGCCATCATACTGAGAGGATTTTCTGGAATTATGTCGTTGAGTGAGTTGAGCTCACTCAACGCCATAGAATGAATGACGTCGAGTGAGCTGAGCTCCACTCAACGCCACTGTACTTAGAAAATTCCTGGAGATTTTGGCGTTGAGTGTGGAGGCTTGTCTCAACGCTTTTGCCTTAGAGAAATTTTCGGCCCTGTTTGCTGGTTCGTATGAAGAGGCTGAACCGGATATTTTCGGGAATTGCGCCAGGATGAATTAATTGGCCCCGGTCCTTTCATAGGACTTATTTAAACAATAATAGCGGTCCAGTAATGGAGTGCCACGTGGCAGATGGTTTAACCTAAAGCCAAGGCCGAAATTTGGCTTTTATGGCCATTAATGGCACTTGAATGCCTTGGCCTCATTCCCCTCCACCTTTTTATTGCTGGATTCAACTCCTCTGGGGAAGAGGAGGAGTTTCTAGCCGTTTCCTGGCTGGATAGAGCCCACATTCATCCTCCTCCTCCATGGCCGAAAAGCTCTTAAAGGGGCATTAATGGCCACCGCCAGCTATACCCCTCCCCTCCCCCATTTTATCATTTTAAAAGACTCACTAGACTTAGAGGAGCGGTTTCCACACAAACCTGAAGCAGCCGAGGAAGCCCACCGCGTAGTTGTAGAAATCGAGCGGTGCCACCACCGACCATGGTATCCCGGCGATCGACACGTCTCCAGGCCGCGAGAAAGGTCCTCCCCTTCCTCTTTCCTTATGGGTAGATCGTAGGAATTGTTAGGGCTATGGAACGGGCTCAATTGAGCTCGATCGGGTGATGAAAAATCACTGGTTTTTTCGTGAAAAAAATTAGTGGTTGGGTTCGCCGAAATCCGCCCCTACGGCGGCCATGCCGCCGCCCAGCGATGGCCACCACCTAAACAGAGTTGGTGGTGGCGGTGGCCAGCCAGGGAGGTGCCCGGGTGGCCAGGAAATGCCTTGGAATAAGCTCCAGGTTTGGCCATTCATGACCCTTGGCTGGAGGAAGAAGACGATCTAGAAATTGTCGAATCTTGCATCAAGATCTGTGCTGATCATTTAAATCCTTTTCTTTTTAAATGAATTTTCTGAATTATGATAACAGTCACATTAGAAAATTGATGAAAAATACTTAAAGGCTCAATATGAGGAAATTGTCAACATATAATTTGTAGCCCTATGGGTCTACTTTATTATGAATTTTATTTGGGTCAATTTGGTCAATGCGTTTGACCAGGGCACCCATTTTGGTGGGGTCTATATCTAGGGCTAGACAGGAATTAAAATAAGTTCTCCCACTTCATCCCTTGTCCAAATGACTTGAAATGTGGATAGGGAGTCACCCTTATCTATACCTAGGTCCTACTCAAGAATGGGAATTTGTGGGGATAATCTTCCTATAGTTTTTGTAATTATTTAATAAACCATGATTAAATTAATTAAGGGACCAAATGACCTCCGAACTCTCACATATTTTGGTGAGTGGTCCTTGGGGTCATTATAAGGCTCTGGATAAAATTTCATCTCATTTGGAGATGATTTGGTGTGAATTTTTGTAAACCTTAGCCTTGCCATAATAAGGGTATTTAGGTCAAAAGTGCACTTGAGGTTTGAGTGGTCAAATCACCTCAACAGAGGTTGGGATTTGGGCCACTAGTTTGGCATGACATATAACACCCTCATATGGGATATGGGGTGGTTTGGGATTGAATTGCCTTAGGATCAAAGTTCAAACCTATGTTTGGGCTTTGGGGGTTTGAGAAGGGCATGTGGCCAAAAGACCTTGAAATGATTTGAAATTTGGTGGAGTGGACTATAGGGTAGTTAGAGTCCTTTGGTAGTAATATTATTGGATTTAGTGAGGGTTAAACCCCTCAAAGCCCTAACCCTAGTTTAGGTCACAAACTTTAAATGGTAAGTTGGATAGTCAAGGTGTTGTGAAAAGTTGTAAAACATGGGTGGTGTAGTCATAAGATCAGTAAGAGATTTTGGTAATTTTATTGGGAGATTTGGAAGCATATTTTTAGTATCTCCTTTGCAATACATATATTAGACTCTATTACCTATTTGGTTATTATAACCTCACTATTCACTGGAATGTTATGAAATTGGGGCAGAGGAAGTTTTAGACTATTATAATCATACACGAATTTTGTTATAATTTTTAAATTTATATTACTTGTACATACTTCACAAGCTCATCAAAATGGAAACTTATTCTATAATTTATTCAGAGCTTATTATTTGTTGTAAAATTGTGAAACTTGATCAGTAATGTTCCTAGGTCAATATGCTCATTTGGGGTTGATGAATAATTGCTGTACTTAGTTCATTAACCTGTTAACTTGGATTACAATGAGAAAATCAAATTTAGAGTTTATTATTCACTAATAAATTATGAAACTTGACCTGGAGTGTTTATATGTCTTTATGATCATCCTTGAATTTTCTCAGAATTTTTGGAAGTATATTGGCAGTACTTATCTCTTTAAAATGATTAAGGAAGGTTGTATTTAAAATTAGATGTAGAGGACTAAACCTTGCTGAAAAATGTGGAGATTCTGATTTTACTACTCAACAGTCATCATGTAAATATCATAAATTTTGTAGAGCATTTGCATGTCTGAAAGGGGTACTTCATGTTCAAACTTGGGTCATGGATTACTTAGGAAAACTTAAATAAATTACTAATTAAGTTAGGAAAATTATGAACATCTGGATTTAGGCTAAACATGTCAAGATAGACCCTCAATAATTAATATTCGGATATTGGATGACAATTTTGAGTATCTCTCATTCTATACATCATACAACTTAGGATGGTCCGCGTTTAGTAAAACTGCAGAAATTATAATAAGGTGCAGAATAAACTTAGAGAATTTGGGATATTAGAATACTGATTTGGAAATGTGAATGAATGCATCTTTAGTAGTCAACATGAGGAGAGGTTAGTTTGACTAATGTTAAGAGGTGCTCGGGGACGACGAAACATCGTCTTTCCTGTGGAGAGAGAGAAAGGTCAAAACACATTAGGGTTAGATCCAGTACAACATTAAAGGGATTGGGAGTTATGTAACAATGAATAATAATAACTGCCTTGCGAAAGGGAGCTTTGGGTTTCAGCCCATCGTAGTTCCTAGTGCCCTTTGAGAGCCCTTCACGGGGTATGCCGGGGGCAGTCCTGGGCTAACCTAAACTGTAGGTAAAATTGAATTGCAAGAGTAACTAGCATAAATAGGGATTCACTTTCACTCACCTCGATGTATTGGGATGTTAGGTTTGTTCACACGGGCTGTAGGCCCGGGGGATTTTGTGGATGGGCAGGTTGGCCCGGCGAGCTTTGGCTCGGTTGTTGATTGTGACAGACGGGATGGTCCGGGGAGCTTTGGCTCGGTTGTTGGTTGTGACGGACGGGATGGTCCGGGGAGCTTTGGCTCGGTGGATAATACATTAATATTGTATGTGCATAAGATATAAGGTGGTGGGTCTTCGGTATTGGAGGGTCGATGCACCGACACCAATATGTTGACTCGGCAAGTGTGGTTTAGCACTTCGCCATAACAGTCCGGTGCGCCAGCCGACAAGAGTACACAGGCGCTCCGCTTAGTGCACCAGCATTAAGGCGTACGATAGGTCTGACTGGTAGTACAATTACCGGTTTAGAGGTGGGCGAGGCCCAACCCACCGCTTCCGTTTGCCACTATGGAGGTACCCTGGGATGTTCGGCTCCAAAAAGGGGGAACTAAAGGTCTAAGTACATAGTGTCGGGTGGGTGAGTTGCACTTGCATGTTCACATCATAGCATAATTGCATGTCATACAATAACCATTGCATATAACCCTGACACCTATTGTATAAAGTGGTATGGGATGCTTTATGCAATAGTCCCTGCAAAATAACCCCTTGGTTTATACGTTCGTGCGAGCGTGCTTATAAGTTAAGGTTTTTATTCAATAAATATACTTGTATGCTTGCTAGAAAACCGACACCCTATCGTATAAATCAATGTGGGACTTTTTATACGATAGGAGCCTTGTAGAAGATCCCTTAGCTTATGTGTTTTAATATAAGTTAAGGTTACTTATTTCTTGTTCAGTCTTGCTTACTTTTATTACTGTCGTACATACTCATCAAACTGCTAGTCTAGTTCCGCCATCACCTGCATTTGCTATTATCCATTATCATGTCCTCTCCTTTCTTCCTCCTCGCTCGGTGCCTAGGAGCCATGGGGGAAGGGTCGGGGGATGATAGGACTTAGTCTTTTAGACTAACGGTTTTCGAACCATATCATTTTAGGGGACCGTGGAGCTCTGCATGGAGGAGGAGTAGCCCCGGAGGTTGGTACGCTTGGAGATGGGGCAGTCTAGTAACGGAGTTAAGATTACTGGGATTGTGAGTCCAGATCGCTAGTATTTATTTTGTTTTGCTTCCACTATGAGAGATATGTAGTGAGGATTTTGATGTACCGGGCATGAGCCCTACACTCTATACTTTTATTATATCTGTGGACACTCCCTTCGTGGAGACTATTTACTTTGCATGTGATTGCTATAGACTTGCTTTCTTCTTTATTTTTCTACTGTCTTTTGATCGAATCGGCCGGCAGGATCAGCATTTTGTAGTGGCGACCTTCCCGAGTGTGAAGGTGTCACCGTAAAGCGGCGGTTCTGGGCCTAAGACCCAGTGTTTAAAAGAAAAAAGGGGGTCTTACACTCAGAATCTCAAAATTTAACTTTAGCTCGACGAAAGTTGAGCTCAGCTCGACGAACTCAGAATTCAATTTGACAAATTCTAAACTGAGCACTTCTTTAGAGGCGTTGAGTGAGCCTACTTCACTCAACACTTCTAGACTTAGAGAATTTCTGGTTTCTTTGTCTCAGCGGTTCCATCTCAACTTTCTCAGCGGTTTCTTCTTCACAGCTGAGACTATCTCCAGTCTCAGCAGTTTCTTCTCACCTGTCTCGGCAGTTTCTTTTTCACAGTTGTGACTATCTTCTGTCTCAGCAGTTTCTTCTTCACAACTGAGACTATCTCCTATCTCAACGGTTTTGCTGAGACCAACACTTCTTTCAACGTTTTGTGTTGAGCTTCTCAACTGTTTCAGCGGTTATGCTGAGACATTCTTCTCAGCTGTATCAGCTGTCTCGGTGCTTTTGCCTTAGTCAAATTGTCTGAATTCTAGCTTCCTCTTTTTGTTCACCTGTCCAATCAAGGACAACTTGCATGCATGAACTTAAGCACACATCAAATACAACTATGTGTGTATGTCATTGACCAGTTTGACTTCTTACACATCTGGAACATTGGGGTCAATGGACCCAACAATCTTCCTCTATTTGAAGAAGTCAAAACTTTGTTTGATCAATAAAACAGGTCATTGACATACACAGTATATTTAACATAAAAACTAAAACTTGTGTAAAATCATTAGAGTTTGGAAATATTACCACATTTCTCCAGTCTATGGAGAATTTTACTTACTCCCCCTGACATTCTTCTCTCATGGGTGAGCCATCGTTACTATTCTTATGTTGAAGCAACTTCATCACCACCTGGCTTTGAACTTCCTACATCTTGGCTTGGTCAGATCTTGATCAAGTCTATTCTTCTTTCCCCCTAACTACTCTCCCCCCTTTTTGACTTTTGCAATAGGGATATTTTTGTGGAGTTTATCTCCCCTATCTGTCTGGGGTTGATCCCCCCACTTAGACTAACTCCCATTTAAGCTATTGGGCTTGCTCCCCCTCAACAGTTGTGCACTAGCTTCATTGTTTTGAGGAAGGACTTGTACTACCTACAAATAGACAATACTGCATATTGTATAGGAGAGAATTGACGCTACACAAGATTCAACATACCCAATTCAAATTCGAAGGTGTTGAACTTGGCTTCATCTAGTGGCTTAGTGAAGATATCAACCACTGGCTTGTCTGTAGAGACAAACTCAAGGCTGATGTCTTCCCTTTCCATATGTTCTCTAATAAAATGATACCTAATTTCTATGTGCTTAGTACTGCTATGAGAGAAAGGATTCCTAGTTATAGAAATTGCACTAGTAGAATCACAATAGAGTGGAGTTCTACTTATCTCAATATTGTAGTCTTGAAGTTGATGCTGGATCCCCAGCAACTAAACACAGCAGCTCCCAGCTGAAATATACTCTGACTCAGCAGTTGAGATTGCAACTCTTGTTTGCTCCTTGCTGCTCCAAGAGACAAGCCTTCCACCTAGAAATTGACAGGAGCCAGATGTTCTCTTCCTATCCTCTTTGCAGCCTGCAAAATCTGTATCTGAATATCGTATTAGTTCAAACTCCCCATTCTTAGGGTACCATAGGCCAAGATCTAGGGTGCCCTTAAGATATCTCAATATTCTCTTCACAACAGTATACTGAGACTCTTTAGGCAAGGCCTGATACCTAGCACAGATACATATTGCATACATAATGTCAGGCCTACTTGCAATGAGGTAGATAAGAGAGCTAACTATACCTCTATACAAAGTTGGATCAACAGGTTTCTCTGGATCTTCTTTGCTTATGGGCATACTTGAGCTCATGAGAGTCCTTATGGTGGAAGCATTTTCCATACCATATTTCTTGATTAACTCCCTGTTGAACTTTGACTGGGATATGGATAGACCATCATAAGTCTGTCTTACTTGGAGTCCCAAGAAAAACTTCAGTTCACCCATACTACTCATCTCAAACTTCCCCTGCATAAGTTTTGCAAACTTCCTGCAGAGGTTGTCATCAGTAGAGCCAAATATTATGTCATCAATATAAATTTGGACTAGGATGATCTTGTCCTTAGATTCCCTTTGGAATAGGGTCTTGTTTATCTTCCCCCTTGAGAATTTGTTCTCAATGAGGAAGGTAGACAATGTCTCATACCATGCACTAGGGGCTTGCTTTAGCCCATATAGAGCTTTCCTAAGTCTATACACAACAGTAGGAGAGTTAGAATCTACAAAACCTGGAGGCTGCTCTACATAGACCTCTTCTTTCAAGTCTCCATTCAGGAAGGCTGACTTCATATCCATCTGGAAGACTTTGAATCCCTGGAAGGCTGCAAATGCAAGGAACAGTCTGATGGCTTGCAACCTTGCAACTGGGGCAAAAGTCTTAGCATAATCAATCCCCTCTTCCTGTTTGTACCCCTTAGCCACCAGTCTATCTTTATTCTTTATTATAATGTCATTTTCATCATGTTTATTTCTGAAAATTTACTTAACTCTAATGACATTATGTCCATCTGGTTTGGGAACTAGCTTCCAGACCTTGTATCTTTTGAACTGGTTCAGTTCTTCTTGCATTGCACCAATCGAGAATTGGTCATGATTTGCCTCTTCAAATTTCTTTGGCTCTTCTTGTGACAGGAAGCTAGAGTAAAGAGCTATGTTGAAACTCCTGCTTCTGGTCTGTATAGCTTGGCTAGCCTCACCTATTATCTAATCTGGAGGATGATCTCTCAGATTTCTGACTGCTGGGGGCAGCCTGACTTCTTCTTGCTGAGCACAAATTTATTCAGCTGGTTGGTCTTCATCTTTAGCTAGACTGTCCTGTGCTTCCTCTAGACAACATCCCTCTCCATATTCTTCTTGCACAGCTGGGTCTTTATTTTTGATGGAGAGCTTTTCCATCATTACTTCTGTACTTGTAGAACTAGGCAAAGAGCTTGACAGCTCACTGTCAAATCATGCTTGACTCATCAAACACTACATGGATAGATTCTTCTACAATTATATTAGTCAAGTTATATACTCTATATGCCTTACTATTATTACTGTACCCAACAAAGATCCCCTCATGGGATTTGGCAGTAAACTTAGTCACTTTTGACTTACCATTATTTAAGATGAAACACTTGCAACCAAAGATCCTGAAATAGGATATTTTTGGCTTTCTGCCCTTCAAGATCTCATAGGGAGTCTTCCTGTAGCCTTTGGTGATAGAAGCCCTATTGAGAACATGACATGAAGTGTTAACTGCCTCTGCCCAGAAATATTCAGGGAGAGAAGTGTCACTCAATAATGTTCTCCCAGCTTTTATGAGAGTCCTATTTTTCCTCTCAGCTAAGCCATTTTGTTAGGGTGTTCTTAGAGAGGAGAATTCTTGATGAATCCCTTGCTCTTCACCGAATGTGGTCATGGCAGCAGACTAAAATTTAGTTCCATTGTCACTTCTTATTTTGACCACTGAGCTTGCAAGTTCATTCTGAATCTGCCTGACAAAATTCATGAAGACAACAAGGGTTTCATACTTTCTTCTAAGGAAGAACACCCAAGCAAAACTGGAATAGTCACAAACCACCACAAGGGTGTAGACCTTCCTACCTAGACTCTGAACAGGCATAGGACCAAACAAATCCATATGCAGGAGATATAAGCATCTCACTGAGTCCTCGATCCCTAAGATCTTGAAGGAGGTCTTAGTCTGCTTCCCCTTTTGGCAAGCAGCACAGATACCCTCCTTGGAGCATTTTATTTTGGGACCATTCCTAACTAGCTCATCACTGAAGAGCTGATCAATGGTCTTATAATTCAAATGAACCAGTATCTTGTTCCATTGGACACAATATGAGACTTCGTCATTTACAACTAGGCATATAGGGGAACTACTATCTAAGCAAGAAAAGTTTAAACAATAAACATTCCCATTCCTAGTGCCTGTTAAGATGACACTTTGGTCAATTAACCTCTTGATGTGGAACTTATCCTTGTGGGAGGAAATGTCATAACCAAGGTCACATAGTTGTCTTATGCTTATGAGGTTGTGTTGCAACCCCTCCACATAAGCCACCTTTGTGATAGTGATTATGCTATTTGAGATCTTACCATAACCTCTGGTTATTCTCTTGTCAGAGCCTCCAAAGATGACCTTAGGTCCATTCTTTACTGTTGTGAACTCCTTCAATAGTTCCCTTTGTTCCAGTCATGTGCCTGGAACATCCACTGTCCAAGTACCATTTAGGGGAATTAGTACTTGAACTAACCTCAAAACACAATTTTTCTCACCTTAGGACCCTAATTTCTATTGGGTCCTAGGTTCACATTAGCCTGAAAATAAGCTTGCCTTCATGCAGTATTCCTGATAGGTTGGATACCTCTGGAAACTGAAGGGTTGTGCCAGCAATCTGCAATATAGTGGCCCACTTTGTGAAAAACGTCTAAGTTGTCTACCTAAATCACTTTGAGGGGGTGAATAGGTGAGTTGTGCGTCTTTTGCGGAATAAAAACTTTAGCGATCTAAGCACAAGAAATAAGCAAGCATTCACAGAGGACACCAAGAATTATAGTGGTTCCCCAATCTTGGGTACGTCCACTTTCCACTCACCGATCTAACAAAGCACTAGACTCGGCTACTCCACTACTCTCGGATCAAAACGATACTACCACTCGGAACAACGTTCCTACAACTCGATCGAAAAAGGGATCTACACTCAGAAGATGAAAACTTCCTACAACTCGGAGAACAAATCTCCTACACTCGGAGAATAATCTCCAACAAGATTAAAACGAAATTTGTACAATACAAACAGTAATCTTCTCAGATCTGAAAATATCTCCCTAGGTCTTCTTCCTTGGACTTTGCATCTTTATCAGAAATTGTAGAAGAAGACTCTCGGCTAGATCTGTTCTGAGAAACTTTACTCACACGATCAAGGAGTAGATGGAAAATGATGAAACTCTTGATCTGTAAATCGATCTGGATCGAAAGTAGCCTTGGCGATCTTGAAGATGTGCAGTGACTTTTTATAGAAGAAATGGAATTGTCGGGCGATCCAGATACTTAGAATAACACGCTTAGGGTTAGTCATAATGACATGACCTATTATAAGATCTCCCTAACGGTAATAATCATCATTAATGATGGCCACTTGGACCAGTCATATCACGGAATTAAAAAAATTCGATTTGACATAAACTTAAAGAGTTTTCTGAAAACGGTTCAGCATTTCTCGAGTAAGAAGTATACTACTTGAGTGATTTAACTGCTCTCGAGTGATGTTTCTTACTACTCGAGATAATGTATTTCTGGAAATTCTGGATAGAGAAAGAAGTCACTCGAGTGGATAAGAGATCACTCGAGTGCTAGATATACTTCTCGAGAGGTAGACTTGAACTTCTCGAGAGCTTGGACTTTGGATAAAATACTGGAGGAAATGTCGATCACTCGAGTATTGAAATTTGACTACTCGAGTACTAACCGAACTACTCGAGTACAAGGATGTGCCACTCGAGTGGTCTTAGAATTTTCTCGAGATCTATCTTCTGTCACTCGAATTAAGCTACTCAACTACTCGAGTATAAGACTTGAATACTCGAGTATTTTACTTAGAAACTTTTCTGAGACTAAAAACTGAACACTCGAGAATTAGATAAGGTCTACTCGAGTACTGGACTTGGCTACTCGAGAGCTAGATTAAGGCTAGTCGAGAACCACTTCCTATACTCGAGTTTCAGACACGACTTACTCGAGAGCTTCTAAGGTTTCTACTCGAGTACAATGAATCCACTCGAGTAAAATACTTAGAATATTTTCAGCTTTAAGAAAAATTTCCTTTTTCATTCCAATCAGCATCTAGTCTTCCTTCATTAGTCCAAGTGCTTGAAGAATAAGTGTATCCTAATAGAGAGGATACACATGAGTCAACACCATGGATCACGCAATGAGGAATTACATTTTATGGTCCTGTGTTTGATGATCCACTGTAGACTGACATTGGTCTACACTTGACAATAAGTCATGCAAACACATAACTAGAACAGGTAATCAAATACAACCTAATTCATCTTAGTTCAAGGATGACTTCATACAAATCTAGGTTATTGTGGATACAATACCCAACAATCTCCCCTTATTTGTAGAAGTCAGAACTCTCTACACTAAGGTGAATTATACCAAAATAAAAAGAACTAGATTTTTGAAAAGTAAGCACAGAACAAAATGCATGAAATTTAGAAATAAGAAGATAATCGTCAAAACTAAGAATTATATAATTAGAAATGTTTCAAGATTTCATCTCTACATAGATTCAATCCTCAATCTCATAACATATAACCATTCATAGCTTTGATGATGCTACTATTGTTGTTGTTGTTTTCTGTCTTTCTTCTCCTGTTGTCTTCTCTAATAACTGAAGGGTTTGGGATAGTACTTTGGGGGTCTAGGTTGAGCATTAGGATTGTTCCTCCCATATTCTCTGTCATAGATCCTTCTTTTAGTCATAGACTTATCATACAATTCCCATTTAGAAGAGCTATAATGAAGGTTTCTGCTTTCATTATAATCCATAACAAGCTTCAGTGTATCTAGAATCAAGGATTTGGAAGTTGGGCTCCATATTTCAGCAAACTCCTGAGCTTTCCTTTTCTCTTCCTCTGGGTTTGGAAAAGATCTACTGGTAGAAGCTCCATATCCATATTTCCTTCTTTTAGGAATCTGAATTTCTGGTAGATCTTGAGGAATGTAAGATTCCCATACCTAAGAGTAAGATTCTAGAGGTAGAGCTTTCCTTGAGTCCTAGGAGAAAAGGTAGGCATCTGAGCAGGCATCTGAGCAGGCTGGCGTTCATAAAGAGGATTCAGAGGGTGAGGAATAATGTTTGGATCAGCTTGGAATTCAGGGAATATTTTATTATGCATCCACACTGTAGTATCATAAGTGTAAAACTTCACAGACTGAATCTAGGCTAGCACATCTTTATTAATTCCAGTCATTTTTTCAATCCAGAGGGTCTTGACATTAGTATCATACTTTTCAGCTTGTTCTTTCACTATTCCCTCCCCCTTTCTGATTTCGACACATAGCTTCTTTATAGCTTCATCTTTGAAGGTGCCCACTTCTTCACAGATCTTCATGAGGTTCTTTTGGGCCTTCTTTTCTAATTGAATTTGATTATTAGCCAAAGTGACTGATTGGTCCATTACATGTCCAACACTGGTAATAGTTTGATCCATTGCTTGTCCCCCTATCTTGAAGAGAGTCTTTAGCTGATCTATATTATGTTGAATCTCAGCAAATCCTCGGCTCATTTCTTTTTCTAGATCAGAAACTTTATCTTGAACAGCTTTCAGTGACTCATCAAAATACTATCTTTGTTCTAGCAGCATCTGTTCAATCTTACCAAGTATATTAGATGTAATAGGTGTAGCAGTAATAGGAGGAGTAACAGAAGCTGTAGGAGGAGGGGCAGTCCAAGGTGCAATTTCTTCAACAACTACAGAGCTCTGAGCTCTTGTCGTATGAAACAAGACATCTCCTTCCTTACCAAGAAAGGTGGGAAGAGTGAAATCTAATCTCCTCAAGGGAGCTTTAGTAGCTTCTGGAGATTGTTCATTCTCATCTGAAATCAGTACAGTGTCTTCTTGTTCTTTCTCTACAGCAGGGGAGTGATCAAAAGGTGACTCTGGAGATTGTGCAAGAGATGGAGATGGTGTAGGAGTGGGTTCCTCGGATGGCTCTTCAGCATTTTCTTTATGGAGGGGAGTTAAAGGCTCATCTAAGCTAAGTTCTTCAATCATCTTGTTTATATCTTCAATAGTGGAGAGGATGGTATCTTACACTTGTGCATCTGACAGTATCTCTTCTAGAGAGGATGGATGGATAGAGGTATCTGGAGGTGGAGAAGGTATTCTGACTTGCTGACTAGAAGATGCAGGAGGAGAGGGCACACTAACTTGCTGCACAGAGGAGGTAGGCTCCCCCTCAGCTACTGCACCAGATGTGCCAGCAACATTATGGAGAGAGGGAGATGGGTTCCTTTCCTCTGTAGCAGGTTGTTCATGTGCTTTAGTAGCCTAGGCTGGGTTCTGCAATTTCGGCTTTATTTGGTAACACGTTTAGCTTTTATGTTTGGTCAAAACGCCACCGCTTGAGCGTGCGTGTGTTTGGTTTTCCGCTTTCGTTTTCAAAAGCCTGGCGTTTCTCGATAACTCAAGTCGCCGCGGGACGAAACCCAGCTAGCTAGCCTCGTTTTATCGCGTTGTGGAGATGGCGATCTAGGGCGAGCTTTTCCGTTGTTTCTCCCGTCGCCGCTAGAGCCAGTCGATCCCGCCTCCTCTTCTCCGGCCGCATCCGTTGTTTCTCCCGGCGGTGAAGGACTTGTTGCTTTTTTCCCTCGACGGCAAAGGGCTTCGACGGCGACCACAAAGGCCTTCGACGGCGACGGCAAAGGCTGCATCAGGGCGTCTTCTTTGTTTCTCCGGCTGCATCCGGGTTGTTCTTCTCCGGGTGTGTGCCCCTCTTCGGCGGCATAGGGATTTCTTCTTGACACAGGTAATATCCTTTTTACCTGTTTTGTGTGCCGAACTCCCCCAACACATTTTGTGGCCAGATATCTCACCTCTCCCCTCTCCCCCCTCCTGTTTTGTGCGCAGATTTCCAGAGCTGTGTTCCCCCCGATCTGCAGCAGAGTACCCACTAGCAGGTATACATTCCCCTCCCATTCAAAATTTTTTTTGGTGATTTGTGCTGGATTGTTTCTGTTTAGGGTAAGATAATGTGCAATGTGTGTGTACTTGTCAAGTAAGGATGTTGAATTTGTGTGTAATGTGTGTGTATGTGATGTGTGTGTGTGTTATATGTGTTGTGTGTGTGCAATGTATGTTGTGTGTGTACATGCATGTGTCATATGTGAGGCTGGTTGGGCTTGTTGTCATGCATGTGTATGTATGTGTGTATGTACATGTGTTGTGTATGTGATGAGTGTGTGTTTGTGCTATGTGTGTGCGTGTGTGTATGTACATGTGTTCCGTTTGTGTGCTATGTGTGCTGTGTGTGTGAGTGTGTGTGTGATGTGTGTGTGAGTGTGTATGTGTTGTGTGTGTGTGAGTGTGTTGTGTGTGTGATGTGTGTGTGAGTGTGTGTGTGATGTGTGTGTGAGTTTGTACGTGATGTGAGTGTGTGTGTGAGTGTGTGTGTGAGTTTGTATGTGATGAGTGTGTGTGTTGTGTGTGTGTTGTGTATGTGATGAGTGTGTGTTTGCATGTGCTGTTTGTATGTGGCTGTGATTGTGCTGTGTGTGTGCTATGTGTGCTGTGTGTGTGTGATGTGTGTGTGAGTGTGTATGTGTTGTGTGTGTGTGAGTGTGTTGTGTGTGTGATGTGTGTGATGAGTGTGTGTGTGATGTGTGTGTGAGTGTGTATGTGTTGTGTGTGTGTGAGTGTGTTGTGTGTGTGATGTGTGGGTGAGTTTGCATGTGATGTGTGGGTGAGTTTGCATGTGCTGTTTGTATGTGTGTGTGTGATGTATGTGTGAGAGTGTGTTGTGATGTGTGGGTGAGTTTGCATGTGATGTGTGGGTGAGTTTGCATGTGTTGTTTGTATGTGTGTGTGTGATGTGTGTGTGAGTGTGTGTGTGATGTGTGGGTGAGTTTGCATGTGATGTGTTTATGTGAGTGTGTGTGCTGTGTGTGAGTGTGTGTGTGATGTGTGGGTGAGTGTGTGTGTGAGTGTGTGGGTGAGTGTGTGTGTGAGTGTGTGTGCTGTGCTGTTTGTGTGAGTGTGTGAGAGTGTGTGTGATGTGTGGGTGAGTTTGTATGTGATGTGTGGGTGAGTTTGCATGTGCTGTTTGTATGTGTGTGTGTGATGTATGTGTGAGAGTGTGTTGTGACTATGTTTTTTTAATTTTTTGTTCCTTTTTTTCAATACAGTTTTTTTACTATGGGTAAACATAAGGAAGGTGGTGTTAGTGCCAATTGGGAGGCTAGCGATGTTTTGATTTTCTGTGACCTGTGCTTAAAAGAAATTGAGTTGGGTAATCGCCCGACCACACACTTCAACAGAGAAGGGTGGGTTAACCTGACAACCAATTTCTTAGCTCGCACGGGGAAGTCCTATGATCGAACCCAAATGAAAAACAAGTGGGATCAGCTGAAAAAAGACTGGAAGTTATGGCGTGACCTCAAGGGTCGTGAGACAGGTTTGGGATGGGATCCTATACGGAAAACTATTGCTGCTTCTGAGGATTGGTGGAAAGAGCGGCTCAAGGTAATTAGAGTAGTTCTTTTTATTCTTTATAGTAGAATAATTCTTTTTTTTTTCAGTAATCTAACTCTGTTTTATTTTCATTTCAGGTTCATCCTACTGCACGGAAGTTTCAATTCGTTGGGATATCTCCTGAGTTAGAAGAAAAGCTCGATATGATGTTCAGCCAGGTTGTAGCTACTGGAGCTCTTGCTTGGGCTCCAAATTCTAGAAATTTTTTGCCTGAATCGATGGATGAGCACGACCTCTCTGCTGGGGCTGATTCCCAAGATGTGGACCAGATACCGTCTCCTACAAAAGCAGGAAAGAAGATACCAGATAAGGGAAAACGTAAGCAGACATACAAGAGAAGCAGGAGTTCGACGATGGAGCAGATAGCGGAAACATCTCGCATTATTGGGCGTTGCATGATGGAGCCTGCCCGCATCCAGATATCTTCGTCCTCGCACACCATCGCTGAAGCCATTACCGAGCTCGAAAGTATGGAGGAGGTCATGGAAGAAAAAAACTATGCTTTATACGACTTCTGCACCGTTTTCTTGAAGGATAAGGGAAATCGGGAAACCTTTTTGAGTATTCGAAAGGATCGGCGACTGAAATGGCTGGAAACTCGATATGCCGATAAATGATCGATCTGCTAAAATGAATAGCTCTATGCATTATCTTCTTCGCTATTGTATTGAACTCGATGTGTTTTATGTTTATTGCATGATCGGAACTGCTATATTTTGCTACTTATAATGTTTAGTTGTTTAATGTTTATTCCATGATGGAAATGCAATATTTTGTTACTTCCACTGATTAGTCATATTCTCCTATGTTTAATGTCTAATATTGCTCAATATTTACAATTAATGCAGATTAATATGTCTTCATCTGATCAAACTGACAGTTCTAATGAGGGGACTCAGCGACAAGTAGCTGATCGGATTTGTCGCGATAGAGCAGTGAGTGCACACGAATATTTAGCATCAATGATAGCCATATGTGAGGCTGGTTCTTCATCAAATGTTGCTTGCATGACATCAAGCCAAACGGGGTCTAGATGGCTTGGTGAACTTCTGGATGAACACCCTCATAGATTTTTCAGTTCATTTAGAATGTCGAAGCTCATATTTGTAGATTTGTTAACACTTCTCACGCAACAATATGGGCTGCAAGGATCAAGGAGAACTTTACCCCGAGAAGTACTTGCAGTTACATTGCATATTTTAGGTCATAATGTTCCAATGCAAATTGCAGGGGAACGTTTCCAACACTCTACAGAAACTATAAGCAGGTTTTTCTCAAAGGGACTCGCTGCTATTAAGAGGTTATCTGCAGATGTCATTATGCCGGTAGATCATCTTTTCCGTGATATTCCCCCCCAAATTCTGAATGATTCTCGATACATGCCATTCTTTAAAGATTGTATCGGGGCTATCGATGGAACTCATGTTGATGCTCGTGTTCCTGCTGCTCAACAAGTATCGTACATTGGCCGTCATGGGACAACGACACAAAATGTTATGGCGGTTTGTGATTTCAATATGTGTTTCACATTCGTACTTGCGGGTTGGGAAGGATCTACTCATGACAGCCGTATATTTCACCGTGCCCTTATGGATCCAAGTTACAACTTTCCATATCCTCCACCAGGTGAGACCTGTATTTCTTAAGATTTCGGTAGTTTTTAATTACTTTGTTTGACATAAATTAAATTTAAAACTTGTAGGCAAATATTATGTCGTTGATGCGGGATACCCTCTCCAACGTGGTTTCTTGAAACCATATTCAGGGACACGGTATCATTTGCCAGATTTCAGAAGGGGCAGCAGGCCCATACAAGGACGCTTAGAAATATTCAATCGAGCACACTCATCATTACGAAGTGTTATAGAAAGGTCATTCGGAGTTTGGAAAAAGAAATGGAAGATACTAAGGGATATGCCGCCTTATAGTTTGGCGAAGCAAAGGGACATTGTGATTGCGACAATGACCTTGCATAATTATATTCGCAGGCACCCATCCCACTCAGACGACCAATTTCAGGCTTGTGATATTGACGAGCTTTTCATTTACCCAGCGGGCCGTCAAAGAAGATCAGGGCAAAATGAAGAAAGCTCGGGTGGAGATCATGTTAGAGGAATTCGAGTCGGTGTTGAGGAGATGTCGGCGCTGCGTGACTCGATTGCCGAACAACTACATGGTCGTTGAATGTACTTTGGGTATCTTCGTATTCAACATATGTCTTCCATGATTTGGATATTTGGATATTTGCATGTATTTGGATGTTTTTATGTATGTTGTCCTACTGCATATCTCGACGTAAATATATTTTCTGCAATTTATATAGATTGGAGAAATTTTTTTTTTTTTTTTTATAAAACGCCACCGCTGAATTGCCAAACGGTTCTCTATTTCGAACAGCTCTGCAAACGCAGACTAGCCAAACAGAACTCCGTTTCCAGCATCAAGTTTCCAACAGCTCCCTTTACAAACCTGCCTTTACAACAGCTCCTTTTACAACCGCCACCGCTAAACCAAATGAAGCCTTCATCTCCCATCTTTGGATGGAGGAGATAGAAACTTTCTTCATATGATGGATGGTTGTGCCTTTGGAAAAATCAAATACCTTAGGATTAATCTCATGCAACATTAAATAGATAATCCTTGCAAAAGTTGGATCCTTTATGCTCTCCCTTATCTTGTCTAGAATAAGCATACCAAACTGAAATCTCTTCTGCAGATAATGGCTATCATAATGTCAAAAAGATCATTAGTTATGAAACTGATGGAGCTAGTCCTGCACAAGAGTATTTTTCCAATGAAATCCACTAGCAACTTGCTCTCTGGATTGAGGTATGGCCTTCTGATGGATGTTACTTCAGTTGAAATACCACAGAAATTACAGGTTCTGTCATTATCTTCATCAGTGATTTCATCCTCTTCATCCACTACAAGCATTTTAAGAATTTGTGAAACAGAGGTTTTGTTAAGCTTTACCTTGATTCCCTTGACCTTAGACTTCAACACTTTCCCATTCCTCTTGACTTTTAAGTTCTTGAAAAATTCATCAACCTATGGAAAGATTATTTTGCACGGCTGCTGAAGGACAAATGTAAAACCTGTTATGTCGAGAAGAATCACCAAGTTCTTGAAATTATCGGAAATCTCTATTATGCCGGCAACAACCAACTCACTGCCAACTCCGATCTTCGACGGTGGCCCCATGTCCTTCAATGAACTAAGGGTGGTGGATTGGAAGACGACGACGACGACGTGCTCTGTGTGAATGGCGAAAGGTGAAGAGTCTTTTCGAGAGCGAGAGGATTTGAATTCGAGTAGATTCTTGAAATCCGATATTTTCTATTTATATAACCCTAGTAATGATGATTAGGAGTCTAATTAAGCTTAAACGTACCTTAGATAGCGGTGGAAAGGATGCGGGTTTCGAAAATGAAAAATTTAAAAGAATTCCAAAAACTGTCGGGTCATTTCTCGAGTGGAACTTCAGTACTTGAGTGATGGAATAATAGTACTCGAGTGGCGGTATGACAATACTCGAGTGGTATAATTCTACTTCTTGAGAAGAAGTTTAGTACCCGAGTGATAGCACTCGAGTGACTTACTTAGTTCTTGAGAATTCAAAGAAGTACTCGAGTAGTCATATTCGAGTTCTCGAGTAGTCATTCCTTCTTCTCGAGAAATGAAGTCCACTTAGAAAAATTCTAACCTTTTTGACTTGTCTTTGAATTCTGAGCTGTGAAATGAGTCCACCTTGTCTATTCCTCTTTGTTGACCCAGTTCAGTTTTGAAGAAACTGAACTTTGTCTCGTCCAGCGGCTTTGTGAAAATGTCTGCAATTTGCGTATAAGTTGGAACATACTACAGATCTATGTACCCATGCTCCACATGCTCCTGGATGAAATGGTATCTCAGCTCTATGTGCTTTGTCCGGCTATGAGAGACTGGATTGTTGGCTATTGCTATTGCACTGGAGGAGTCGCAAAACAATGGGATGTCTTTGACTTGTATATTGTAGTATTCCAGTTGATTCTTTATCCAAAGCTGTCATAACCCGCATTTTCTCAACGATTAAATCGTATCAGAGTATGAGAAAATATGCGCCGTGATGCCACGTCGTGGAGGGGATAACTGCACACGCTCAGGAAAAACTCCAGACTTTAGATTTTAAGGAAAATTCATTGTTTAATAAGAAAGAAAATCAGGTATATCTTAATGGTCGTATCCCTCGGCATAATGGATCAGCTAGTCCAAAATATATATTTATATGCAGCGGAAAATACTTTGGTTAAGTTGCTTAGTCACCCTGAATGAGCATACGTGTCCCCGAGGGACGACTCATGGTATGCACGACTCTAGAGGTTAGTACAGTATATATAAAAAAACAGTATTTATGCTATTAGGAAAAATAGTGTCTGAGTTTTAGAAACATGACGTGCATGAGATACATATAGTAATGCTTTAGTGTTTTAAAATACCTAACATGCAACCTAGCATAAATCCTTCTCAAAAAACAAGTGAACAACCTCAAATAAGCAAAAGTAGCAGTCTTAGTTCATACCCAGCATCATAAGTAAGCCACCAGTGGGCGTCAACAACCTGACACGAATCCACTGGTGAGTATGCATGTCTATATAGAAAGGAAGATAACTACCTCACAAGGATGAAGAACAACAACCTCAGCTACCTAGGAGGCCACAAGCAAGCTCCACAAGAGTACTAGCCGTCTAACTGGCTACAACCTGAACCTGAGGCATTCAAAAAAAGAACACCTCAGCAAGTAAAAAAATGAAACAAAGGAAGTGGAGCGTTAGGTTCATAAGCAATAAAAGAAGGGGATTTACCAACCCTGCAACAAAAAGCTATCAGTATAAGAAAAGGCATGACAGTAAGAAGAAACACTGTCCAAAGAGTATTAAAAGTACACCAAGTGTGAACACAAATAGCAACAAGCTCTGCTAAATACCCGCAGCAGCACCAAGGCAAACATATGCCAAAAGAAATAGCCATGAGAAAGGAAAGGAACTAACAGTCCTAATCTTTGTGAATTATTGGCCGTGGTGAAAACCTTGGGTCGGAGTGGGCGGCACGACCCTCACCAACAACTAGACCCAAAAACACTCCAGGGTGAAAACAACTGGTGGCAGCTGCAGGGTCCACACACCCAACCATACCAGCCCAACATGGCCTAGGTGGTGGTGGCCACAGCTCAGCACACACAATTCACCCCTTACAGAGCCCACAAAACCACACCACTTGCCATAATCCATTAGTCGGCATTCAAAAACTAGCCGAACACAAAACACCCCCCCCCCCCATTCTACTAAGGGGAAAAGCCATACTAATATTCCTAAGGAAACACACCAAACCCAAGGCAAAAGCGTCGAGTTCACTCGACGCGGAGTTGAGTGAGCTCCACTCACTCAACACCAAACTTGACACGGCAGTTAGTGAGCTTCACTCACTCAGCGCCGAACGCTAGACTGGAACGGCGTCGAGTTCACTCGATGCGGCGTTGAGTGAGCTCCACTCACTCAACGCCAAAAGACTTGACGCAAAACCTCCGCTGGTTGACGGCGTTGAGTGAGCTCAACTCAATCAACGCTGTCAACGCTTTTCTACTTAGCCGCGGAAACTAGCCTCGACGTTGAGTGAGTTCACCACACTCAATGCCAAACCTTACCGCTAAGGCATTGAGTGAGGTCCACCTACTCAACTCTTTGGGATTAGAGCAAAAACAGGCTTTGGCGTTCAGTGAGTCCACCACACTAAATGCCGAAACAACTACAGCATTGAGTGAGGTTCACTCACTCAGCGCCTAACAACTTAGCCGCAGAAAACTGCCTGTGGCGTTGAGTGAGTTATGCCAAAACAGCCACGGCGTTGAGTGACATTCACTCATTCAATGCCTAATAACTTAGTCGCAAGAGAAAACCTTGGCGTTGAGTGAGTCCCCCTCACTCAACGCCAAAACGACCATGGCGTTGAGTGAGGTAGACTCACTCAACGCCAAATTACTCGGCCGTAGAACAAAAGCTTTGGCGTTGAGTGAGTCCACCACACTCAATGCCAAAAAGCCATGGCGTTGAGTGAGTGCACCACACTCAACTACAGAAGCCCAACAGTCTAGGCGTTGAGTGAGGTACACTCACTCAACGCTTTTGACTTAGCCAAAATTCCATAAAAAAACCTGGAGCTAACCCAACCCCAGCCCACTCAACGCCTACTATCCAGAGAGTTGGAAAAATAATTCCCACGCTCTTTCCTACCCATTCTACCCGGCCACAGCTACCTAGCAAGCTGGACTGAAGCTTAATAAAGCAAACCCTACCTTCAGCTACTAACTGGACACCCAACCGAGAACGAAAAAGGAGAAATTAACCTAACTCTTGGACACACTAGAGCTGGACAAAACTGAAGCATGGAAACACTGTTGCACTAGCTCTTAGAAGCAAAACCGAGCTAATTACAGCAATTAACAAGTAAAAGAAAAGGGAAAACTGGCAAGGGCAAGGAGCCACTTGCCTCACCGCCTAGATGCAGCAGCTGCTTCCAAAACTTGGCACCGGCGGCAAGATCGGCCACCTAGGAAGGAAGATCTTGACGAGAGCAAGCCGGATCCGCCTTCACCCGAGAAAACCGAACACTAACCACACCGGAAACCGCCGGCCAAAGCTTCAGCTCCACCGCCTCCTTACTACCGCTGGAAGCCAGCAAGCTCGGGAAATGGGGAGAAATGGGGTGGAGGAGAACAGCTGGAGCTTTTAATAACCCTCCACTCACTTACTCTAAAGCTAATAAAATATTCTAGCACTCAAAGCAATCGGCCAGGCTGTCTCTCCTAAACCGCCACCTCAAGCTAAAATATAAACTATTATATACAACTATATATAATTCAATATATAATGTATAATATATCTATAGATACAGATATATATATGTATATACAAACATATAATCTTAAGCTTAAAAAAATAGCCACCAAGATGGCTATCAACACCCCAAGCTCAACCCAAACATGCAAATACATACTTACATATATATATACATATATATATATATACATACATATATATATATATATATATAATTGGCTAATCAAACTTAGACTAAAACAAGGCACAAGCCCTACCAAGCTCGACCACACACGGTCATGCTCAACAAACAGGTAGCCACTACCGGCTAACAAAACAAACGTCGAAACGACCCGAAAAAACACATGATCTCGGATTACGACAAAACTCGTACCGTAGCTAAACACCCAAGCTATGAAACCAACGGCGAAGTCGAAAACAACATTCGACGATCAAAACTAGGGCTATCACTACCCGAAGCCCAGGCACAAGCACTCCCCGAGAGCCTCACTGAGTCACAAAACCAGACCCGGCTTGCTAGGGAATCTTACCAACAGGCTACAAACAGGCCACTAAAGGAACCTAAAGAGCTAAGACCACGCTCTAACAACGACAAAAGGCCAGAAACACGTCATCGTAACGCCAAACAATGATCAAACAAAACATAGAAAAACCGGGGGCGTTACAGCCACCCCCCTAAAAGAAAGTTTCGCCTTGAAACTTTACACATAACACTTCTATCAATAAGGAAAAGAAATAGCTAAGCAAGAGCTACAAAAGAAAGCACAAAACATACCAGGCATAAGGTCAAGGAAACAAATGAGGGTAAGCCTCCCTCCTCACCGACTCTAGCCCCCAAGTCGCACTTTCCACACCCTGATTCTTCCACAAAATCTTAAGCATAGGAATGGTTTTCCTCCACAACACGCGATCCTGAGCGTCCAAAATGCGGACAGGCACCTTCACATAAGAAAGATTCGGCTCCAATTGAGGCACAGAATCCAAAACCTGCCTGCCACTCTACACACATTTCCGCAGCTGACTGACGTGAAAGACATCATGCACGCCAGGAAAATTCTTGGGCAACACCAACCTATATGCTGCTACACCGATCCGCTCAACAATCACAAATGGCCCCACATATCTCGGGTCCAACTTTCGGTTCTTTCCAAACCTCTTATCCCCAATCATCGGGGAAACCTTTAGGAACACCAAGTCCCTCACAGCAAAAACTAATTCAGATCTATGCCGGTTGGCGTTCTTCTCGTATCTCTCCTGGGCAATCTGAAGCTTCTCCTGAATATGCTTCACATTAATTTCCATCTCTTCGAGCGCCTCTGCACCCAACAGCGGTCCCTCGCCAACCTCAGCCCAAAATAAGGGAGTCCTGCAGCGCCTCCTATACAATGCTTCAAAAGGATCCATTCACAAGCTTTCTTGATAATTGTTGTTATACACAAACTCCATAAGCCGGAAACGCTCATCCCACGCTCCTCCGTGATTTAAAATATAGCATCTGATCATGTCCTCTACTATTTGATTGACTCGCTCTGTCTGGCAATTAGTCTTCGGGTGGTAAGCAGTAGAATATCTCAAATCCGTACCCAAACCCTCTTGCAGGCTCTTCTAGAAGCGAGATGTGAACCGGGAGTCTCATTCTGAAATAATGTTGACTGGCACACCGTGCAACCGGATGATCTCATTCAAATACAACTCAGCTATCTTCCTCATCGGATAGTCGATCTTAAACGGTACGAAGTGAGCACTCTTCGTCAATCTGTCCACAATCACCCAAACTGAATCATGCCCCCTAAGAAATCTTGGTAAGCTTGTAATGAAATCCATCGAGATTCTCTCCCACTTCCAAGTCGGAATCTCCAAGGGAGTCAGCTTGCCACCAGGCATTCCATGATCGGCTTTCACACGCTTGCAAGTGTGGCACTCAGAAACAAATTTGGCTATGTCTCCCTTCATCCCATACCACCCGGCAATCTGCTTTAAATCACGATACATATTAGTCGATCCTGGATGGTAGGCAACACTAGATCCATGGGCTTCCCTGCACACCATCACCCAAATATCTCTAACGGCGGGGATGCAAAACCTGTCGCAGTACCTCAAGGTACCCGCATCATCAATAGAAAAATCTGGCAATTCACCTTTCTGAGCTCGAAGATACAAATGTAGAAGATCGGGATCGTCCTTCTGATGCTGTCTCGTAAGCGCAATCCATGAAGGTTCTGCCACTGCCAAACTACTCTACAAATTTCCGCTTCCCATATAAATGCCCATCAAAAGAAACTCCTCTACTAAAGGCTCGGCAGAGAGATCAAAAATCTTCCCTGACTTCCGACTCAGGGCGTTGGCCACCACATTGGCCTTGCCCGGATGATATTGGATCTCAACGTCGTAGTCAGCCACATACTCCAACCATTGCCGCTGACGCAGATTCAATTCCTTCTGGGTGAAGATGTAATTTAAGCTCTTGTGATCAGTAAAAATCTTGCACTGCGCGCCATAAAGCAGATGTCTCCACAACTTCAGCGCATAGATCACGGCTGCAAACTCCAGGTCATGCGTAGGGTAGTTCCTCTCATGACTCTTCAGCTGTCTCGACCCGTACGCAATCGATTTCCTGCCTTGCATCAATACGCAACCAAGACCAATATGCGACGCATCCACATAAACATCATAATCCACACCCTCGGTTGGCAGGGTCAAAACAGGGGCACTGCATAATCTGTCCTTGAGCTCCAGGAAGGCTTCCTCGCACTTCTCGCTCCAGAAAAAAGCTGCGTTCTTCTGGTTCAATCTGGTCAAAGGTGCAGCCAGGGTGGAAAAACCCTAAACGAATCTCCTGAAATAGCCGGCTAATCCCAGAAAGCTCCTAATCTCCTTGGGTGTGCCCAGCTTACTCCAATCCATCACAACAACGATATTTTCTGGGTCAACTGAAATCCCAATCTTATTCACCACGTGGCCCAAAAATGCAACCTGAGGCAACCAAAACTTGCACTTGCTCAGCTTGTCGAAAAGCTTGTGGTCCCTCAAGGCAGATAAAACCAAACATAGATGCTAGTCATGCTCTTCATCATTGCGGGAATAAATCAGGACGTCATCGATAAACATGACCACAAACTTATCCAGGAAGTCCTTGAACACACGGTTCATCAAATCCATAAAAGCTGAGGGTGCATTTGTCAAACAAAATGACATGACCAAAAACTCAAAATGCCCATGCCTGGATCGAAAAGCAGTCCGCAGAATGTCGGACTCACGGATCCTGAGCTGATGGTAGCCAGATCGAAGATCAATCTTGGAGAATACTGTGCTACCGCGCAACTGATCAAATAAATCGTCAATCCGAGGCAGAGGGTACCTGTTCTTGATAGTAACCTTGTTCAGCTCTCTATAGTCGATGCACAACCTCAATGACCCGTCTTTCTTCTTTACAAACAGAACAGGAGAACCCCAGGGAGATTAACTCAGCCTGATAAAACCCTTTTCTAATATCTCATCCATCTGGGAACGCAACTCCTCCAGCTCTCGCGGGGCAATCAGTATGGCGCCTTCGCAAAAGGACACGTACCTGGCTCCAAATCTATAACAAACTCGACATCTCTATCTGGTGGGAGACAAGGAAGATCATCAGGGAACACAACAGAGAAGTCACACACCACAAGAATCTCCTCCAAACACGGCACACTAACAGCTGTCCCTACTAGAGAGACCAAATAGGCAAAGCAGAAAGAATCAAGCATCTTCTAAACACATACCGCAGAAATGACTGGAGACTCCTGGCGCGGATCAGCATAAACACTCCCAGGCTGACCGTCGTCCTTAATGAAGTCCAGGCGCTTACCCTTGCACTGGATAACTGCTTCATAACTGGACAACAAGTCCATGCCTAAGATAACATCGAAGTCTTCCAAGTCGATCACCTTCAAATCTGCCTTCGCTAGAAAATTCCCCAACAAAATCGGACAATCCCGAATGCCCTGATCCGAAACCACAGAATCACCGGAAGGAAACTTGACGCAAAAGGCATCACTAACTTGTTCTAGACCCAAACAATAGCGCTTCACAAAGGCTCTAGCCACAAAGGAGTGGGTAGCTCCAGAGTGAAAGAGAACACGCACCCAGCGGTTCCTCAACTTAAATCTTCCTATAAGATAGCATACGCAACAAAGGAAAATAATGCTAATGATATACTAGAAACAAAACATTCAGGGTAGGGAGAAATCTAACCTGAAATAACCTGAGTTGAAGTCTGCGCTTCCTCTGAAGAAATTACATTCAGCTTCCCTTTGCCTTTATCCACACGCTGAGGCGGTGGCAATGCCTAGAGTGGTACTGGCTGGAACAACGGCTGGGGTTGTGGGCACTGAGCCTTGATGTGCCCTTCTTGACTGCAAAGAAAATAACTTCTCGACTTACTCTTATCCTTGCCCCAGAAATAGGCAACATCATTCCCTTGTCACTTACACGCAGAATAGAATAAATCTTTCCTGGGAGCGCCTTGAATCACATGCACCTGCTCCTTCTTCTGAGCTTCTAACCTCCCTCTGATACCAACTGTCACAACCCTCATTTTCTTAACGATTAAATCGTATCAGAGTAAGAGAAAATACGCGCCGTGATGCCACGTCGTGCAGGGGATAACTGCACACGCTTAGGCAAAACTCCAGACTTTAGATTTTAAGGAAAATTCATAGTTTAATAAGAAAGAAAAACAGTTATATCTTAATGGCCGTATCCCTCGACACAATGGATCAGCTAGTCCAAAATATATATTTATATGCAGCGGAAAATACTTTGGTTAAGTTGCTTAGTCACCCTGAATGAGCATAAGTGTCCCAGAGGGACGACTCATGGTATGCACGACTCTAGAGGTTAGTACAGTATATATAAAAAATACAGTCTTTACGCTATTAGGAAAAATAGTGTCTGAGTTTTAGAAACATGACGTGCATGAGATACATATAGTAATGCTTTAGGGTTTTAAAATACCTAACATGCAACCTAACATAAATCCTTCCCAGAAAACAAGTGAACAACCTCAAATATGCAAAAGTAGCAGTTTTAGTTCACACCCAGCATCATAAGTAAGCCACTAGTGGGCGTCAACAACCTGACACGAATCCACTGGTGAGTATGCATGTCTATATAGAAAGGAAGTTAACTACCTCACAAGGATGAAGAACAACAACCTCAGCTACCTAGGAGGCCACAAGCAAGCTCCACAAGAGTACTAGCCGTCTAACTGGCTACAACCTGAACCTGAGGCATTCAAAAAAAGAACACCTCAGCAAGTAAAAAAATAATCAAAGTAAGTGGAGCGTTAGGTTCATAAGCAATAAAAGAAGGGGGTTTACCAACCCTGCAACAAAAAGCTACCAGTAGAAGAAAAGACATGACAGTAAGAAGAAATACTGTCCAAAGAGCAGTAAAAGTACACCAAGTGTGAACACAAATAAAAATAAGCTCTGCTAAATACCCGCAGCAGCACCAAGGCAAACATATGCCAAAAGAAATAGCCATGAGAAAGGAAAGGAACTAACAATCCTAATCTTTGTGAATTATTGGCCGTGGTGAAAACCTTGGGTCGGAGTGGGCGGCACAGCCCTCACCAACAACCAGACCCAAAAATACTTCAGGGTGAAAACAACCGGTAGCAGCTACAAGGTCCATACACCCAACCGTACCAGCACAACATGGCCTAGGTGGTGGTGCCCACAACTCAGCACACACAATTCACCCCTTACAGAGCCCACAAAACCACACCACCTACCATAATCCACTAGTCGGCATTCAAAAACTAACCGAACACAAAACACCCCCCCCCCCCATCCTCCTAAGGGGAAAAGCCATATTAACAATCCTAAGGAAACACACCAAACTGAAGGCAAAAGCGTCGACTCCACTCGATGCGGCGTTGAGTGAGCTCAACTCACTCAATGCCAAACCTGACACGGCTTTGAGTGAGCTTCACTCACTCAGCGTCGAACGCTAGCTAGGAATAGCGTCGAGTCCACTCGACGCGGCGTTGAGTGAGCTCCACTCGACGCGGCGTTGAGTGAGCTCCACTCAATCAACGCCAAAAGGCTTAGCTGCAAAACCTCCGCTGGTTGACGGCGTTGAGTGAGCTCAACTCACTCCGCGCTGTCAACGCTTTTCTACTTAGCTGCGGAAACTAGCGTCGGCATTGAGTGAGTTCACCACACTCAACGCCAAACCTAACTGCCAAGGAATTGAGTGAGGTCAACCCACTCAACGCTTTGGACTTAGAGCAAAAATAGGCTTTGGCGTTGAGTGTGTCCACCACACTCAAAGCAAAAATAGCCACGGCGTTGAGTGAGGTTCACTCACTCAGCGCCTAACAACTTAGCCGCAGAAAACTTGCTGTGGCTTTGAGTGAGTTATGCCAAAACAGCCACGACGTTGAGTGAGGTTCACTCATTCAATGCCTAATAACTTAGTCGCAAGAGAAAACCTTGGCGTTGAGTGAGTCCCCCTCACTCAACGCCAAAACAGCCATGGCGTTGAGTGAGGTAGACTCACTCAACGCCAAATTACTTGGCCGCAGAACAAAAGCTTTGGCGTTGAGTGAGTCCACCACACTCAATACCAAAAAGCCATGGCGTTGAGTGAGTGCACCACACTCAACTCCAGAAGCCTAATAGTCTAGGCGTTGAGTGAGGTACACTCACTCAACACTTTTGACTTAGCCAAAATTCCATAAAAAAACTTGGAGCTAACCCAACCCCAGCCCACTCAACGCCTACTATCCAGAGAGTTGGAAAAATAATTCCCACGCTCTTTCCTACCCGTTCTACCCGGCCACAGCTACCTAGCAAGCTGGACTGAAGCTTAATAAAGCAAACCCTACCTTCAGCTACTAACTTGACACCCAACCGAGAATGAAAAAGGAGAAATTAACCTAACTCTTGGACACACTAGTGCTGGACAAAACTGAAGCAAGGAAACACTGCTGCACTAGCTCTTAGAAGCAAAACCGAGCTAATTACAGCAATTAACAAGTAAAAGAAAAGGGCAAACTGGCAAGGGCAAGGAGCCACTTGCCTCACCGCCTAGATGCAGCAGCTGCTTCCAAAACTTGGCACCGGCGGCAAGATCGGCCACCTAGGAAGACAGATCTTGACGAGAGCAAGCCGGATCCGCCTTCACCCGAGAAAACCGAACACTAACCACACCGGAAACCGCCGGCCAAAGCTTCAGCTCCACCGCCTCCTTACTTCCGCTGGAAGCCAGCAAGATCGGGAAATGGGGAGAAATGGGGAGGAGGAGAACAGCTGGAGCTTTTAATAACCCTCCACTCACTTACTCTAAAGCTAATAAAATATTCTAGCACTCAAAGCAATCGGCCAGGCTGTCTCTCCTAAACCGCCACCTCAAGCTAAAATATAAACTATTATATACAACTATATATAATATATAATACAATATATAATATATAATATATCTATAGATACAGATATATATATGTATATACAAACATATAATCTTAAGTTTAAAAAAAACAGCCACCAAGATGACTATCGACACCCCAAGCTCAACCCAAACATGCAAATACACACTTACATATATATATATATATATATATATATATATATTAATAAAAATAAATAATTGGCTAATCAAACTTAGCCTAAAACAAGGCACCAGTCCTACCAAGCTCGACCACACAAGGTCATGCTCAACAAACAGGTAGCCACTACCGGCTAATAAAACAAACGTCGAAACGACGCGAAAAAACACATGATCTCGGATTTCGACAAAACTCACACCGTAGCTAAACACCCAAGCTACGAAACCAACGGTGAAGTCGAAAATAACATCCGACGATCAAAACTCGGGCTATCACTACCCGTAGCCCAGGCACAAGCACTCCCCGAGAGCCTCACTGAGTAACAAAACCAGACCCGGCTTGCTAGGGAATCTTGCCAATAGGCTACAAACAGACCACTAAAAGAACCTAAAGAGCTAATACCACACTCTAACAATGGAAAAAGACCGGAAATGCGTCATCGTAACGCCAAACAATGATCAAACAAAACACAAGAAAATCGGGGGTGTTACAAAAGCAATTGTGCACAACAACTGCCGATAGAAATGTATTTTGACTCGACCGTTGAGATTGCGACATAATTTTGCTTTTTGCTGCTCTAGGAAATGAGCCTTCTTCCTAGGAATTGGAACGTCCCGGAAGTGCTCTTCCTGTCATCTTTATTACCTACAAAATCTGAATTTGAAAAACCAATTAGTTCGCTATCATTACTTCTTGGGTACCATAGGCCAAGATTCGGTGTACCTTTAAGGTATCTCAAAATCCGCTTTGCAGTAGGATAATGAGATTCCTTACAGTTCACTTGAAATCTAGCACAGACACTTGTGGAGAACATTATATCTTATCTATTGGCAGTAAGGTAGAGCAAGGATCCAACTATGCTTCTGTACTTGGATTCATCAAAAGGTTTCCCTTTCTCATCCTTGTCCAGATACATAGATGAGCCCATTGGAGTCCTCATAGAGGTTGCATTATCCATTCCAAAATTCTTAATCAACTCCTTGGTGAACTTAGTCTGCGAGATGAAAATTCCATCTTCAGATTGTTTCACTTGAAGTCCTAAGAAATACATTAGCTCTCCCATACTGAACATTTAAAACTTCCCTTGCATAAGTTTTGAAAACTTATTGCAGTGGTTGTTGTCAGTAGAGCCAAAAATAATGTCGTCGATATAGATTTGCACTAGAAAAATCTTGCCTTTTATTTCCCTAAGAAATAATATTTTATCTATCTTTCCCCTCGTGAACTTGTTCTCAAGAAGAAAGCTAGACAGCGTCTCATACCAAGCTCGAGGATCTTGTTTCAAACCATATAACACTTGAGATAAAAGATAAACATAATTAGGAAAGTCAGAATCAATGAAACCTAGAGGTTGTTCCACATACACCTCTTCCTTTATGTCACCATTAAGATAGGAGGACTTCACGTCCATCTGATAGACGGCGAAGCCCTTAAGTGTAGCATACGCTAGGAACAACCTGATGGCCTCCAACCTTGCCACTGGAGCATATGTCTGGTCGAAGTCGATTCCTTCTTCTTGTCGATATCCCTTGGCAACGAGTCTTGCCTTGTTCTTTATGATAGTTCCATTCTCGTCCATCTTGTTCCTGTAGACCCACTTGGTTCTGATGACGTTCTTACCTTTAGGTCTTGGAACAAGTTTCCAAACTTAACAATGCTTGAACTGATTTAACTCTTCTTCCATGGCCATAATCCATGGTGCGTCCGAGTTTGCTTCCTCAAACTTCTTTAGTTCAACCTGTGAGAGAAAGCTTAAATATAAATTCTCATTAGTAGTACCTCTACAAGTTCTGACACCATCCCGGGGATCTCCGATGATTTGATCAATTGGGTGATCCTTCAGATGTCTGAGCTCTAGGTTCCTTGCATCTGGAGCTTCTTCAACCATAGGAGTGACTTCACCAACTTGAATGATTTATTCATCTTGATCATCAACCTCTCTAATCGGGGTTGGAGTTGTGATCTTGATGAACTTTTCATCTTTCTCTTCAGTTGGCTCATCCAAGTTTAGTTTTTTCAACTTTGAACCTGCATCTTCAATTAACACACTAGAATAGTTGCTTTGTAGCATGCTCGTCTCATCAAATACAACATGAATAAATTCTTCTACGACCAGGATTTTCTTATTAAATACCCTATATGCATTACCATGTCTACTATATCCTACGAAAATACCTTAAAAGCTCTTTTCACTAAATTTATTAGTATGATACTTACCATTGTTAAGAACGAAGCATTTGCAGCCAAAGATTCTAAAATATGAAATGGTCGGCTTCCTGCCTTTTAGAAGTTCATAAGGTGTCTTTTTTGGTTCTGTTTATAAGTGCTCAATTTTGCACGTGGCATGCAGTGTTGACTGCTTCAGCCCAGAAGTACTCCGATAGTGAGGCATCACTCAACATGGTCCTGCAAGCCTCTATGAGTGTTCTATTCCTTATCTCAGCTACTCCATTTTGCCGAGGAGTACGAGGAGAGAAAAACTCATGAAAGATACCTAGGCTTTCACAGAATTCTGTCATGGCCCCAGACTTGAATTTAGTTCCATTATCACTTCTAATTTTGACTACAGAACACTTGTATTCATTCTGGATCTGTCTAACAAAATTTGTAAAAATGTCGAAGGTATCTGACTTGTGTTTCAGAAAGAACACCCACACAAAGCGCGAGTAGTCATCAATAATAACCAACGTATAATCCTTACCTCCTAAACTTTTAACTTGTAGTGGACCGAACAAGTCCATATGAAGTAGGTGTAAACACCTATTAGAGTCTTTATCTATGATGCTTTTAAAAGTAACCCTTGTTTTCTTGCCTTTTACAGAAGCATGACAAGGTATATCCTTAACGCACTTAACATTCAGGGCATCACATACTAAGTTCAGGAAAAATAATTTATTAATAGTTTTGAAATTAATATGTGCTAATCTCTTGTGTCATTGGTCACTAAGAGACGCGCTATCTTTTGCCAAAAGACACACTGGCGTAGAAGAGTCTATACAAATAAAAATTAAATAAAATATATTCCTACTACGAGTGGCTCATAAAATTGTTTCCAAATTGTCAACAAACTTTATCAAACACCTATCAGCATGAAATTCAACTATGTATCCTTTATCATATAGTTGGCTTATGTTTAAGAGATTGTGTTCCAATCCTTCAACATAAGCCACATCCGAAAAAGATACACTACAATTAGTAATCATACCATAGCCTTTCGTAATTCCTCAGTCAGAACCTCCAAAGATGACCTTTGTTCCGTTCACGACTGGTGAGTAATTCTGAAGTAGGCTTCTTGTCCCGGTCATGTGCCGAGAACATCCATTGTCTAAGTACCAGATTGGAGTTTTGTTTGTATTTGGACATACCTGCAGTCAAAAATCAATTTGCCTTAGGAACCCAAACTTGCCTGGGTCCTTGGTCTCTAATTAGCTTTCTCCCCCTACATATATTAACAATGCGAGCGGTCTTTCTTACATGGTTAACCTGAGGGGTAACATAGTTTCTGGGATTAAACCAACAATCGATGGCAAAGTGACCAACTCTGCTACAACACCAACAGTCAAACCTGTTGTATCTTTGCCTAACTCACTCCTGCTTGACTTTTAGGGAGTCTGGTCTAGCAGGGGCAGCATTCTTAGATGTAGAAGCTTCATGGTGAAGACAATCACATGGCTTCTTTTCCATCATAGGCTTTTCAATAATAGACTTTACTTTTGGAGCCTTCTTGATGTTATGACCATGATTAGAAGGTCCATAGCTCTGAAGAGTGATCTCTTCATTAGGTTCCTTAAAGTCACTTTCACCAAAGTTTCGAGGGCGAGTCCATCCTTGGTACCTCGACTTGGGCTCTACATAAGTAGGCCTAGTGAAGTGACCGTAGGAGGAGTCAAGATCAAACTTATTAGTAGGAAAAACAACCTTCTTAAATGTAGTCTGATCTTGTGGAGCTTTCCTCTTTTCCTTGGCCAAAGCCTTCTTGGCTGCCTTATTTCTCCTTTGGGCTTTATTTCTCCTAGAAGATTTACTAGGAGCACCCACATGGCCTAAGCCAGCACCTTTGGCCTGAGCAGAGAACTCAGCAACAAGAGGAAGAACTATCTTGGGCTTAGAGAAACCTTCAACAAGTTTCTTTTCGGCTTCAAGTTGCTCTTCCAATCCCTTGATGATTTGTTATTTCAGATCGAGGTGCTTGAGAGCCTTATTGTACTCATCAACTGCAGTATTTAAGTCTTCTTTGAGTGAGTCCATCTTAAAAACTTCCTCTCTCAGAGAGCTCTCTACGACCTTTAGAGACTTAATCTCTTTAGCCTGAGTTTTCACGACCTTTCGACATTTGTCGTAGGCCTTGATCAACTCCTTATACTGGTCTATGAGTTCAAACTCATCGTCAGAAGAGCTGTCCTCATGATCATGATCAGATACATCATATTCAGAGAGGCGTATATAAGATTTTACCTCCCCAGTGAACTGGGGCTCTTTTTCTTTGTCAGTATGTGCCATGAGCCCAAAGTAGGCTTCCTCTTCTTCACTTGACTCAGATGAGTCAGTGTCACTAAGAGTCTTGCAATTTTTGGCTACCATGCTTCTTTGTTCTCTTCTTGTGGTAAGAGGATTTCTTCTCCTCTCTTTTGCCACCCTCCTTCTTCTTATGGGGCAATCAACAATTACATGACCCAACTTATTATAACAGTAACAAAATATCTCGGTAGAAATATGTTTGTTCGGTTTAGACTTATACCTGTCTTAGCTACTTGAGCCCTTCTGCCGTCGATCACCATCATGTCGTGATCTTCTTTATGAGGCATCCTTGCCTCTCCATTGCTTTTTCTTGTTCAAGAATTTCTTGAACTGTCTTGAGAGCAGCGAGAACTCTCCTTTAGATAGCTCTGAGCCTAAAGTGCTTGGCTCAGATGATTCTTCTTCACTTTCTACTTGAGTAGGGGCAGGTGAAGTAGCTTTGCCCTTCCTTGAGTTGTCAGCCTTCAGAGCAACAGACTTCTCCTTGGGAGAGAATCGACTCTTCTCTTCTTCAGCTTTTCTAGAATTAATTTGAAGGTCATAGAACATCAGCTTTCCAAAGAGGTTTTGAGGATCAGTCTTAGCTAACTTGCCAAATTCTCTAATGGCACAAACTTTGTTGTCCCACTCCTTGGTTAGGGACCTCAGAAACTTGTCGTTCAGCTCTCCATTTGTGAAGACTCGACCATATACTCTTAGGTCGTTAACTATCTTGAAGAATTTCTCAAAAGTGTCAGCAATGGTGTCCTTGGGTCCTTGCCGGAAGGCTTCATACTTCTGATTTATAAGGGATCTTCTGTCATCCCTTACTTCTTCAGTACCTTCAATCAAGATGATCAGAGACTTAAATATCTCCTTAGTAGATTGGCAGTGAATCAAATTCTGCAGCATTAAATTATCGACAGCACTTTCTATAATATTTTTGGCTTTCTTGTCTAAGGAGACAAGTGCAATCTCATCTTTGTCGAGATCCATCAGCTTCTTAGGAACTTGCTTTATAGCATCTATAGTGGAGGCAGTCACGGGAAAATAAGGACCTTCTTCAACAATCATGAAGATCCTTGGATCCACAGCTTCCATAAAGAACTTTATCCTTTCTTTCCACATTGCAAAATTATTCTTTGTGCACAAAGGAAGCTTGGCAAAATTCTTAGTTCTATCCATGCTTGAATGACTCAAAGACAACTTAGGGCAGATCTGATCAAGGTGTTAGCCTTTTAATGATCAAACTCCCTCTGATACCAATTGAAAAACTTCTAAGTTGTCTACCTAAATCACCTAGAGGGGGTGAATAGTTGAGTTGTGCGTCTTTTACGGAATAAAAACTTTAGCAATCTAAGCACAAGAAATAAACAAGCATTCACAGAGGGCACCAAGAATTATAGTGGTTGCCCAATCTTGTGTACGTCCACTTTCCACTCACCCATCTAGCAAAGCACTAGACTCGGCTACTCCACTAATCTCGGATTAAAATGATCCTACCACTCGGAACAACGTTCCTATAACTCGATCCAAAAAGGGATCTACACTTGGAAGATGAAAACTTCTTACAACTCGGAAACAAATCTCCTACACTCGGAGAATAATCTCCTAAAGATTAAAAAGAAATTTGTACAATACAAACAGTAATCTTATCAGATCTGAAAATCTCTCCCTAGGTCTTCTTCCTTGGACTTTGCAGCTTTATCAGAAATTGTAGAAGAAGACTCTCAGCTAGATCTGTTCTGAGAAACTTTGACTCACATAATCAAGGAGTAGATGGAGAATGATGAAACTCTTGATCTGTAAATCGATCTAGATTGAAAGTAGCCTTGGCGATCTTGAAGACGTGCAGCGACTTTCTGTAGAAGCAATAGAATTGTCGGCCAATCCAGAAACTTAGAATAACATGCTTAGGGAAAGTCATAATGACAGGACCTTTTATAAGATCTCCATAACAGTAATAATCGTCATTAATGATGGCCACGTGGACCTGTCATATCACGGAATTCAAAAATTCGATTTGAGAGAAACTTAAACAGTTTTCTTAAAACAGTTCAGCATTTCTCGAGTAAGAAGTATACTACTCGAGTGATTTAACTGGCTCTTGAGTGAATGATTCTGACTACTCGAGATGAGGTATTTCTGGAAATTCTGGAGAGAGAAAGAAGTCACTCGAGTGGATAAGAGATCACTTGAGTGATAGATATACTTCTCAAGAGGTAGACTTAAACTTCTCGAGAGCTTGGACTTTGGTGAAAATTCTGGAGGAAATGTCGATCACTCGAGTACTGAAATTTGACTACTCAAGTACTAACTGAACTACTCGAGTACAAGGATGTGCCACTCGAGTGGTCTTAGAATTTTCTCGAGAACTATCTTATGTCAGTTGAATTAAGCTACTCAACTACTCGAATACAATACTTGACTACTCGAGTATTTTACTTAGAAACATTTCTGAGACTAAAAACTGAACACTCGAGAATTAGATAAGGTCTACTCGAGTACTGGACTTGGCTACTCGAGAGCTAGATTAAGGTTACTCGAGAACCACTTCCTATACTCGAGTTTCAGACACGACCTACTCGAGAGCTTCTAAGGTTTCTACTCGAGTACAATGAATCTACTCGAGTAAAATACTTAGAATTTTCAGCTTTAAGAAAATTTTCCTTATTCATTCCAATCAAGATCAAGTCTTCCTTTATTAGTCCAAGTGCTTGAAAAATAAGTGTATCCTAATAGAGAGGCTACACATGAGTCAACACCATGGATCACACAATGAGGAATTACATTGTAAGGTCCTGTGTTTGATGACCCACTGTACACTGACATTGGTTTACACTTGATAATAAGTCCTACAAACACATAACTAGAACAGGAAATCAAATACAACCTAATTCATCTTAGTTCAAGGGTGACTTCATACAAATCTAGGTTATTGTGGATACAATACCCAACACTTTGCCACAACACCAACACTCATGGACATTATATCTCCTTTTTATTTAGGACCAACATTTGCCTAAACTGCTCCCAGAACAGTGGGAAGATGTGCTGCTGTATATCTCTAATTTCTTTAAGCAGGCATTTGACTAAAGGTAAGACTTTCAACTGACTGTTTTGGTCTTTTCTTAGAGCAACTAGGTGCATGTATTTTTTCAGCTAACATCCATCTGATTGCATCAAAAACTGTCATTCTATCCTTGCAAGAAGACTCACCTTGAGTCATTACTTTTGCTGGATGACTCAGATTTCCTACAGCAGCATTATCCTTGAGTTTTGGGGCTGGGGCACCAAAAACAAATGGTCCAGGATGGGCCATTTGAATTTCCTCATGGGCAGCCTTAAAGGCACTCACATGGATTTATCTCCCACCTTGGCTATGGGCATATTTGTACATACCAGTGGATCTTCCATTCTTGCAATGACCATAACAGCTTTCATGGTCATACCTGTTAGAAGGCAACAAGACTTTCTGAAAAGAAACTGGAGGCAATGAGGCTAGAGGCACAACTAGTGCCTTCCCCTTACCCTTTCCTTTTGGATTGGGAGGTCTAGCAGGTCCCTTAAATCCTAACCCTTTCTTACCCTCTTGGGTAAAGAGGGTGTCAATTAAGGGAAGTACAGTGCTTGACTTAGAAAATTTGGCCACCAACAATTTCTCATTTAGGAGATCATCTTTAAGTTTCTGGATAAGTTTCTCATTTGAGACTCTTACCATAGACTGTGTGTCAATGATCCCCTTGAGCTTGGCTGATTGTGCAGCCATATCATTGCAAGCCTTTTCTTGGCCCTCAACTTGCTCCTAAGACTGAGAAGCTCTTTTGCCTGTCTCTTGGCAAGGAGCTTGTACTTCCTGAATGATTCAAGAAGTTCTCCATACTTGTCAATTATAGAATTGACATCATCCTCAGAATCTGAATCCCCTTCATCCCTTTGTTGAAGCCAAAATTGACCTCAACGAATGTTCACAAACCAAAGCACAGCCGATGCCTACTTCTCTCAAATCTCGACCCCTAACTAGCTGCAAAGGTCCTAAGACTAACCCAAAGCCTCAGCTGGGAGGTCCCACCTCACACCCGGAAGATCTCTGAGAGCTTCCCCTCCAAAACCAATAGCTGGACTAGGAGCTCTTCAGAAAGCACTGGAGTTAGAGAATAATAAAAATCCTGCCTTCCAAAGAGCCCCTATGGGTCTTTTTATAGTCTTCCCCTGACCTGAAAATACTGAAATACCCCTGAAGGGTCTGCCAATAGCCAAATCACGCTGTCATCCTGGGGGCATACAGGTAATTTTTCCCGGGGATAATAATATTAAAATAATCTTTTTCTGGGGGCTGGGCCCCACCACCTGGACCTGCTTGGCGAGAACCCCGGGCGAGAAGGCTCTCGCTGAGCCCCAGCTTGGCTTATCTTGGCGAGATCTCCCGCCGAGAGGGTTCTCGCTCCCGGTATTCTTGATGTCACTGCCGCTGGACGTGGCACTGAGTGAGTGAAGCTCACTCAACGCCTTCACTGCTAACCACGACGTTGAGTGAGTGGAGCTCACTCAACGCCCTTTGCTGTCGAATGCAGCGTTGAGTGAGTGGAGCTCACTCAACGCCCTTTGCTGCCGAATGTGCCCTTTGCTGCCAAATGCGGCGTTGAGTGAGTGGAGCTCACTCAACGCCCTTTGTTGCCGAAGTCTAAGGCCGACCTGAAGACCCGAGTCCTAGCGCAAATGATCTCGCCTACCTGTTGGTGGGAGCCCCCTAAGGGAGAGAACTCTGCCAGTCAGTCCTTGGGCTAACCCGGGACTAGCCCAACCCCGACCCCTGAAGTCTTAGTCTTCTGGGTCCTACCCAGCGAATATGGGGTTATACACAATCCCCGCTCTTTTCGAGCTAGCCCTGAGCTCGACAAGACAAGTCCAACCCCAAAATATTTGCTGGACACGTGCCTGTCAGCCAAGAGAATCTTCTGGAGGGCCCTACTGCGGCTATAAATACACGCCGATGGGTGACCATAAGTCTTGCCTCCGAACTACTGTTTCTTTACTGAGCTCTCGCCTGGAGCTTTTTGTGCAATACCAAGATGTATGCTAAGCGCGCTGGCAAGCCACTTTCGCAGGACCTTCAGGATCGGTTAGTCGCGGCTCAAGCGCGAGCCTTAGCAAATAGCGCTGCGGTAGCGCCCTGGCTATCGAGGAAATCTCCAAACGCCGGTCCTTCTGAGTCGAAAAAGAAAAAGGGAAAGAGAAAAGCGAAGGTGGTCTGGCGAGACCTCGCTTGCAAGAACAGGGATCCACCTTCTCCTACTCCCAATTCCGCGGAGGGCCCCTCCCGCAGAAGGTATGCCTTCCGGCCATACTTACCAAGATGATTACGTTACAGGCCCGACAGCTAACGCGACCTCTCGTAGAAATCCGTTCCAAATGACGATGCCGGGTCTTCCCCGATTCCCCCCGATTTGTCAGCTCCCCCTCCTGAGGATCGAACGAGGGTCTCGGAGGAAATTCCTCCAGCCGGGACCCGGGTGATAGGTACGCTTTCCGCCACTTCTCAATATTTCAACCGTGCCTTTCCTTTTCTGAACTGTCTTCTCGCAGAGCCAACTTCCGCTCTCATGGGTTTCGTCACCCGGGAAGATGAAGCGAGAACCGGCGAGTTGCTTCATTCTGCGGCAAATCCCGCCCTGCAGACGGGAGGGGTGGCCCTTGAGCCCTTCACTACTCCTAAGGATGCCGATCATCCCTTGAGAGAGGACAACCCTCTCCATGCTTCCGGCCAGGCCGGGACCCCTGTGCGTAAACCTTTCCGCCCAGGGCGGGGCAAGCCTCTCCACCTCCTTTATGGAACTGACGGAGGGGTCGGGCCTTCTCATCCGATGCCAGTCAATGGATCTCGCCAGACTGCAGGTATGCGAGACATTTTTGTCGGCTGATCGTTAAGCCTTAATCAAAACCTTGAGCGCACTTTTTGCAGGGGATCCCAGCTCTCGGCTAGGAGCCAACGAGGAGGGAGAAGAAGAAGAAGAAGAAGAAGATGATGATGATGATGATGATGATTCCCTTCCTCCTTCGCCTGGCGAGATAGAGGAAACCCTGAATGGCGCCGGGAATGCGAAGGGGCGGAGGAGGAAGATCTCGACCATTTTGGCCAAGCTCGACCGGCGAGACCGCGCCCATGCTGTCGCGGCGAAAGCGTTCCGCGTGTCCGTGGAACAAAGGCTGGAGGCCCTGGAACGGGATTTCTTCTTGGGCGAGACTGATCGACCGGGAGGACCTACTGCCCAGTCTTCGCCAGGGAGATGCATCGCGCAGATCCGGGATCATGCTAGGCGGATCAACCTAGGGTGTACCACCCTGTCATCTTACTTCAACCCGCTGGCACATCCGAGAACTAGGCGGCGAGAACGAGGGCGATGGTGCTGGGAACCGTATTAGTTCATCTAGGTCTCGCCCCTTCTCCCTTTTTAGCCTTCCCTTCTGCCATGTCCCTTTGTGCCTCTGTAATAACTGTTATTATTAACTTTATTCAGCTCTCGGCAACGAGAGCATGCTATTATCCGTCTCTTCTTTCATTGCTGCGAATTTTAAGAATGTGCTAATGAATTAGGTCGCTTGCGCCAAAACTAGGAGGTTTGCGCCTATTAGAGACAATCGTCAACTGTTTTCATCCCGAGGGGGAAAACCGAGGCGTCTCCGGTCCAGATCGTGACAGCTGTGCTCCGCCGTCATTTTTCTCTCTATATAGGACGGAGCCGCAACGATCACGGTTCCCTATAAATAGGGAAATCTACCAACCGCATTTATTTCTCTGATCCGGAACCTCAACCCCCTTTCATTGCTCTTGCCCTCTCGCCCTCGCTTCTGCCTCTCTATAGTTCTCGCTAGCACCCATAAACTCAAGATGTCGGGCGAGAACGAGGGTCGTGCTCATTGCACGGAAGCGTTTCGTAAGCATCTCTTCCCCTCCTGCACGCTTACCTTGGACGAATACAACCTGACCGTCGACCGCTTCATTCCCGCAGGCTTCTCGGCACGGAACCCGGGTAATCACAACAAGGTGAATACCCCGGGGGCTGGAGAGCTCGCCATCCCCCTCGAACATTTCGAGGTGGGCTTCCGCCTTCCCCTCTGGCCGGAGATTCGACAAGCTCTCCGCTACTACGGGGTGGTTCCCGCCCAGCTGAACCCGAACTCTGTCGCGATCCTTGTGGCGTTTATATGCTACATGCGATCCGAGAGGATCGAGTTCAGCTTGCCGATCTTCCGCAAGCTGTTCAACTTCTGCGCAAAAGGAGGGGTGGTCTTCTTCTCCGGGCAGCTGCTCAAGACCACCGGTCTCGCCAACAAACACCACCATTGGGGCGAGAAGTTCGTCTTCGTCACCGGGGACTTCGGCAACATCCCACTCCAACCTATTCAATATGAGAATGCTGCCTACAAACCGCCCACTCTGGGGTCGCGCGAGAGCGCACTCCTGGAGTTCTTCGGAACAAAGGAGTTTGACGTTCTCTTCCTTCGACGAGACGTCGACTCCCTTCCTCCCGTACACCCGGGTGAAGGTACGGTCTCGCCCTAGATTTGATCTCTTGTTAGGATCTTCCTGTGATGAATAGTGCTAACTTTGCAGGAGAGCGGGAGGTCCCTCTAAGCCAACCCTTCGCTGCGGCCCCGGGTGTCGAGGATCGGGCTGCGAGAGGCTCTCTGTGCTCTCGCGGAAGCCAGCGCTCGCGCCTGCCGGGATGAGTCCGCTCTGCCTTTGTCGACCGGAGCTAAGAAGCAGAAAGGCACCGCTCCCGCCCCGCGACCGCTGAAGAGGCCAAAGCCGTCCGCTGCGGATAAGGGCAAGGGCTTGGCCGTCTCGCCCGCCCGGCCTCCCGCCTCGGGCGAGTCCTTCGAAGGGCTGCTCCGGATGGCCAGCGAGATGGGTGCTGCAGCCAGGAGGCGTACCGAGGCTACTGCCGAGAACCTACCGGCCGCTGACATGGCGGGAGGAGAGGGAGCCGTTGTCGAGACCTCTGCCCGGACCCCGCCCAAGGAAGTGCCAAAAGGGCACAAAAATTATGGCTTCGGCGTGAAGCACGTCGACGCCGAGGGGAAGCCTCTGCTCCAATGGGATCCCGAAGCCAACCAGATCACGGTTTCAACGCTCCTCCCCAGCTGGACGGAGTGAGATGAGGTTACTGGCAAAGCCTTCTCGCTAGGCTATGGCCTCTATAGCCGAGAGGATGCCAGTGTCTTCGACCAGATGCCCACCCGGCTCCTGGCTTTCGACTCTATCCAGACCCTGCTATGCGGGTTTGAGCTTGCGCATATGTGCGCGCGTCGAAGCATCAGCATCGACAAGAACTTCGCCGATATGTACAAGGCGAGGGAAGAGGCGGTGGCCAGAGCACGCGCTTCGGAGACAGAGCTTGCGAGTGCGCACCAGGAGATGGCAAATGCTCAACAGGAGTTGGGGAAAGCTCAAGAGGCGCTGTCTCTACGCCTCGCTGCCGAGGTAAGCGGGATCTTCCTGGCCCCTCGCTCTCGCTTCTCGAAGTCACGTTTGCGCAATATTTGCTGAGCTGATTTCTTCTCCACAGGATTCCGCCCAAGCCACGGCGCTCCGCGCGGAGTTGGCTGACGTACGTTACGCGAACGTCCTGCTGAGGGACCAACTCCAGCGTGTAGAAGCGGCGAAAGGCCCGCCTCCGATGCTTGATGAAAGACTAAAGAGCCGCCACTTCTCGGTGTACGACATCGACAAGCTGCTGCAGGCGAACGCGTTAAGCCACCGTCAAGCTGACGGTCGAGACGTTGCGAGACGCGAAGCTGCTTCGGGAGGATGGCGCAACCATCAACGCTCGCCAACTCCTCCCCTGGCTATTCGATCCAGTGTCGAAGCCCCCGGGCGCGCCTGACTCTCCTCCCTTGGATATCCCGAAGTCTTCTACCGAGGCCGGCGAGACGTCTGAAGCGAGCTCTGGCGAGGACTCTGGCGAGAGCACCAGCGGGGATTACAACGCATCCCCTTGAAGTGCCTTTTCATTTTTGATACTCTTTTGTAACGAGCGAGAAGCTCCAAACCCTGTAATTATTAAATATAATGCAATGTTTCATTTTCCACTGCCGGTGTTTGCTTGAATGAATAGGTTAGTCGGCCAAGTGGCTTCCGCGCGAGCTTCTGCCGAGACCCTTAGTCTCCTTAGGGTCACCTTCCTTAGAGATTCGTTAGGCGAGAACCTTGTGCCATCGATTAAGTCGTCTTGCCCAGGTCTGCCGGGGGCCTTTTTCAATGAGATCCCCCCAGCCGAGACCTTATGGCCGAGACCCCTATTTGCCGAGGCCCTAACTGGCCGAGACCTCTACTGGCCGAGACTTTTTGGGGCTGTCCCTGATCTAGGCCAGGGTCATGACAAGATACCTTCCCATAAACAGGATCTATACTCCACCGGCGAGCCTCCGGACCCGCCAGCTAGATGGGAGCCTGCGCAGCGGGTCTGCCTGGAGCCGAGCCGAGCTCGGGGTGTTGATGAAGATCAAGCCAAACCTCTCCCCCACAGGCGAGCCTTCGGACCTGCCAGCTAGATGAGAGCCTACGCAGCGGGTCTACCTGGGGCCGACCTGAGCTCGGGGTGTTGATGAAGATCAAACAAAACCTCTCCCCCACAGGCGAGCCTTCGGACCTGCCAGCTAGATGAGAGCCTGCGCAGCGGGTCTACCTGGGGCCGAGCCGAGCTCGGGGTGTTGATGAAGATCAAACCAAACCTCTCTGCCGCAGGCGAGCCTTCGGACCTGCCAGCTAGATGAGAGCCTGCGCAGTCGGTCTACCTGGGGCCGAGTTGAGCTCGGGGTGTTGATGAAGATCAAACCAAACCTCTCCCCCATGGGCGAGCCTTCGGACCTGCCAGCTAGATGAGAGCCTGCGCAATGGGTCTACCTGGGGCCGAGCCGAGCTCGGGGTGTTGATGAAGATCAAACCAAACCTCTCCCCCACAGGCGAGCCTTCGGACCTGCCAGCTAGATGAGAGCCTGCGCAGCGGGTCTACCTGGGGCCAAGCCGAGCTCGGGGTGTTGATGAAGATCAAACCAAACCTCTCCCCCGCAGGCGAGCCTTCGGACCTGCCAGATAGATGAGAGCCTGCGCAGCGGGTCTACCTGGGGCTGAGCCGAGCTCGGGGTGTTGATGAAGATCAAACCAAACCTCTCCCTCGCAGGCGAGCCTTCGGACCTGCCAGCTAGATGAGAGCCTGCGCAGCGGGTCTACCTGGGGCCGAGCCGAGCTCGGGGTGTTGATGAAGATTAAACCAAACCTCTCCCCCGCAGGCGAGCCTTCGGACCTGCCAGCTAGATGAGAGCCTGCATAGCGGTTCTACCTGGGGCCGAGCCGAGCTCGGGGTGTTGATGAAGATCAAACAAAACCTCTCACCCACATGCTAGCCTTCAGACCTGCCAGCTAGATGAGAGCCTGCGCAGCGGGTCTACCTGGGGCCGAGCCGAGCTCGGGTGTTGATGAAGATCAAATCAAACCTCTCCCCCACAAGCGAGCCTTCGGACTTGCCAGCTAGATGAGAGCCTGCGCAGCGGGTCTACCTGGGGCCGAGCCGAGCTCGGGGTGTTGATGAAGATCAAACCAAACCTCTCCACCACAGGCGAGCCTTCGGACCTGCCAGCTAGATGAGAGCCTGCGCAGCGGGTCTACCTGGGGCCGAGCCGAGCTCGGGGTGTTGATGAAGATCAAACCAAACCTCTCCCCCACAGGCGAGCCTTCGGACCTGCCAGCTAGATGAGAGTCTGCGCAGCGGGTCTACCTGGGGCCGAGCCGAGCTCGGGGTGTTGATGAAGATCAAATCAAACCTCTCCCCCACAGGCGAGCCTTCGGACCTGCCAGCTAGATGAGAGCATGCGCAGCGGGTCTACCAGGGGCCGAGCCGAGCTCGGGGTGTTGATGAAGATTCCTCCAACCAGACCTATTCTATCATCAAGACAAGGAGACATAGTTGGTTAAAGCAAAAACATGTTAGGGTAGAAAAGACCTATTCTTATGATAACATTCTTATGATAGCATTCTTTAGAGAGTCAACATTCTAAACCGACCACTTTGAAATTATAATATTTATTCACCATATTACAATCGTTCTCTCCCTTTAAGGGTAGAAGCATTTTAAGTCATCACCGTTCCAGGTGTGGCTCAAGGTCCTTCCCTCCACATCCTGGAGGTAGTAACCCCCATTAGCCAGAGCCTTCTCTACTATATAAGGCCCTTCCCAGCTGGGGTTGAGCTTGCCCACCGGGGCCGATCTTCCTGCTGCGTCGACCTTTTTTAGCACTAGGTCCCCCTCGGTGAATTGCTTGACCCTAATGTGTTTATCGAAGTACCGGGCCATTCGCCTTTTTATCTCTTCTTGTCTGATGGCAGCAACATCCCGAAGCTCTTCCACCATATCCCACAAGAGGCGCAATCCTTCCTCGTTCTCCGACCTCCAAGCTTCACTTCCTTCACCCGCGGTTGCGACCCGTGGAGACCGAACCTCGAACTCCACCGGGAGGACAGCCTCACACCCATGAGAGAGCTTGAAGGGGGTCTCCCCCGTGGCCGTGTTCGGAGTTGTTCGCAAGGCCCACAGGATGGAAGGAAGTTGTTCCACCCAGTTACCCTTCAGGTTCTCCACCTTCTTCTTGAACAAGTTCACGATGATTTTGTTCGCCGCTTCTACCTGGTCGTTGCTCCGGGGGTGATGGACAGAGGCAAACCTGAGGTCAATCCCCAGTTGGGCGCAGAAGCTGATGAATTCTTCGCTGGCGAACTGAGGACCGTTATCCATCACTATCGCTTGGGGTAGCCCATGCCTGCATATGATTTCCCCCAAACGAAGTTCCTGAAGACCTGGGAGGTAACCTTGGCTAGAGCTTTGATCTCCAACCACTTTGAGAAGTAGTCGATCATGACTAGGAGGAACCTCCTCTGCCCGCTGGCTGGAGGAAAGGATCCAACTAGATCCATTCCCCAGATGGCGAAGGGCCATGGGGCCGTGATACTTCGAAGCCTTTGTGCGGGTAAGAGCTGGAGGGGGGCGTGCTCTTGACATTTCCGACATCTCTTAGCAAACTCGACTGTATCCTTCCTCGAGGTCTGCCAGAAGTATCCTTGTCTTATCACCCTTGCCTCCAATGTTCTTCCTCCTGAGTGACTGCCGCACTCTCCCGAATGGACCTCTTCCAGGATTCTCGGGACCTCCTCCTCGGCCACACATCTCGCGAGGAGCCCCGATAACATCTTCCGGTGCAAGCCCCCTTTCCATATCAGGTAGTGGGCTGCCTTTCGTTTGAAGCTTTTTGCATCCTTAACCCCCTCTGACAGCTCGCCTGTGGTAAGGAAGGTCACCAATGGGTCCACCCATGAGGATCGCCGGCCCACCTCCATCAACTCCCCGTCTTCAATCGCCAGTCAAAAAAGTTCAGTCAAGGTTCCTCCTCCCCGAGGCCCAAACTTCGCCAACCGATCAGCTGCTGTGCTTTCCTCCCTGGGAACATGTTGAATAGAAAAGGAACGGAACTCTCTGATGATTGCCCTTACCTTGGATAGATACTTCACGAGGGTAGGCTCCCGAGCCTCAAACTCCCCTCTGATCTGCGACGATACCACCATCGAGTCAGTGAAGGTCTCCACATCCTGGATCTCCAACTCCCTCGCTAATCGGAGGCCGGCTATCACAGCCTCATATTCCGCCTGATTATTGGTAACAGGGAAGTGGAAAGCCACTGCCTGTTCTATGATGACCCCTTGAGGGCTCACCAACACTACACCCCCTCCCAGGGAGTGCCTCCCCAAGGCCCCATTGACCATCATCTTCCATGCTTCGTGGGGCTTCGGCTCTTCATTCTCGGCTTCAGTGACATAGTCTGCCAGAAAGTCCGCCACGGCCTGAGCTTTGATGGAGAGTCTCGGGACAAACGAGATGTCGAACTCGCTTAGTTTGATAGACCACTTTGCCAGCCTTCCCGAGTGCTCTGTCCCCTCAAAGATCTTGCGAAGAGGATGGTCGGTGACCACCCTAATCGAGTGCGCTTGAAAGTATGGATGAAGCTTCCTTGCCGAAACGACCAAGGCATAAGCCAGCTTCTCCAGGATGGGGTAGCGGAGCTCCGCCTTTTTCAGGATTCGGCTTACATAATAGACGGGCAGCTTCTTCTTCCCATGTTCCCTAACCAAGACGGAGCTCACGGCTTCCACCCCCACCCCGAGATACAAGGCCAGGTCTTCCCCTTCTTTGGGGCTTTGAAGCAGCGGAGCCTGGGAGAGTTGCCCCTTCAGCCCTGGAAGGCCTCTTCGCATTCGACCGTCCATTCGAACACCTGATTACTACGGAGCACTTTGAAAAAATAAGAGCACCTATCCCCGGACTGAGAGAGGAACCTGCTTAGCCCGGCCAACTTTCCCGTCAAGCGCTGGACCTCCTTGGCGTTGCGAGGAGACTCCAAGTCCAATATGGCCTTCACCTTGTCCGGGTTAGGCTCTACCCCTGCCGGAGTCAAGAGGTGTCCGAGAAACTTCCCGCGACTGGCCCCGAAGACACACTTCAAGGGGTTCAACCTCATCTTGAATCTCCGTGGGGTGGCAAACGTCTCTTCCAAGTCCCGCAAATGGGAATCCACGCATTTGCTTTTAACCATCAGGTCATCGACGTAGACCTCTAGATTCCTCCCCCTTTGGTCTCGAAAGACCTGATCCATCATGCATTGGTACGTTGCCCCTGCATTTTTCAACCCAAAGGGCATCATCTTATAGCTGAAGCATCCCTCTCTCGTGATGAAGGAGACGTCCTTGACATCAGGAGGGTGCATCCGGATCTGGTGGTAACCTGAAAAAGCATCCAAAAAACTCATAACAGAAAAACCAACGGCTGAGTCAACCAGCGCGTCGATTCGAGGCAGGGGATAGCAATCCTTAGGACATGATTTATTTAACAGGAAAAAATCGATACCATACGCCACTTTCCTCCACCTTTTTTTCACCATTACCACATTGGAGATCCAGCCTGGGTACTGGATCTCCGAGATGAAGCCTGCCTCCAGAAGCTTCCTGACCTCCTCTCGGATGGGCTCCTCCAGCTTGGTGGCGATGGCCCTCATCTTCTGGCGTATGGGGCGAGTCCTCGGGTACAGGTTCAGGTGATGACAAGCTACGTCCGCATCGATGCCTGGCATGTCTGCCGCGCTCCAAGCGAAGATGTCGATGTTGCTCTGGATGCAGGCTAGCATCCGCCCCTGGTCCTCGAGGCTTAAGCCTCCGCTGATCCGCACCTTCTGTACTTGCCCTGCTCTGGTGAGTACCTCCATCTCCACCACTTCCTTGGCTGGCTCCAGTCTCGACCGCTCCCATCCTGCCCTTGCCTCCTCCTGCCTAACCTCTTCTCCTCCGACCTCATCAACCCCCATCGCCTCCACCAGGCCTTCTCCTTGCCTCTGCTCTCCTTCCCTTGCCTCTCTCAGGCCCATCTCTTCCATCTCTACTGCCTCCTCCATGCTCGCTTCCTCCTCCTCGATACTTACTTCTTGGCCAGCCATCTCTTTCTCCATCTCCTCCGCCTCAGCCATCCACGACACGGTGTTTACCGTCGTCACATAGCACTGCCTTGCCACCTTCGGATCCCCCCTGATCCTAACCTGCATCCCTCCGTTGTTGAACTTGAGGCATTGATGAAAGGAGGAAGGGACACAGCGGAAGGCGCTGATGAGAGGACGCCCAAAGATGGCGTTGTAGCTACTTGGGGCGTCTACGATCACGAACCTACAATTCCGCGAGACGCCCCCAAGCTTCACATGCAGGCCCACTCCCCCTTCTACCTCCTTCCTCTCTCCACAAAAATCAAAGAGCGGTCCATCAGAAGCCAGGACCCTTTTTACTTCCACCCTCATCTCATCGAAGGCTTTCTTGAAGATCACGTTCACGGAGCTCCCATTGTCCACCAGTATCCGGGAGACTGTGAAATTTTCCACCGCTGTCTGGATCACCAGTGCGTCGCAGAACGGGTCTTCGTAGTCTGGCATATCCGTGGATGAGAAGGTGATTTTTTCTTCTGGGGGGGGGAGCTAGGGAGGTCGAGGCGACCCCTCTGCGGAACATGGTTTGAAGGCTCCCTTTGCAGGTTGCCTCGATCCCTACTCCGCCATGGATCACTCCGATCCCCCTCGAGTCCCCACATCGACCCTATCTTCGCATCTATCCTCAGCCTCTTCATGCTGCACCTCGACGATCCTTACAGGCGGATCTTGCCTCCCAGCTCCTCTGGCCTCCCTTATCTCCAGAAACTCTGGGCAGGTGGCCGTTGCGTGACCTTCCTCCTGATGGAAGTCACAATAGGGCAACGCCACCCTGCCCCCTCTTCCTTCTCCTCCTCCCATTCTCACTGCTCCTCGAATTCATCTCCCTCTTCCTCTTCCTACCTCCATGGCCTCCTGCGGTGGTGGGAAGTGACCCCTCAGTCCCTGCCTCCATCCTCCCTGCTCGAGTCTTCTCGGCTCCCGGAAGTTGTCTCTTCCTTGAATACCCCCTTGGCCCTGGGGACGACCTTCGTGAGGCCTCCAAACCAATCGGTTGTTCAGCTCCTTGGCCCCCCCCCATGCTGCTGCCCCTGCCCTCGGGTTTCTTCTCTCATCCTATCTTCCCTTAGTTCCCTCTGCTCCCTCTGCTCTCTCACTTCCCTCTGCCTTCCTGCTGCCGGCTCCTTTACATCATCCTCCGCCAACCTGGCCAGCTTTCTCGCAAACGCAGGGTTTGCCCTCTCGAAGTCTATCTCTTTTGCCGCCCTCTCCATGAGCTCCTCAAAAAAGAGAGGGGGCACTCTCTTCAACTCCATGCTAAAAACCCCGGCCTCAGCCCCAGGGTGAAGGCAAGCATCAGTGCATACCCGGGACCTCCTGGACCAGGAGAATCTCCTCTTGGAACTGGTCAACATAATGATCCAATGTCTCCTCCGGCTTCTGCCTCACTGCAAACAACTCTCAGCCTCCTTCTTCCGCTTCTTCGAAGTCGAGAACCTCAACAGAAAACCCCTGCGCAGATCCTCAAAACTGTAGATTGAGCTCGCCGACAACTGGTGGAACCAGTCCCTGGCCTTCTCTTTCACAGTGATGGCAAAAAGCCTACACTTGAAGGCATCCGACATCTGCCTTATCGACACCACATCCTCAAACCATTGCACGTGCTGAACCGGGTCATCCTTCTCGGTGTAGTAGGTCATATCCGGCTCCCGGAACCCCTCCGGCACTGGAGCCGAGACGATGAGCTCACTAAAAGGGGTCTCGCCCCCCGCCTGGCGAGAGGGCACGTCTCGCGACCTTGGCTGGCTGGACCGATCCGCGAGACCGTGCCCGGGGAAGAACTCCTGCACTATCGCCTCCCTCTCTCCCAGATCCACCGGAAACTCCTTTCCGGGATGCTGGCTTGGGAAAAGCTCCTGCGTAGCCACGTCCCTCTAGCCTGCCTCCACCGAGACTTCCTTCCCGGGGCGCTGCCCTGGAGCATTCTCGCCTAACAGCGGGACCACCTCCACAGGAACCTGCGGCGTCTCCCACTCATTCCTTGCCGAGAAGGCCAAGCTGATCGTCTGCATGACCTCTCGCCTGAAGTCCTCTAACATCTTCCTTGTTGCCTCTTCTCCCAGGGTGGGGGATCCTCCTGCGCCAGATCCTTCACCTTCACCTCCCGCCATGGGACTCAACTCAAGATTTTCTTGCACCGACTGCTTCCACGGTCACCGCACCAGAACTGTTGAAGCCAAAATTGACCTCAACGAATGTTCACAAACCAAAGCGCAGCTGACGCCTACTTCTCTCAAATCTCGACCCCTGACTAGCTGCAAAGGTCCTAAGACTGACCCAAAGCCTCAGATGGGAGGTCCCGCCTCACACCCGGAAGATCTCTGAGAGCTTCCCCTCCAAAACCAATAGCTGGACGAGGAGCTCTTCAGAAAGCACTGGAGTTAGAGAATAATAAAAAGCCTGCCTTCCAAAGAGCCCCTATGGGTCTTTTTATAGTCTTCCCCTGACCTAAAAATACTGAAATACCCCTGGAGGGTCTGCCAATAGCCAAATCCCGATGTCATCCTGGGGGCATACAGGTAATTTTACCCGAGGATAATAATATTAAATAATCTTTTTCTGGGGGCTGGGCCCCACCACCTAGACCTGCTTGGCGAGAACCCCGAGCGAGAAGGCTCTCGTTGAGCCCCAGCTTGGCTTATCTTGGCGAGATCTCTCGCGGAGAGGGTTCTCGCTCCCGGTATTCTTGATGTCACTGCCGCTGGACGTGGCGCTGAGTGAGTGAAGCTCACTCAACACCTTCACTGCTAACCACGACGTTGAGTGAGTGGAGCTCACTCAACGCCCTTTGCTGCCGAATGCGGCGTTGAGTGAGTGGAGCTCACTCAACGCCCTTTGCTTCCGAATGCGGCGTTGAGTGAGTGGAGCTCACTCAATGCCCTTTGCTGCTAACCACGGCGTTGAGTGAGTGGAGCTCACTCAACGCCCTTTGCTGCCGAATGCGCCCTTTGCTGCCGAATGTGGCGTTGAGTGAGTGGAGCTCACTCAACGCCCTTTGCTGCCGAAGTCTAAGGCCGACCTGAAGACCCGAGTCCTGGCGCGAATGATCTCGCCTACCTGTTGGCGGGAGCCCCCTAAGGGCGAGAACTCTGCCAGTCGGTCCTTGGGCTAACCCGGGACTAGCCCAACCCCGACCCCTGAAGTCTTAGTCTTCTGGGTCCTACCCAGCGAATATGGGTTGTACACCCTTGATGATTGAGCTTCAGAATTTGAGCTAGCCTCTTAACTTGAAGTAGAAGACGGAGATTTGGAATTTACCTAAGCTTGTCCAGGATGATCCTGACTGCTCTCTTCATCTGTCATTGCCATCAATCCATTGGCATTGAACATCTTCTTCTTCAACTTCAGCCACCTCTGAGTCATTTTCTGAATGTGATAGAGGGGCCCTGATTCCTATCCTAGCAGCAGGATATTCTTCAAGTTCTACTTCAGCAATATCCATCAACCCAATGTTGGCTTCTTCTTCTTCACTGTCTGTCCCAAAGAAGGAGTCAAACCAAGTCTTTTCCTTTTTGGCCATAAGGGACTTCTCTTTCTTCTTCCCCTTGTGGTGCTTCTTCTCTCCTTCATCTTTCCTCTTCAATGGGCAGTCAGCAACTATGTGCCCAGGTTTGCTATAGCAAAAATAAATAACTTTAGAAAAAGTTTGTTTGCTAGAGTTAGCAGCATACCTGTCCTCCTTAGAGGATTTCCTTCTATGCTGTGAGGAAGGGGAAGGCATGTTGTTCTTCCTATGATCCTTCTTTATGAATTTCTGAAACTGCCTGGAGAAGGCAGCAAAGTCCTCATTAGACATATGGATGTCTGAGGTGTTAGTCTATGAGCTCTTAGAATCTGACTCAGTAATTTTCCTTGGTGGAGAGTTCTTCCTTCTTCTCCTGGTTGGGGCATCAGCTTTGAAGGACACTAATTTCTCCTTGGCCTGTGACTTACCTTCTCTTCTGTTTTTCCTTTCTTGTAACAAGCTACATCTCATATGACAACAACTTTCCAAACAGGGTTGAAGGAGGAGTGTCAGTTAACTTGGTCATTTCCCTAATGACACAAATCTTTGTGTCCCAATCCTTTGTGAGGGACCTGAGAAATTTGTCATTCAGCTCATAGGTGTTGAAGACCCTTCCATATGTCTCAATTCATTCACTATTATGAAAAATCTCTCAAAGCTCTCAGCAATGCCATCAAACTTTCCTTGTCTAAGAAGCCTCATACTCCTGGTTGAGCATGAATTTTTTGTCATCCCTCACCTCCTCTGAATCCTCCATGAAACACAATTAGGGTGTCCCACATCTCCTTGGAGGCCTTACAGTGCACCAGATTTTGGAAGGTTGAATCATTTATTGCACTGACAATAATGTTTTGAGCTCTCTTGTCCATGGAGGCAAGCAGGAGCTCATCTTTGTTCATTTAATCATAAGATTTAGGTGTCTGGATGTTGGCATCTAGAACTGAGGTCTTCATAGGGATGAAGGGTCCCTCTTTAACTATGATGTATATCCTAGGCTCAATAGCTTCCATGAATAACCTAACCCTTTCCTTTCAGAGGCCAAAGCCTTCCTTTCTACAGATTGGTAGCTTCATGGCCCCCAGTTCCTTGTAGTTTACACCACACCCCATTCTTATGTCTTATAACTAACCTTGGAGGTATACTCATATTGTTAAATCCTTTTTGAGTAACCTCCCTCTGATACCACTTGAAAGTTATTACTTCAAGGTTAGCTAGTCACCTAGAGGGGGGGGGGGGGGGTGGGTGGGATGAATAGGTCTTTGAAAATTCTTAAGTCTTTTTGTTGTTTACTAACTAAGTGATCTAGAGCTTGTCCTTAATACCTGCAATATAAAAGAAGAACAAGAAACACAGCAAATCAAACATATGTTTTAAGTGGTTCCCCAACTAGGTACATCCACATTCCCTCCCACCTTTTTAACTTATGTTAGACAAGGCACAAACTCCTCTAAAATGCTCCTTAGAGCTTACATCTCAGGCCCTCAGCCTTACACTCAGGTTCTCTTTAGAACCCTACCTCAGAACCACAAGGTTCCAACCTCAGAGCCATGTAGTGCTTCTACAACTCAGTGGTCCTCAAAACACATACCTCAGCCTTATCTCTAAGGCCTACAGCTCAGGCTCTTCATCCCTACAACTTCAGGCACAAGTCCCCTACTCTTAGAGTGTTGCAGCACTCCTACAACTCAGTACCTTTCTAGGTACCAAACTCAGTGCCCTTCTAGGAACCTACAGCTCAGTGACACACTTTTTAACTACCTCAGGCCAAAATGCCCTACACTCAGTCTCCTCCAAGACCAGCACTCAGTGACACACTTGTCACTTACAGCTCAGTGACTCAACAATCACCTACCTCAGCCTTATCTCTAAGGCCTACTACTCAAGCTGGGAGGACAACCCTACTCTCAGATCCACACTTGGATCCTACCTTAGTACCCTAGCAGGGCACATACCTCAGTGACTAATTAGTCACCTATAACTCAGGCACAAAAGGCCCTACAGCTCAGATTCAGACAATATGAATCCTATAAGAGTATAATTAAGAAGTTGAAATACTGACTCAGAGATAAATCTCTGAGTCTGCTTTGTTGGACAGAGCAGATATCAGTCCAGCCCTCTTGCTATATAAGGAATTAGTCTTCTTCTACAGCTAAGTATTTCTCTACTACACTGAAAAACAGCTATCTGTTGTTGAAGGCTGATGACCCTTCACACAACTATATCTTCTTGTTGATTGGATTAATCAGCCACATTGTTCTCCAAAGAACAATCTTGCTGAACTAGAAAAGCTTCAGCTATCTTTCTCTGGCTGCTAGCATGCACTGATGGACTTGTCTTTCAATCTCGTCGGAGAAGATGAAGTCCAGCCACCTTTATTTTTCGTTTCATGTTTTTGTCACCCTAATCCCCTTTTCTCTCTTCTTTTTATATTTGTTGATTTGAATCAACTGCACAATTTGAGTGTGGGCCCCGCTAAGGATGGTGAGCGCCACCTCCCCCAGAGGAGGACAAATAGTAGCTTCTGACGCTACTGTTGCTTTCCCGCAATGACATGAAATACTTTGACTATGCTCGATGAATGGTGAGCTGAGATTGATGAATTCTGAAAATTAGTTCGACGAATTCCGAACTGAGCTCGACGAACTCAGAATCTTCAAACTTTAACTTTAGCTTGACGAAAGGTGAGCTGAGATCGAAGAATTCTGAAATCAGTTCGACGAATTCTGAACTGGGCTCAACGAACTCAGAATCTCAAACTTTAACTTTAGCTCGACGAAAGGTGAGCTCAGCTCAACGAACTCAGAATTCAGTTCGACAAATTCTAAACTGAGCTCTTCTTTAGAGGCCTTGAGTGAGCCTTCTTCACTCAACGCTTCTGGACTTAGAGAATTTCTACTGGCTTTGTCTCAGCGGTTCCTTCTCAACTATCTCAGCGGTTTCTTCTTCACAGCTGAGACTATCTCCAGTCTCAGCAGTTTCTTCTCAACAATCTTAGCAAGTTCTTCTTCACAGTTGTGACTATCTTCTGTCTCAGCGGTTTCTTCTTCACAGCTGAGACTATCTCCTGTCTCAGTGGTTTTGCTAAGACCAACAATTCTCTCAACATTTTGTGTTGAGCTTCTCAGCTGTCTCAGCGGTTATGCTGAGACATTCTTCTCAACTGTCTTAGTTGTCTCGACGCTTTTGCCTTAGTAAAATTGTCTGACTTCCAGCTTCCTCTTTTTGTTCACCTGTCCAATCAAGGACAACCTGTATGCATGAACTTAAGCACACATCAAATACAAATATGTGTGTATGTCATTGACCAGGAACATTGGGGTCAATGGACCCAACAATAACAAGAAATGCACATCTGGAAGTGGTTTTGTGAAATTGTCAGCTAATTGGTCGTCTGTTCCAATGAGGCTCACTCACACCTTTTCATTTTTAATATGATCTCGAATTAAATGGTGACATACATCTATATGTTTTGACATTTAATGATGCACTGGGTTGTTCGTCAAATTTATAGTACTCTTGTTGTCGCACCGAAGATTCACATTCCAAAGACTGTGCCAAAGTCCTCAACATTTGCGACATCCATAGTGCTTGTGCGCAACAACTTCCTAAGGCTATATATTCGTCTTCAGTGGTAGAAAGTGCAACAGAGTTCTATTTTCTACTTGACCAGGAAACTAATGCCTTGCCTAGAAAGTGACACATACCACTTGTGCTCTTGCTATCAAGTGAACATCCGACATAGTCCGAGTCTGAGTACTCATGAAGTGTGAAATAAGTGGTGTGTGGGTACTAGAGTCCAAGGTTTTGCGTGCCAATCAGATACCTAAAAATGTGCTTTACGGCTTTCAAGTGTGACTCCTTAGGGTCGGCTTGATATCTAGCGTAAAGACACACCACGAATGTGATGTCGGGCCTAGATGCACTCAAATATAGCAATGACCCTATCATACCTCTAAACATGGTTTGATCAACCAAAATTCCACTCTCATCCTTCTCTAATTTGAGAAACGCACTCATAGGAGTTTTAACTTGTTTCAGATTCTCAAACCCAAAGCGCACAAGCATATCTTTGACATATTTTGATTGTCATATAAATATCCCGTCATTGCGTTGAGAGATCTGAAATCCTATGAAATAAGTAAGCTCTCCTACTAGGCTCATTTCAAACTAGGATTGCATTAGGGTCACAATTTCCTTACATAATTTCTCATTTATTTCCCTAAAGATGATGTCATCCACATAAATTTGTAGAATAATTAGATTTATATTTTCGTTTTTTTACAAATAAAGTGGTGTCCGCACTACCCATCCTAAAGCCATGATCTAAGAGAAAGTAGTGAGCCTATCGTACCAAGCACGGGGTGCCTGCTTCAGTCCGTATAAGGCCTTAACCAACTTATATACGTGGTTTGGGTAGGTGACATTCTTGAATCCGGGTGCTTGCACGACATACACCTCTTCCTTAATATATCTATTCAGAAATGCACTCTTAGCATCCATTTGATATAATTGAATTTGTTTATTGCCGACAAATGCTAAAAACATACGGATGGACTCAAGATGTGCAACTGGTGCAAATGACTCCTCAAAATCCACACCCTCTATATGATAATAACCTTGAGCCACCAACCTAGCTTTATTTCTTGTTATCCTAGACTCACCATCAAGTTTATTTTTGAAAACCCATTTTAAGCCTATGACTTGGATGGTTATCTGGACGCTCCACTAATACCCATACCTTACTTCGTTCAAATTGGCTTAGCTCTTTATTCATAGCCAAGAACCATGATTCATCTGTTAAGGATTCTGAGATGTTCTTGGGTTCAATATCATATAGGAACCACAAGTTTGAAAATGATTCATGAAGTGCTGATCGAGTTCTAACTCCATGAGATGGCTCTCCTATGACTACTTCACGTGGATGTTGCTTCGAGAAATTTAAGTTACTAGGAGGCCTATATCCTTGTAAAAGAGTTGGCGTTTCACTCACCATAATTCTCTCCGCACCCTTATCACCTATCAGTACACTCTCATCAACCTCCTCTTCATTCGGCTTGGGCTCATTAGTTGGAGGATTTTCATCAAAATGCATATGAGCCGATTCTTCAACCACTAAGGTCCTCATATTGTAGATATTATAGGCCCGACTCTTGCTCGAGTATTTTAAGAAGGTACCTAGATTAGATTTTTCGTCAAATTTCCCTAGATGATCCTTAGTGTTTAGAATGTAGCATGGGAAACCAAAGACCCTAAAGTATGATACAATGGGTTTCTTTTCGAAATACAGCTCGTATGGAGTGGTTTTAAAAGTGGGCGAAGCATGACTCGATTCATAACGTAGCTTGTCGTGTTAACCGCTTCTGACCAGAAAGATCGTGGTAAGCGGAACTCGGCGAGCATTGTGCGGGCTAATTCTTGAAGAGTACAGTTCTATCTTTCTACAACCCCGTTCTATTGTGGAGTGCGAGGGGCAGAAAATTCGTGCTTAATTCCTAAGGTGTCACACAGGTTTGAGAAGTCCTCATTCTCAAACTCTCCTCCATGATCTGATCTAATACATTTTATTTTTAGCTCCTTTTCATTTTGAAGTCGCATGCAAAGATTTGATAATTCGCTAAAGGTGTTAGATTTATTTGCAAGAAATATCGTCCAGCAATAGCATGAATAATCATCTATGATAACGAAGGTGTATCATTTTCCACCTAGACTACGCACGTACTAAGGGGTTCAAACAAATCCATTTGAATGAGTTCGAGTTGTCTAGACGTGGAAACTTCAGTTTTGCTCTTGAAATAAGTTTTAACAAATTTGCCTTTTTAACATGGAGCGCATAAGACATTTAAACTACCGCTTAAGTTTGGAAGTCCCTGAACAAGTTTATTTTTTGATAGCTTTACAATAATCTTACTTCCAGAATGTCCTAGTCTCTTATGCCAAAGTTTTAATTCCTCATTCTTAGTAACTAGGCATTTCAAATTAGATGCAGATATATCATCAAAACTAACAGTGTACACATTATGAGTTCTATGAGCAACAAGTAAAACACTAGAAATTTCTGCATCTATAATTTTGCATGTGTTTGTGGAAGATTCAAATATCACATTAAGACCTTTATCATATAGTTGGCTAATTAAAATAATATTGTGCTTAAGGCCATCTACAAATAGAACATTTGAAATAGAAAATGCCTTGTTACCTATGGTGCTGATTCCAGTATTCGTCTTTTGCTGTTGTCCCCAAAGGTCACCATGCCACCCTTCTTCTCCTCTAGGCTAAAGAACTTGTCTTTATCTCTCGTCATGTGCTTGGAGCAACCAGAGTCCAAGTACCACACGTTCTTCGTGTCCTTAGCCTGCCAATAGACCTACAAAGAAGATGAGGGTAAAGTTCTGGTTACCCATGTTATCCCACCCATATGATAGGTAGAAGACTTTGGTAGCCAGACTTGCGTATTTTTCTTGACACCTTTCTTCAGACACGAGCCAGAAGTGTGACCAAACTTATGATAGTTTGCACACACAGTGTAAGCAGTAGACGCTGACTTTATCGGGTTGCTCGAGCTCGTGTTTGAGGATGGGGAAACCCTTTCAGATTTTTGACCTTATTTGGTGAGTTTTTATAATTGGGTCTAAAAGTTGCTTGATAACGATTTCTACTCGGTGGGGACATTGGACATACGTATCCTAGTCCAAACTTCCTAGATCCATAACACTGTGCACCCAACAAAATATTTAAAGAATTTTGGCCTATTTCAAACTTTTGGATGACATAGTTAAGATCATGGATCCTCGCCTTTAGGACGGTGTTTTCAGTCACAAGCATTACACACTTATTGGCAAATTGTTTTTTGCCTTCCTCTACCTTGGCAAGCGACAAGTGAAGTCTCTTCTCCAAGACATTCTTTTCATTTATGAGACTATTCGTTCTCACTGACGACTTGGAGAGACTTGCCTTTTGTGCTTCGATCATTGTCATCAAGTGTAAGCACTCTAGACACTCGATCTTTTCTTTGCCACTTCTAATTACTTCACTTTTTAATTTTTCTAAGTCCTTTTTTATTTTCTTATTCTCGGTTCTCATGGACTTTTTCTCAGAAATAAAACTTTCTAATTTATCAACTAAGTGTTCATAAATTTCAAGAAGGTCGGTATAAGTAGGTGGGGTTACCTCAGTGTCGCTCTAGACACTGGACTCATCATCAGATTCCTCTTGAATCTTTCCCATGAGGCATAAATTTGCCTCGTATTAACTGCCAGAGTCTGTGGTGCTTGATTTGTCAGATCCATCCTCATCCCAGGTGAGTGCCTTCAGCACCTTCTTCTTCCCTTTGTGCCAGCTTTGCTTTTCTTTTTCCTCCATCTGGAGTCTTGGGCATTCTCTCTTTAGGTTCCTAGGCTTGTGGCAGTGATAGCACTCCAGCTGGGACTTCTCATCATCGCTTTCCGTCTCTTTTGATGGCTTGTTCCACCTTCTGCCTTCTCCAGCTCCTCTCTTCAAGAATTTCTTGAATTGTCCCTGCTTCTTGGGATTCTTCATGAATTTTTTGAACTCCTGAATGTAGAGGCTCTCCTCCTCATCTTCCTCAGAATCTTCAGCAGTTTTTCTCTCCCTTGCGGCCTTCAGCGCCAGTCCCTTCTTCTTCATTTCCCTGGGATATTTCTCTGCTTGAATCTTCAATTCAAGTTTGTGTGTCTTCAGATTACCGATGAGGCTCTCTATCTCCAGGGTGATGATTTCATGAGACTCAGCAATACCTATCACCTTTGGGTTGAAGCGAGGAGGCAAAGATCGCATGATCTTCCTCACTAAGTCACCATTTGGAAAGCTCTTTCCGAGAGATCTTGAGGCGTTGACGATCTTAGTAAAATGCTTGTACAAGCTATCCACATCCTCATCGATCTCCATCCGGAACTGTTCATGTTTAGATTTGAGTCGGAATAGCTTTGACTCCTTCACCTGCGAGTTGCCATCGTGAGTGAGCTCAAGAAGACGCCATATATCATAAGCAGTCTCGCAGTTACATATTCTATTGAATTCAGTTTTGTCCAAGGCGCAGAATAACAAGTTTATAGCCTTGGCATTATTCATACATCTAAGCTTGTCTGCATCATCCGACTTATCACATAGTTTTCTACGATGGTATCCCCAACCGTGACAGTGGGTGCAGTGTACTTTTACTCTATAATGGCCCATATGTCCATGTTGTGAGTCATCAGAAATATTTTCATTTGAGTCCTCCAGTGACTATAGTTACTCCACATAAACAATGGATGTCTACTCACACCTTGTCCCTCATTGAATACGTGAATAGTGTTGGCCATCTTAATTCAGGTTTTTAAGCCTTTTTGAAGTAACCTCCCTCTTATACCACTTATTGGATCTCGTGGCCAACCTTGGGGGGGGGGGTGAATAAGGTTTTATGCATTGAATAGAAATTCAAATTCTTTTGGCCCAGGAAACTAAGTTCTGGAAGCTACTACAGGGCGTTAGATATCTAACACGCGACGGTATGTCATAGAGCTCATTTTCGTGGACAGACTCCTTCTTGTAGATCTAAGCGTCCTTTAGAGAATCACTGTCAAACACACTTAACACAATAAACAATACACTGAAACAGGAAATCAATTTTATTAAAGACTAAATCAAAACATGTTTAAATCAATTACAACAACTTGTGAACTCCGTAACGCCGGAGATCAGAGGCAGTGAGGAGATAAACTTTTTGGTTTCCTATATCGACCCACTCCACGGACCGGTTGGCTCTCACCATTCCTCTCCAGGAAAAGACTTCGAGCCGGCTCTTCACCTCCACACAAGGAAGGGTCTTAGAGCCCTGCTAGATCCTCCGATCTAGACGTCTCTAGCCCCGAGATGATTTACCACGGAATCCTACCCAGATTCCGACGACCCATATCGGTCGATTTTCCTCACCACAAGCTTAAGAAAAAAGAAAAGATTAACAAGAATACATAAGTGAAAACTCTAAAGGTTTAGTTCTCCCTCTTGAAGATTTCTCCGTGGAGCGATCCGTGGTTGTTGCTTGAGATCTACGTATGCTAGCAACCGGCCGGCTCTTCGTAGTCGATGTAGATCTTAGATCATTGGAGTCTTTCGATTGCGTACATGAGGGAAATGACTTTATTCTTCTTTGACAAAGATGGTTGGAACAGATGCAAGGAGGCAGCCGGACCCTAGAATCCCAGAACATCTGTCTTTTTCGTCTTAGTTCATGACTGTAGAAAAACGAGGCGCATTTTATACATCTATGTGAAAGTAAGCTACCGCCGATGGTAAGACTAGCGCCTGGTGGTAGGTTCGCGCGTTTCATTCTCCCAACTTTCCTACAAAAAAGGAAAGATATTCAAAATGAATATTTGTCGTTTCATCATTGCTAGCGCCCGCAGTTACAGCTATCGTCGCGCGGTTCATTCTACCAGTTGTCTTATAAAAAAGGAAAAATATTCAAAACGAAGATTTGTCGTTTCATCGTTGCTAGAGCCATGCGGTTACAGCTATCGCCGCGCTGTATTATAAGACACGACGATTCCGAACAGTCATGTCGATACTCATCGAGGGATAGCGCGGCGTGATATGTCTAGCGTGGTTCCGATAAATTCCCGACCGCTTTGTCATTTTAATTCGTGGCTACCGCCCGGCGGTAGACAGTCGTGTCGATACTCATCAAGGGCTAGCGCGGCGCGATAAGTCTAATGCCGTTTCGATAACTTCCCGAGTGCTATATCATTTTAATTCGCGGCTACCTCGTGGCGATAGCTTCTATCGCTCGGCTGTAGTAACCATTGGAGTCTTCTATTTCTTGGCTTGCACCTGTCAACCTGCACACTCTATCAACACAAGACGTGATCAAATATATCCTAGGAGTTGATATTCTCAAACACAGGGAATGTGAAACATCGGTTCCAACACAAGTATGGGTGGAATATTTGGTTCATCAAAGTGAAGAAAGTCGTTGGTGCGTTGATTAAATTAAAAGGCATTACTAACCATTTGAATGCTCCATACCTTGTTACACAAGCGGTCTTAGGTTCATCCCCTTCTACAATCCGCACTTGATGATATCCCTTTGCAAGTCCTACTTGGAGTAGATCCTTGCCTTCCCAAGCATGTCAAATAGATCCGCAATGAGAGGAATATGATATTTATTCTTCATCGTAACCTTGTTGAGTTCCCGATAGTCTGTGCAAGCCACAAGGTTCCATCCTTCTACTTTTGGAATAGCATTGGGGCACCAAATGGCGCCTTTGATGGCCTGATCATTCCCAAATCTAATTGTACTTGAAGTTTCTTCCTCAACTCACCCAATTCAGGGGAGCCATTCTATATAGTGCTTTAGCTTGTGTCTTTGTCCCTGACTCTAGCACAATCCGATGATCCACCTCCCTTCGAGGTGGTAGCTTGAGAGGTAACTTGGCGGACATAATTTCCTCATTCTTCACAGAACGTCCATAATGAGGTGATGCATCTCCTCGTTTATGTTTCCTTTCTCTTCCTCCTTTAGGGGGGCTAAGTAAGTTGGTTCACCCTGCTTGAAACCCTTTAGAATTTGCATGGCCGAGAGTTATTTTGGCCCTTCCTTGTCCAACTTTGATGGTACTTACATCGTCCAGACCATGCATGCAGTTCCATCCTTGAAGATGCAAACTGAGCGATGTGTTGCCATGACAATGACTTGCATCTTCTCTATAAAGTCCATTCCTAGTACAACATTGAAGTCATCCATGTGTGTTATAGAGAAGTCCACCCAACCCTTCCAAGTGCCCATGCGTAACTCCACATTGCATGTAACTCCATCGAGCGGCCTCTCTTGACTGTTCACCATCTTGATCCAACCTACTCCCTTCATGACTTGCAGGACCAACCTCTTGGACTCTCCTTCTATCATGAAGTTGTGTGAAGCTCCCGTGTCGATTAAAGCCTTGGTGGTCTTCCCATTGAACAAAGCTTCCACATACATCAACCCCTTGCTTGATGTAGCTTTTGTTGGCTGCAGGTTCAAAGCGTTTATAATTGTAATTAACTCATTTGAGAAATACCTTCTTCTAGTCGGGGTGACGTTTTGGATCTCCACAATAGCGGATAATGATCCTAACTTTGGACAACTGCTCATCAGATGTGGCCCCTTGCACACATAGCATTCGCCTTTGGTACTAAGTTCTTTTCCTTACTTCAAACTCCTTCCGCGGATCGGGCAAAGTCTTTGATCATCCTTTGAAGTGGGTGGTCTTGTTGTCTCACCGATCTCCCCCACTTTTACCATTGTTTAACTTGTCCTTCTTCTTCTTGATTGGATTGGGTTGGCATTGGAACTCAATAAGAAACTCGTCGATAGCAATGACGTATCTCGTGGTCCTTGGGTCCTTCCGCTTGACCTCTTTCTTGACCAAATTTTGCAGTCAATCAGTGAAGTTGAAAAGGGGAATATGCTCGGGAACATCAAAGACTTGTAGTGATAGTGCTGTGAACTCCTTGACATAGCCTCCAATGGCGCCCTTTTGCATCAGATCCCTGAGCTTCTGTAAGTTCTCATCCTTCACATTCTCAGGGATGAAGTTCCTTCTCAACTCTTATTTGAAGTCATCCCAAGAGTGGATCCGATAAAGTCCTTTTGCAATATCTGCTTGTATTTTTCACACTATAATGAAGCAATGTCTTCTAAATAGTAATTAGCATGACGTACCTTCAATATTTCATCTGTAATATCATATCCCTCCAAGTATTTCTCCATATGCCAAAGGAAGTTCTCTACCTCCAATGCATCCTCTTTGCCACAAACTTCTTAGGTTTTGGCACGTCCAGTCTTGAGTTGTTCACCATGGCTCCAACGTTCCCTCCATTGGTAGGAATTTGCTTGTGTACGTCTTCCACTTCTGTTTCCATATTTGTCAAGCGCTCTTCAAAGTCACTAATGATAGTGTCAAAATTATTGTGCGAGGATTCTGACTTGCCCAATGTTTGCTCCTTAAGATGTTCAATATCCATTTGCATCTTCTCTTATTCTATTTGGAAAGTATCAAAATACTTACTGATATTCTCCACTTTCCGTTGTAAAGTAAAGCAGGCATCTCGCATTACCTCATACTCTATCGCATCAACCATGTATTTCTCCATAATAGGACCTTTGTGACCTTTGCATGGGTCCCACTTCTTCCTATCCCTTCTCTCCTTTATCACTCTACTGCGCTCATCGATGACACTTGAGGTGTTATTCCCTTCCAAAGCCATGCATCTTACTCCTTAGCACTTGAGGGAACCTCCCTATGATACCAAATATCAAGAACTTGTCCCTTAATAATGTCGGGTGTGGCCTTACCTCATTCCTGCTCCCCTTTGCAGCTAGCTAAGTCAGCCTCCTCCAACACTTGATCATGGAAAGATAAGTAAGAGAGCACTTAGAAAGAGTGAACTGGAGAGCAAGAGTGTGTAAAAGAGTTTTATTGCTTGAATTTCTTGGTGAGTTACAAATGAGGGGGTCTCCCCCTTATATAGGCCCCAAAGGGGTTTCCCTCCAAAGGATGGAAGGATCTAGACTACTCTACCAACATCATTGTATCTACATCTTTAAAGAATGTTCTAGACTAATCTCTATGTACAAGAATACCCTCCAAGATCCTAGATTTCTCTAGAAATCTCTAGAGATTAACCCCATAGATTCAAATTCATTACATAACGCTGGCAATATCGATATCGCTGGCAATGGTGGTCAGGCCGATATAGCCAACAAAACAATGCAGTTGATAAAATGATATAGTCGACAAAAGGATGAAGTCAATTTGCTAATGCGGGCAATAGTGGTATCGCATGGCGATAGTGTTCCACGTGGCAGATGGCCATGTGTTAGTTGGTTGTGAAGTGACTGTTTAGAGGCACTGATGTGGTCAAGTGACCACCGCTAGAGATATCGCCCGACGATAGCAATATTGCCCGACAATAGTGTTTAAACAGATCTCTCAACTTAAATCGGGTCATCCATTACTTCTAGCTTGGAGATCTTGTGACTGAGATTAATCCCCAAAGTCTTATGTGGTTGAAGAGTGTTTTCACTTCTCATTCTCTTTTTCTCTCTCTCTCTTTAAGTTAGGAAAACAAAGAAGGGGGAAGGGGAAAGGACGGATGATGCAGGCTTGCACGTTGACATTGAATAGATCTACGGACTAGTGTGTATACCTCTCTACGATAAAACCCTATACTCGCACAATCGTTCTACGCAACACCATGTTAATTAATTCTATCAATTATATGCTAGCGTACGGGTAGCCAAACCGATTAGGATCGAACAAGGGCTATAAAGCCAATGTTCTTTCAGGCTAAAAGGACCCACCCGATCCAAACGAGCAGTGTTGTACCAAAAGTAACGATTCAGAAAACGGTAGATCTCTCCCAACAAAATATAATGACGGCTCGCCAAGCCTTTCGAAAATAAAATCAATCAAGATAAACACAAACCACTCAAAGGAAAACCACGATTATTTAATGCTTTAAAATGTAACACCAAGAATTTCCACCACAAGAATATCTAGGAAAGAGAAACACACGAAGGAAGGAATTTTTCGTTACCCAACTGAAATAGATGATTCCGGTTTCTCTGCTTGGATCGCCCTTCAACATCTCCACCGGAGTCTCGTTGGAAGGAGAGGAAACTTGTTCGCCTTCATCGCTTCATGCCGGAGTTGGAATCCACAAGGAGGCAACCCTTTTTAGGGCTTGTCCGAATTTCACCAATGGGTTGAGGGTTGGTCGGCTTTTGGTTGTAGAGGAGGGGCCGGGTTTGGTTGATAAGGAGGGTGGTCGAGGGTTTTATATAGGGGAGAGAGAAAAGGTGGCAGCTATTGGGGGTGCTCGAGTTTGAGAGAGAGAGGGCTGGGTGGTGGAGGAAAGAAAAAAAAACCGTGAGGATGAGAGGTTATAAGAGGAGGGCCGGCGGCGGTTTTTGGAGAGGGGAGTAGTGGCTAGGTCGGGTGGAAGGAAGTACGGGGCTGTTCGGGTTTGGAGAGAGAGAGGTTGTTGGGTTCTTGAGGAGGGAGGAGAAGGAGTGGTTGCCGGGTTTTGGGGAGGGGAAGTAGGAGGTCGGCGGCTTGTAGAGAGGGGAAGATGAGGGCTGAATTTTTAGGAGGGGGAAGGAGATTCTCAAAGAGGATTAGGGTTTCAAATTTTCATATCATTATCCACTCAATATTAGAACATGCATGCCTATATATAGGCTTACATCAATGTCTTGGCTACATGCAGCTCAAATAGAAAAATAAACATAACACATGGTTTTAAACATAACCATGGTTTTAAACATTGCATGAAAATTAAATAACATTGCAAATAAAACAAAGACATAAAAATGATTTAATAATTAATAATAATAATTATTAAATTATTAATAATGATTAATATATTGGTTTGCGCCCAGGGTGTATATTATGGCGACGCTCCACATGGTCATCACGGCGCCACAAATCTTTATTTGGAGGTGGAGAAAGTTCTTCTATAAGCACACCGACACCGTCTTTAACATGTTGAGGGTCGTCGTCTCCGTCAAAGGAGAAGGAAGAGGAAGGATGAAAGCAGCCATTGGAGGAGCTTTTGCACTTGAAATCATAAGTCAACGGTAATTCACGGAGAGGAAAGTGCAGCGAGCCCTTTTATCCGAATCAACTATGAAATAATGGCACCAAAACAATATTCAAGGGTAATGATTCTCCTTGAACACCAAGACATGTTAGTCCTTTTATTTGGTATAATTACATGAAAGTACCTCCACTAATTAGTTTGCAGTGAGGCTTTCAACAGGTTAATAGAGAGTATCCCTAGTAGAAATGCATATAGAGTCTAGATTGTTGTATGGACGAAGGCATGATGTATGCAACCCATCTGCAACAAGTTGGTCTGGATTGATGATGTTTTATTTGCGTGTCAGAGAAGACTCTGTGGAAAAATTCTGATGTATTTCGGTTCTAGGTGTTGTGGTGTGTTACAATGAGTACTGGAGGCCAACTCTAGGAAAACACCCGAGATTGTGACAGATTTGCGATTCCATCAATATCACCCTATGATAGTAGTTATCGCTGGAAATAACTCCTAGTGAGCAATTGTGATAGATTTGAAGCCCAGGTCCTGGGGATTGGGTGTGTAGCATCAGAAGCTGAAAGGCCTGCTATGCCTAACTCGGTGGTCATTGTTGGAATTGGAGAGAGTCGGGTTGATAGACTTGACTGGTGAAATGCTCAAAGAGAGTCTGGGTCAGCAATACTCAAATCTGATTAGTAGAATTGCTCGTACAAGAGAGTTTACTAAAAGTGTGTCACGAGAGCACGAAGTGTGTGGCCATGCATGCCACCACTTGTGGTGATTGTGCGATCTATGATGCCATAATACTTACTTGTAGGGAAAGAGTACCACCGCCCCGAGTATAAGGTGGGGTCGCTATAATTAAGGTCAGCTAAAACTAACTGGTGTTTTGTTTTGCCACGTCGTTATGGAATGTACTTGTGCAGGTGCTGGCAAGTTGAGCGAGAAATAGCGGGCCGAAGCCCTTATGCTGTGCTAGCCCATGAAGGTCCAAGTGTTGTGGTTTCTATTTTTATGTATTGTCGGCCTGTGTACCGATGTATATAAACCACTTGGTTGTATAATCCTTAACACAGTTGTAAGGCCTTAAGGCCAAACTCTTTTGTATACACTCATTCCTGGATATATTTATATATATAGTGGACATTCTTGATTGTGGTTTATTATTATTTAATTGCTTTTATTAGAATGTGACTCTTTGTTAGGTTACACAGATATTTGGTTTCATTTCGTAAGCCCATTATCTGATTGTTTAATATGACATAAGGCCCCGATCAGACCTTATGTTATATTCTTCATGACGGGCATAGTGTTATAATTTAGTATCAGGTTCTGGTGTCGATCACTTCCTTTTAAAATTCGTGGTCGAATTCTTTTAAGGGGTGGCGAGTATGTGTGTGCATCACCGTTAAAACTTGAAATAACCCAAGAATGTCCACTTAGAAATGAAAAATACACATGTTTGAGGAATCTGCATGTTCATATGATTGTTGTTTGTAATGTTAATAGTGGCTTAATTGTGTGTTTCACGATTATAGGTGATTAGGAGAGGTGTGTGAAAGTTGCAACCCCAACAATTTATGGCGAGAGGTGTACCTATAGATGTGCCTACAACCCCTCCTTCCGATAAAACTATTCGGTTGATTGCTGAAGTAATGTACGCAATGATCAATACTCAACAAGGAAGACCTATACAGCCTCCTGCCTCGGTGGTGGCCCCAGAGTCGGCTATGGTAGTTGAGCATATAGCAATGAGAAGCACTTCAAATAAATGAGTGAACCTGCATCTGGGACAGGGAGAGCACACAGTAGATGAATATTTACATGACTTCATTAGGTTGAACAAATGTGCAGGGTCTATGTTGGAAGATGAGGAGACCAACATCAATAGATTTTATAATGGTCTGCGAGATGATTTAGGCCTACTACTGGTGGGACAAAAATTATTTGGATTCCATGCCTTGGTGATGTCAGTTAAATCATTGGAGATGGACTTGGGAAAGTTCAACAAAAGAAATTCTTGGGTGCCAAAATGTCTGGGTACCGCAAGTATAAGATGAAATCGATGTTTTCAGAGCAAAGTTTTTCTTCTGTTTTTGGAGAAATGACTGGGCGAGGTCTGATCACTTGCTATACATGTGGAAAGAAAGGACATAAAGCCCGAGAGTGTCGCAGTGAACCTCTATAGATGGACGTCAAGGAAGGAGCCTCTTATACAGAGAAAGGGAAGGCAGTGGAGCCAACTGCATTCCAATACACACTAGCACAGCTGAGAGTCCACTACCTTGGCAATATCATTACTTGTATGAGTTAGTAAGCAACTATTGTAGCTTATGATACTTTATACCTTGTGTACGAATACATGTTTTCCATGGTTATAATTAGGCTAAGTCTTAATACTTACCTGTTTGGCAAGATCTCTCTTTAACGTTGAGCATTTATCACTTTCTCACTAAGGACTTTATAATATATAGCAGAGTGCCTTTGTTTGTAATAAACGTTAGATTGGAGGTAATTATACAATATGGGTAGAGGATAAGCGTGAATAGGAGGAGTAGTGCAAAGTTATGAATATGAAGTCATGAGTTTGAATTAGAAGAGCCAATGCTGCCGATATTAGAATTTGATGTGATCTTTGACATGTACTGAGTTTCGGAGCAGCATGCATCCATTAATTACAAATCGAAGGGAATCACACTGGAGAAAGACACCTGAACACGAGACTAAGTTTGCCGGTATGTGAGGATTGAGCAAGACTTTGATATATACTCTCCAAGTGATCAAGGCAGTTCAAAAAGGCGTAGAGTTATTATTCATGCTATTGGAGGCTGCAGAGACCAAGCCCAAGTTGAGTGATACTCCTAGAGTATCAGAGTATGCATATGTGTTTCTGAAAGATCTCCATGGAGCTCCGCCTTAGCGACAGATCGACTTCTTTATTGAGTTGGTGCTAGGTGCGAAACCGGTGTTACGCTCTACGTACCGTATAACGCTATAGGAAATGGAAGAGTTGAAAGTTTAGTTACAAGAGTTACTAGAGCAAGGCTATGTATGTCCGAGTTCATCTCCTTGGAAAGCACCAGTCCTCTTTGTAAAGAAAAAGTACGGAAACTTGCATTTATGTATAAACTACTGTGAACTGAATAAGCTGATAGAGAAGAACATGTATTTGATTCTGAGATTAATGATTTGTTTGATCAGCTAGTTTAATCAACTGTGTTCTTGAAGCTGGATTTGAAGTATGGTCATTACCAATTGAGGATTAAGGAAAGTGATATTCCCAAGACAACATTTAGTGTGTATTATGGGCATTATGAGTTAACCGTGATAGCATTTGGGCTAACAAATGCACCATCGGTATTCTTGGATCTAATGAACAAAATCTTTCGAGAGTATTTGGATCGATTTGTGATAGTCTTTATTGATGATATTCTGGTGTACTCTCAGTCAGAAGAGAAAAATGTGAACCATTTGCTTGTTATTTTAGATACCCTTAAGATGAGTCAGCTCTATGTCAAGTTCTCTAAGTGTGAGTTTTGGCTGACTTTCGTGACATTCCTTGGCCATGTGGTTAGTGGAGAGGGCATTACTGTGGATTCGATGAAGATGGTAGTGTCCTGTTTTGACTACTGCGAGGAAATTCAGGATTTTCTTAGGACTCGCAGGAAGTCAGGAGTTCCTTAGCACTCACCGCCTACTATAGGCGCCTCATTGAGAACTTTTCGAGAATAACTCTTCCTCTCATAACCATGACAAGGAAGGATCGAAAGTTCGATTGGACATTGGCATGCACATGAGCTTTTGAAGAGTTAAAGAGTCATCTGACCACGACACCAATCTTATGTTTGCAATGTGGTATGGAAGGCTATGATAAATATAGTGACACCTTAGGGAGCGGCTTAGGTTGCATTCTTTTTCAATTCAGAAAGGTTATAGCATGTGGCTCTCGCCAGCTAAAGGTGCATGAGAGGAATTATTCAGTCCACGAATTGAAATTGGCAGTTGTGATATTCGCCCTTAATCTATGGTATCATTACTTGTATGGCATGAAGATTGATATTTTTATAGGCTATAAGTGCCTGAAATATCTATTAAATCAAAAAGATCTGAATATACGATAGAGGAGGTGGATGGAGTTCCTTGGTGACAACACCTTTGAGCTTCATTACACTTTCGGGATGGGAAATGTTGTCGTTGATGCGTTAAGTCACAGGACTCCAACACAAGAAAATTTGATTCAGATGCATGATGGGCATCTAATTCATGACTTGGAGGCCTTATAAATCTCTTGTGTTGATAAGATAGCAAGCATGAATGCATGCTTAAAATTGATAGAGGTGCAATATGACCTTGTGGATAGAGTTTGACAGACATTGGAGCTTGATGAAAGCATGAAGCACTATACAATAGAGACTGTAGAAGGGTCTAATGCTAAGTTTTCCTTAGATTATGGTCTTTTGGGGAAAGATGGTCGGTTGTACGTCCTAAATGTTGGCAAACTATTGGAGAAATTGATGTATGATGCACAATTCACTAAGCACTCAATCTACTCGGAGAGCACAAAGATGTTTAAAGACAAGAAGAAGCTATTTTGGTGGCTGGGTTTGAAGAAAGACATAGCTCTCTATATGGTGAAGTGTCATACTTCCGCACTAGTGAATGCAAAATGTTAGAATCCTGGAGGGTTCCTGAAGTGATTTCCAATTACGGAGTGGAAGTTTTAAGATATTTTGAAGTATTTCGTGCATAGCTTGCCGAGATCACATTATGGGAATGATGTAATTTGGGTGATCATAAACCGCTTAGCGAATGTATCACACTCTATTCCAAATCAGAGGGATGATTCAGTGGAAAAGTTAGCCAAACTTTATGTTGATAACATAATAAGATTCCAAGGTATGCCATGTTGCATCGTAAGTTATCGAGATGGGTGCTTCACATCAAATGACAGGAGGCTAATCTACCAACTATTGGGTACAAAGCTGAAGTTTAGCACAATGTTTCATCCTCAAATGGATGGTCAGACTGAATAGGCTAGCAAACAATGAAGGATATGCTCCGTATATATGCCTCGGATTTTAGTAAGAGGTGGGAGGACCATCTCTACATAATCGAGTTTGCCTACAATAATACCTCCCAATCGAGTATACAAATGGGTCCCTTCAAAGACCTTTACGGTAGGAAGTATCGTACTCCCTTGGCTTGTGTAAAAATGGGCAAAACGAGACTATTTAAGTGGAAAGACATCGATGCTGCAAATTCAACAATATGAACGATCTTAGACTGATTGCTCAAGGCAAGCATGCTAAATACTACAACACCAAGCATAAGGATGTCAAGTTTGAAAGTGAGGTATAGATAGGTTTTACTCTAGAGGGGGGTGAAAAGAGTATTAAAAAAATTGTTTAGATTTATTGCGGAATTAAAATACTAATAAAAGTAACTGGAGAAAAGAAATAAGCTAGACTACCACAGCAACACAGCACACAAAGAAATCACAGAGCAACACAGACGACACAAGAAAATTTATAGTGGTTCCCCAAATCTGGGTACATCAGCTCTTCTACCACCCAAGTAGGAATCCACTTAGGTTTTTGTCAGGTGCCCTATCACCATAAGATCTGTTGTAGGTAGATCTAGAGACCCTTTGAGATTTTGATCAGGAGCTCAAAATCCAATAGGTTTTTGATCAGGTGCCCTATCACCAAGGAGTTCACTTTTGAAGGGAGAGATAACCCTGTACAGATGGAGGTAGAAGAAAAGGTTTATGAGAATCTTCTCTTTCTCAGACATGTGAGAAGATTATGTGGACTAAGAAGAACGTCCAAGCTCCCCCTGAGATATTGTATGGATCTAGGAAGATGAAGCTTGGCCCTGGGTGTAGGTCTTCAAGGAGAAAACATTGTAAAGCCTTTTTGAATCTGATAACAGTTGTTGATTTTGTGACTCTCTGTGAATCTTTTAAGACTGAAGAGAGAAGAAGACTGGAGAGAAATATTATTCAGAAAAAGTTCTTCTTCTTCTTTTGTTTAGTAAGCATGCAATATCCACTGAGAGCAAAGGAAGATTCTTTTTTTTTATTATTACTGACTGATTCTTGTCTATCTTCTTCTTTTTGTTATATGAGATATATGATCTGTTAGTAAGAAGAGAAATGGCTAGAATTCGAATTCTCAAGGCAAGGCATAATTTACAATAAGAATTGAGGAGCCCAATCGGCTAGAATGGCTGGCAGTCATAAATGCAATCCATAACTGTCTCTATACAATATTCTGTGAATACCATAATAAATGCTTCAAGAAATACAGCTATCAGTCTTGGGAGTATCAGCATTTATTATCAGAATATATCTTGTCTTAAAATAAATTTATCATAACCAAAATAAAACTTCTGACTGATCTGAGAACACTGATAGAAGAAGGCAGCATAAAATCGTATGGCTCGGTTCAGAGATCATCGACCAGAGATAAGAGATCATCGTCCAGAGAACGGCTATTGTCGAGCTTCGATTACTGCAGAGAAACAAGAGATCGTCGACCTGAGCTCGTTGATCGTCGAGGTCAGTTCAGAGTAGGAGAATCTGATATCGTCGATGGGAGATCGATGATCGTCGAGCTGAGTTCGACTATATACGAACTGATATAGATAGTTCACAACATTCTCTGAATCTGAGTTTGAATCCACTACAATGCTGGTCTGCCCAAACCACATCTAAAAGGGATCTAACTAAGACTTAAAATAGAGACCCTGAATATACAAGAGGGTCTAAACATCCTAAGTGTGAACCTAGCACAAATCAAAATAAGGGTTCCAACAAAGTTCGTTGTTGGCTACTTAGTATATCTCAAAATCAAACCTCTCAAGGCTATATCAAGGATTTGATGCTTGAAAAAGCTTTGTTTGAGATACCTTGGACTATTTGAGATAGGGGAGCGTATTGGTGAAGCTGCTTATAGGCTGGCTCTTTCGACAGAATTGAACGGTTTGCACGATGTGTTTCATGTATTTGTGCTGAAGAAGGCTGTCCAAGAGCCTACACAAGTAATTACTATGGATCAGGTGTCGGTCGATGGTGGGTTAAAGACAAAAATCAAACCCATTTGTATCAAAGACACAAAGTCTAAGTAGTTGTGGAACAAAACGATCAGGATGGTCAAGGTCCACTAGGATAATTGCGATCATGAGGAACTTTCATGGGAGCGAGAGCAAACTATGTTTGAGGAGTTCTTTGAGTTGTTCCGTTGAGGTTCATTTTTGTATATTATGTACTTTTATGTTTTTTTCTTCACTGTAGAATTTCGGGATGAAATTTCTTTAATGGGAGAAGATTTGTAACACTCCAGTTTTTCCTCATTGAAAAATAACAAAGTCTAGCTTTTAGAGCTAACGATGGCGATAGCGATATTACTGGTGATACTGATCAGGCCGATATAGTTGACAAAATGTAGTCAATAAAATGATGCAGTCGACAAAATGATGTAGTCAACAAAAAGATGAAGTCGATTTGCTAACGATGACGATAGTGGTATTGCATGACGATAGTGGTATCGTATGGCGATAGTGTTCCATCTAGCAAATGGCCATGTGTCAGTTGGTTCTCAAGCGGTTGTTGAACGACAATGACTTGGTCAAGCGGCCATCGCTAGAGATATCGCCCGACGATAGCGATATTGACCATCATAACATTTAAAAAGATTTCTCAACTTAAATCAGGTTATCCATTCCTTTTGGCTTGGAGATCTTGTGCCTGGGATTAAGCCCAAGAGTCTTAAGTTGCTGAAGATTATTTTCTCTTCTCATTCTTTTTTCTCACTCTCTCTCTCTCTTCAAGTTGAGAAAACAAAGAAGGAGAAAAGGGGAAAGGAAGGTGGAGGAATAAGAAGTCTGAAAGTAGCCATTGGAGGAGTTTTTGCGCTTGAAATCATAAATCAACGATAGATTTGTGGAGAGGAAAGTGTTGTGAGCCCTTTTATACGAGTTAACTACGAAATCATGGCACCAAAACAATCTTCATGGGTAACGATTCTCTTTCTTAACACTAGGACATGTTAGTTCATTTATTTGGCATAATTACATGAAAGTACCTCCGCTAATTAGTGAAAGGTGAGACTTTCAATGGGTCAATATGAAGTATCCCCTATAGAAATTGCTTATAGAGTTCAGATCATTGTACATACGTAGGCATGTTGTGTGAAACCCATCTGCGACAAGTTGGTCTGGATTGGTGATGTTTGATTTGAATGCCAGAGAAGACTCTGTGGAAAAAATTTGTTGTATTTCGGGTTATGTATGTTATAGTGTGCTATAGTGAGTACTGGAGGTTAACTCTAGGAAAATTCCTAAGATAGTTGCTGATTTGCGATTCTGTGGATATCGCCCGAACTTGTAGTTATTGTTAGCGATATCTCCCAGTAAATAATTATGATGGATGTGAATCCCAGGTCCTGGGTATTGGGTGCGTAGAATCAGAAGCTGAAAAGCCTGTTGTGCCTAGTTTGGTGGCATTGTGTGATGACCTTAAGAGATTAGAATGGGCGGAGGGAAAGCTGTCTCTCCTTGTGTTTGTCTATACATGGGGATTTGAGTAACGAACACTAGTTGAACTGAACTCGCTCCATGTCGTTCAGCACAAGAGCCTGGAGTAACTTGTGGTCGTAGTTGGCATGGGAGAGAGTCATGGTTAATATACTTGACTAGTGAAATGCTCAAAGAGAGTCTGAGTTGACAATACTCTGATCGGATTGGTAGAACTGCTCGTGCAAGAGAGTTTACCAAAAGTGTGTCATGAGAGCACGAAGCGTGTGGTCGTGCATGCCACCGCTTGTGGTGATTGTGCAATATATGATGCCATAATGCTTGCTTGCAGGAAGGAGTAGCACTGTCCCATGTATGGGGTGGCGTCATTATAATTATGATCAGCTAAAGTTGGTCAGTGTTTTGTTTTGCGATGTCTCAGTGAAATGTACTTGTGCAGGTGCTAGCTAGTCCAGCAGGAAATAATAGGATGAGGCCCTTATGTTGTGTTGGCCCTCAAAGGCCCAAGTGTTATGGTTTCTGTTTTCATGTATTGTCATCCTGCGTATTGATGTATGTATACCACTTGGTTGTATGAACCTGAAAATTGGTATAAGACCTTAATTCCAAAATTTTTTGTATGCACTCATTTCTAGATATACTTATATCTATAGTGGTTATTTCTGATTGTGTATTATTATTATTCAATTGCTTCCGCTAGAATATGGATATGTGTTAGGTTACGTAGATGTTTGGTTTCATTTTGTAACCTTATTGTCTGTTCGTTTAATAGGGTGTGGGGCCCCAGCCAGACCTTCTTTTATGTTCTTCGTGATGGGCGTGGTGTTACATATACTTTGTCACATAATTTTTGTCACTAAAGAACAATTTTCTTATAATGATGGCTTGGCGTAAGGATTATTGAAATCAAGAGTGTGTTTCGTAATATATTGTCCACACCTTTGATTAGTGTTAAGATTAACGGTTTAGATTTATTGGGTGTCTAACATACCTTGCCTAATATCTAAAAATGTTATTTCTTTTAAATATAGTATATATATAGATATATATGTGTTCGTTACCAAAGCTAAATAAAATATAAAAAAATGCATGAGAAAAAGTTGTTGAAGATATCATTGCGCTTGTATCGGACATATGAGTCTAATGAATGCAATCGAAGTTGATTCCAAGTTTGTTTACTCCTAGTTGTCTATCTAACTTATCGTGTAGCTCAATGCGACTTATTTCGGCCAAATGTCTCAATTCTCTCTAGATTTGAATAAAATAAATGACATTGAGTTCATATCAATCATACTAGTTCGTATCGATCATACTCAGGTAAATGAGTCATATGAGCCCAACTAAACTTCTCACTGTAGGTCAAGTGAATCTGCTAAACCCATTGAAAATAAGATGTTACACGACCAAAAGATTCCTTATACACTTCTTAATCATCTTTAGATTATTACACTAATGAAGTTTAGCTCTCCCTTAATTACTACAAACATTCAAACACTTATTGTTGTACGTGTCTCTTGATTGAGACATAATTTGTAAATGTATTAGTAATTAAGTAACACTTGATGTGACTATAATTGTGACTTAATTATATATGACACAAATTAATTATGTATGATAATTAATCTTTAAATTAATTTTAATGTATTTTATTGTCGGCTGACAATCGTTATGCTCTTAGATTGAGTGTTGTTGATCTCCTCAAAGAACGTGATATACATGATTTAATTGTATGTGACACAAATTAGTTAAGTATATAAGAATCAATGCTTAAATTCATTTTAATATATTTAAGCATATGTTATGAATAAATAAAAAAACTAAATTTTAGTCAATTATCTCACACTAATTTTTTGCTACGAAAAAAACCATGGCTAATACTTAAGTATTTGCCATGCATTAAGAATTGGGGCTAAAATATTAGCCATGATTTAGGGAACTGTGGCTAATAGTATAATTTTAGCCACAAATTCGATAAATCATAGCTAATGTGTTCTTTTTGCCACAAATTTGATATGTGTGACTAATACTTGATTATTATACATAAATTTGGGGTTGTGGCTAATACTTAACTATTAGTTACGATTTTTGACTAGACGTAAACAAAATTATGGAAAAAAGTCAATTTTCTAGTAGTGACACTTGTATAGTTAATTCTTACCATAGGATAGTGGAGGGGACATACTCAAGTTTTATCTTGGGGAACCTCTATAAAAATCTTATTTTGTTTGAAAGATTTGCTCTATAGCCTCGATTTTGTTTTCTTGCATATTCTTTTAATTTGTTGAATAGTCTGGGGCATGTTCTATAATTTATTATGTAATAGATTTAAATTCTCTGTTCACCTCGTCTAGAGTAATTTTTAATTCATATTTCTTACTTTTAATGTGTATTATAAGGAGGTTTATCAAAAAAGGCTAAAACCTTGATTAACCAAGTTCTTGAGAATTAAGATTAAGTTCTTTAAAGTTTGACACATTCACGAGTTCTATACAAATTAGAAATAATGCTATAACTAGGACACCCATATGTAATATTGATAAATTTTCTCTAAGAAAATCTAGAATAAAGTTGTACATAATTTTATTAATAAAAATATTGTTGATTCTGTCATTACAAATCCATACATTTCAACATGATTGGATATCAATGGAGTAGTTGTGATAAAGCAAAATGTAGATTGGAATGACAGATACAAGAAAGTTAGATCTTGTGATGCAAAGTATATGATCATACTTGTATCTATAATGTGTGATGATATCTACCAAAGAGTGCTTGAATTTCAATTAGCTAAAGATATCTGGAAATCTCTTATAAGAATTGTAAATGGACGACACACTCAAGAAGAAAGTGTAGCATACATATACCTTTGGTTTAACTTAATTGTGAGTAAATTAAGAGTATACAGAGAAATCTCAGTAACTGAGATCAATGATAAAATTCTCATGTAATCCCCTAGCTCATGGGATTCAAGAATCTGGGATATTAGGAAATTGATGTAGCAAAATCACAGCAGCCAAGTGCACCCATTATTGTCATCATGTAATAATAAAACGAGAGTTACTCCTGAGTATCAAATCTCTCGTGGAGCATGGAAAGGTGGATTCTACGTCTCAGAGAGACTTGAGATTGATGTCTCTTAAGATCAAAATTATGGGAGGGGGGTTGAGTTTTGATTAATATAAAGAAAGCAAATTAAACTAAACTAGTGTGGGTCGCAAACACCGATTCGAACCATCACGGGTCGCCGACCTCCGCTTCACTTTTTTGCGAGTCATCGACCTCTACTTCACATAATGCTCATGCCTTCACTAGGCAATGTTACCACACTTCTTCACAACTCCACAATAATAATATTAGGAAGGAAATTACAAAACACAATCACTAGGCCTCTTAGGCTACTCTAAAGAAATAGACAAAGAGAGACATGATTTAATAAGAAAATCCCATGAGTTCAAATACAAACACATTTCACCACCATCAAATAATAGTAGAAAAGGTACAACCAACTTAACCTAGTATACAAGAGAGGAGCGGAGAGATAAATAATGCATGAGACTCTTTTGTAGAGGAGAGGTGGATTTCGGATAGCGACTCTGAGAACACCTCACTCATCGGCTACCATCTGGGGTTGAGGAACTCCTGTCACAAGCCCCTAATGGACCTGTCTTCTCATGGGTTTGTACCATCCACATCTTCTTCTTCTTTGATTCCCTAACTTACGGTGAGAGGAGGACTCCTTCTTCTTCTTCCTTGATTTTCTAGATGGTGTGGAGAGCCTAGGGGATGGTCCCAAGCTCTTGGAGACCAAAGAAATCACAAACCTCTCACTAGGAAGATGAAGATGACTATTATAGGAACGAAGAGAAATTGACCAATTGTACGAGCAAGCACACTACTAGTAGTTGCGCGCGAATAAAAATGCAAGTACTCGTGCGAGAAGGAACCTGGACTAGCTGGAAAAAATTGTTTTTTTGGGGAAAAGTTTTGACTTGCACGAACAATGGTGTAATTTTTTATCTGGAAAATTATTTTAATATACTCTATTCACCCTCCCTCTAGAGTAAAGGTAGATCTTACCCTCACTTTCACTCCTCGTGGTCCTCATCCTCGACCATGCATATGTCCCCGACCTTGCGAAGCTGCCGGAGGGAGAGAAAGAGGAGCATCCCCAAACAAATGCGGGCGGTAACGTCGGATGTGGCCCGGTTGGTTGCATTGGAAGCACACTCGCTCATTCTGCCTCTCGGGTTGCTGAAATTGTTGAAGCTGTGGGGGTGGAGGCAATGTTGGCGGTTGTGGAACCGGGTGCTCCATTCTAAAATTCTTGTGGAAATTCCTTCCATCTCTCTGATGTCCTCTTCCTCCTCCGTAGTCGTATCTTCTTCTATTGTTAGGGCCAGCTTCCATCACGCCCTCAACAGGTCGCTTGCCACTTCCCAAGTGGTCTGATTCTAGCCTCGTCGCCATGTCAATTATTTCCTCCATGCTGGAGTCCGCCATAAACAAAAGGGCCTGCCTCAGGGGGTCCCGCAGCCCTTTGTAGAAGCGCTTAGCGTATCCTCTGTCATCCAAGTCATATTAGTCAGCAAATCTCATGAGATGTTGGAACTCTCATTGATACTCCGTAACCGACTTCGATCCTTGCTTCAGCTGTAAAAATCTCTCTTCGAGTTCATCTCGAGCAGACGAGGGAATAAAGTGCTCTAAAAAGGTTTCTGAGAACTCGCTCTAGCTACCAGGGTAACAGCCATATAAACTCGCCCTTGAAAGGTGGAGCCAATGAGGGACTTCCAACACATATTGGCATGCAGTTCCAATAGTGTCACTACCAGGGTAACAGCCATATTGTTCGGACATCTAATTCCCGCCAGTAGTTCTTGCACGGTGTCGAGCCATTCCTCCGTGCGCACTGCCGACTCTATCCCAAGGTAAGCAGGAGGGGAGAGAGCTCGGAAAGTGCTCACCCAATTGGAGCCTGGAGCTTGTTATTGTACGGGGGCTTGTTGGGATCTAAAGACATCCAGGATAGTTGTAAGCATCTGCCCTAGCTCCGATTGTTGAACTGTGTGGGTATGGACAGGGCAGGGGTGACCCCCAGTGGCTCAACGTGCACTGGGATCTACACGTAGAGTACAAACCTAAGGTCAGTTTAGATAATCTTAAGGTCAAAGTTTGACATACTTAGTGTGAATTACATATGGGCACACCACTGCTTCCGCTAAGTCAGTTTGTCCCCAAACTGACTAACCGAACGGGGGTGGCACATTTATTGAATGGCTTCTTTAGTTCAGGATCGTAGTAAGCTGATACCATTTGTAAGACCTCCCCTCCCGGAACACAAAACACGGCACGAGGGAAGTCTTATGCCCAGAGCAACCGCCTTGCAGTAGTGCTAGCGCTCGGGCTAACCTGTACTACAAGATGCCTATCCTGCCGGCTATAACCAATATCAACCAATGCCAACACAACCAAGAATATAAATAGATGTCAATCCACACATAAGTAATAGTAGTCCAAAACTACAACAAATAAAAAAAGCTACAACAATCTTCTAAAATATAAGAGTACGGGTAAAACTTGCCCAAAGGGCTATAACAGTAGTCTCTCAAACTAACATCAGTGACTGACTGTAGCGACGACACCGTCCCTTCAGGCCCTATCATCCTGGCCTGGCTGTCCTGCTGCAAAACCTGGTGTTGCTCTATCTGCGGGGTTTCCTCCTAAAAAGGAAGACATAGAAACTATTAGTCATAAAGACTAAGTGGCTTTCACATCTGCTCCCATGGCGACTCCTCGGCACCGGGAGGGGAAAGTAACAAGGGTACAACATATTTATAAAAGCAGTAGTACAAATAGGTGGTATAGAGTGAGCAATATCAAGTATATCATTAGTATAATGAACAAGCTGTAAACATTCTACTCTAGCAGTTCTACCATCTACAACAACATATGAAAAATGTAAAGCTATGACAGAAAGTAACTCTACTTATATGAATGTCCATACAGACATATAAGTTAAGGATCTGCTCAATAGTAAAGTAACTCATTGTATAAGAGTGCTCAGATAAACTTATATGATGAGGATCTTGTGTATGCAAAGTAATGCAATGCCATGAATGCTATGCAATAACTCACCCATGATCGCGCACATGCAATTGCTATGTAAACACAAACTTGTAGTTCCCACTTTTCGAGCAGGTAGCTAACCTCTCAGGCATCATCCGTCGTGGCCAGACGGTGACAGTAAAGCGGGCTTCTCCACTATTAGGCGGGTATCCACACTAAAAAACCTAGGCCTTTGTATGCCTCAATGCTAAGAACACAATAGCGGAGATCACATGCGTACTGTGGCTCAGCAGGAGCCTCGGGTAGATGTGCACCGAGAACCAAGCCCTGAACTGGCCTATATTGTGAACCAGAAGGAGCCTCAGATAAGCACGAGGACCAATCCCAACCGTCCACTTGGCACGAAAGGAGCCTCGGGAATGAACACTGAGGACCAATCCCAACTGCCCAAAGTCTATCTGTCAACTCCCTTCAGTGTGACGACTGGCGAGCCCGTAGACATGCCACACTATCCTTATCCCAGGATTACGACACCGCATGTCAACTCACACTGCATGTAATTTCACATCATCGTGGCACTGAAGGAGCCTCGGGAATGAACACTGAGGACCAAGCCTAACCATCCACTTATGTATCTTCTCAACATTACCAACCTAGTGCGGTCAAACCCCGCACTTACACCTTTTCACAATCTAGTGACACAGGCACTTAAGGATTCATCGTCGACATAAAGGTACCTCACATATTCATCAACTAAACAACCATTTTTTCATAATAGTCATTACCAATTATGTACAGTATCTTCAAGGCAATCTAATTGTTATTAAACGCATTACCCTTGCCAAGTACATCCTTATTGATTCACCTATTTAAATCATTTCTACCATCCCAACTCATCAATCCATTCGTTCTCCAACCCTCACCAAATCACATTGATCAAGTACATTTTACCACATCATTTGTTCATGAAGGGTCTATCCAACAAATGTTATTAACATGATTTATCTAAACCACTTATAGGCTACATCTCAACAAAATGTTAACGTTAATGTACTTCAGTCTCTCTACCAACCCAAAGACGATACAAAACAAACACGAGAATTATATGTGCAGGAATGATTACTGTACAACAACTTCAAACGGGTATTCCCGAATCTATAGGAATCTAGTGAAGATGTTTATCCCCTCGTTGGAAAGGAATTTCCAAGGGCTGTGACTTTCGTGTTTAGTCGAAAGATCTGATCTGGTCGCATCGAGTCCGAAAATGGCCCCGAAGGCTGCTGCGTGCAGAAAACCGATTTCTGTATGCATCTTAAAGCAAGATGAACGACATCGGTTCATCTTCTTCACCAAGCCATATGTTCAAACCATGTCCCGAAATTCTTCCACCCTTATTCACCCTCATGAGACCATTTCCTCTTCACGAACCAAGTCTACCACCTACTCAAGGAGAGGGGAAAGGTTGAAGACATCAATATCCTTAGGGGACAAGCCCTAGAATAGTCTCTTCCTAGGAAATCTTCATCACACAAGTCAAAACTCTCTTGAGTCAACATCTCTCGTGGAAATAACTATAGATCTAGCACCAAGGGAGAGGGTAGGAAGCTCACCTCGTTTTCGGTGTTTCCACCATTTTCAGCCATGGATCTTGTCATCCTTCTTGGCGGCATCTTCTTCTCCTCAGTCGGTGTTAGTTCTTCATGGGAAGAAGATTGGCTCCAGCACCTTCTTCCTCTCCAGCAATTTTCTACAGCAATGGCTTGGAAGGAAGAGTAGAAACGACTAGGGTTTTCTCCCCTTTTCATGTGGGAAGTGGGTAACTGCATAGCCACGTGTCGACCTCTCATTAGGCCACCAATCACTCAGTAAATGAGTCCCTTCAAAACGACGCGGCCGGAAAAATTTGCCAAAACCCGAAATTGAATGACACGGGTAGGGACACGCCTGTGTCAATACCCGCGTCCTGCTCGGGAGAAAGCGGTCGACGATCGTCGAGCTCTGCTTGACAAATCATCGAACTGCTGCTTGGACACACACAAGTAGGGACACACACGTGTCACTACCCGTTTCCTGCTCGGGAAACACGGTCGACGATGTTAGTCAAGCTCTGCTCGATGAATACACACTCACACATAGATAGGGACACGCCCGTGTCACTACCCATGTACTACTCATGAAATACAACAAGGAATCCACAATGTTGTCAGAGAGCCACACAGGTATGGACACGCCCGTGTCGCACACACACGGGTAGGGACATGCCCGTGTCACTACCTGTGTCTTTCTTTGGAAATTTCACAAAGAATACCCAAAGACACCAGAGTACCACACGGGTATGGACACGCCCGTGTCACTACCTGTGTCCTACTCTGGACCAACTTCTCCTCCCTACACTAGTGTAAGCTTAGCTTTCAGCACTTCCTGAGCCCAAGTCAGCTCTCCTGACTTAAAAGTGCGCACGAGGGGGCTAGCGCGAATTGGGACGTTACATCAAGTGTCTACCTAAATCACCTAGAGGGGGGTGAATAGGTGAGGTCTGTGTCTTTTGCGGAATAAAAATAACTTAAAAAATAAAGCACACGGAACATAGAGATCTATAGTGGTTCCCCGAGTTGGGTATGTCCACTGTCCTGCCTCACCTATCTACCACGAAGAGATAGATTCGGCTACTTCACTTTTATCAGATTTAAACAAATCTTACACCTCGGAGCCTCAAATCCTACAACTCGGAGACAACGCTCCTATCACTTAGAGAACAAACTCTCCTACAACTCGTTCTAAATATGGATCTACAATTTCATCCGCACATAGATCTACAACTCGGAGGGAAAGCCTCCTACAAATATAAATAAATATTGGCACAGTAAAGATTACAAGTAATCCTATTTAGATCTAATTCTTCAATGTGTTGTTCTTCGAATAGGTTGATCTTGAATGTCTTGGAGAACACAAAAAATGTGAATGCTTTGAAGACTTTGATCATGGATCGACTAGATCTGAGAGAATCAGAAACTTTGGAGAACAACGATCCTGTCCATGTGCTTAAAGACGATCGAATCGTGCAGCACTGTCGTCGGCCGAGCGAGATTCGTGAATGACGTACGGGAGCCAACAAACGTTCTTCGTTCCGGAACTTTCTTGATTTGAGCACGATTAGGGTTAATTGAAAATCAACCCTAAATATTGCTGGATTTACCATGGTGATCTAGAAGTGGTCAAACATGTAATCTAACTGCCAACGCGATATGAGCCTGTAGGGTCGCACATAAGAGCATGTGGAGAAGTTGGAAGATTGACTGTGTTGGTAAGGGTTACCAATCACCATACTGAATGGGGTCCGGCAAATGTTGCCAAGGGAAAATCGTCGAGAGTCGATGGGAGTCGTCGAGTATGACTCGTCGACTAAGGCAAAATCGTCGAGAGTCGACGGGAGTCATCGAGTATGTCTCGCCGACTAAGGCAAAGTCGTCGAGAATCAATCTGCTGATTTGTCGAGAATCGAGGACAGAGTATTCGAGACTGTCTGCTGATTCTCACCGAATCTGGATGTTGGATTCTCGCCGAATCTGTCTGCTGATTCCCGCCGACTGATTCTCGCCGAATCATTCTTCTGATTCCCGCCGACTGATTCTCGCCGAATCTGAAACCCTATGCTGTGTGGTCTGTGGATAGCGATTCTTTTAGGTCTATTTATACCTTGGTATAAATAAGGACTTAGGGTTTTGGGAGGAAGTGTGAATCGGGCTTTTTTTCCTGTGGATCAAGTCGAGCCCGACGGAAAGCATTCCACCGTTCTGCCGATCCGCTGATTCCCGAACCCTGCCGGACGGAAGCGTTCCGCCGCTCGTTCGCTCTGCCGACCTCCTCTCCGGCGACGGTCGCCGATGTTGCTCTTCCTGGAGCGGACCTAGCAGTCCGTGGAAGTGCAGGGTGTGGTTGATCTCGTTCCCGACCCTTCGTGCGACGAAGCTCGGCGTTCTCCTGCTCGTGTGGATTTCGGTAGAGACGTAGACGTTATTCTACATAGAACTCGCCACCGACAAGGACTCAAAGCTTGGAGCATCTCCTTTGAGTTGTGACTCAATGCCACTAAGGTAATTTTTGCCTAGTTGTTTGTTAACTTCTTGATTCAACATTCATAACCCGATTCCAATCTCTTTGGGTTGTTCTTGATTTTTATTTTCTCCGCTGCGTGCACAAGTGTTGTGCCATCCTCATAGAGAAACCCAACAGTGGTATCAGAGGGAGGTTTCGGCCATGATTGTTGTTTTGGAAGTTAGGTTATTCCAGTGCGTGTAAACCTAGGGATTTAGAAGTGTTCTAAATGTCTAGCTTTAATCCTGGATCATCAATTGTTGATGTTTTTCCAAGGGAAATCGGTGGGCCCATAACCCACAGGTTAGGGGCTCTGCCCCTTGGAACCCCGCCAGGAACGTCTGGGATTTCATGGTAATTTTTAATTGTTAGAAATTGTTGTCTCCTTAGCAGTAACCGTCCCTCGAGTGGTTAATGAACCCGTGTATTGTTTTAAATTTTGAATCCAACAATGAGAGGCGAGCTTGTCTACTGTTTTAAGTTGAGTTGCCTTTGCATTTGTCCAATGCATGTAAATCTGTAGATTTGGAAGAGTCCGGATGTTCAGATTTAGCCCTTCCATCTATCAAATGTTGATAGTGTTATGTTGTGCACATAAGGGATGCATGTGGCTTTTAGAAATTGTTTTTCTGTGGATGTGCACATTGATCAAATGTTGATCATGGTTAATTGTTAACCTATAATAAAAAATTCCCTTCGTCTAATATTAAGTGTTCGGATGCCTTCCGATGGATGACACTCTTCCTGCCTCGATCGATGAAGTGTGGGCTTGCCAAAGCAAGGTGCATTAATTTATCTTGGTAAGGGTGCGAGCAGATAATTGTGATATCCCACTGTCGACATCGGGTCTAGCTTAACTAGGTGACCTCAAAGGTTGAGTGCCTAGAGGCATAGGGTTGGCATGCACCATATGATGGATGCGAATAAGGAGTTATTCACCAACCATACAAGAATTGCATGAGGATTCAATTGGCAAGCGTTGCCTACCTAAATAACCACATTGTGAGAGAAAAGCCAAAGCTGACTCATTGTGTTGGTGAAATACGGATCTTGTCTACTAAGAGAGTAGCTCACATGAACTCTCTGAATTGATAGTGAGGGCTATTATTTCGAATAAAATAGTGGGAGTTTTAATTGAAGTCCAAATTAAAAAAAAATTGTGTTTTGAAATTTTGGTACTGATATTGTTCTGCATGAATTCTTGTAGAATTCCATGGCTAGTGATTCACACTCCACTCTGTCTCTGAGAGCCATCCTTGAGAAGGATAAGCTCAGTGGGACTAACTACATTGACTGGTACAGGAACCTGAGAATTGTTCTCAGGCAAGAGCGAAAGCTCTATGTCTTGGAAGAAGAAGCCCCCGAGGTGCCGACCGGGAATTCTTCCTGTGCTGATAAAGATACTTATAAGAAGTATACTGATGATTCCTTAGACGTCGAATGTCTTATGCTTGCCACCATGAACTCTGAGCTTCAGAGGCAACATGAGAACATAGGGTGCAAGGAGATTGACGAGCATATCAAGAAAATGTTTTAAGGGCAGGCTCGTCAAGAGAGGTTCGACGTCACAAAAGTGTTGTTTCAGTGCAAGATGGGAGTTCGAGACTCAGTAGGGACTCACGTACTCAAGATGATTGGGTATATAGAGAACCTTGAAAGGCTGGGTTTTCCTCTGGGTCAAGAGTTGGCCACAGATCTGATCCTGCAATCGTTGCCAGACAGTTATGAGCAGTTTGTCTTGAACTACAACATGAATGAAATAGACAAGACACTGCCCGAGCTCCTAGGCATGTTAAGAACTGCCGAGATCAACATGAAGAAGGCCAAGCCTCCCAGCCCCATACTGATGGTGCATAAGGGCAAGGGCAAGGCCAAGGGCTTCAAGAAGACGAAGGTGGGACCTAAGTCATATCTTGAGCCCAAGTCTTCTGCACTGATGAAAAAGAAGAGCATGGTGAAGGAAGGGAAATGCCACCACTGTGGCAAGGCTGGTCATTGGAGGAGGAACTGTCCTTCTTACATTGAGGGTCTGCAGAAAATGAAGGGAGGTATGACTTCCGCTTCAAATATTTACATTATAGAGATAAACCTTTTTGCTTCTTCATCTTGGGTATTGGATACCGGATGTGGTTCACACATTTGTACAAATGTGCAGGAACTGGAAAGGAGAAGATTGCTGAGTAAAGGGGAGGTGGACCTGCACATTGGCAATGGAGCAAGAGTTGTTGTTGTAGCCGTAGGGGTTTACCGTCTTTCTTTGCCCAGTGGGCTTGTAATAGAACTAGATAATTGTTATTTTGTTCCTGCAATAACTAAAAACATTATATCCATTTCATGCTTGGACATGATTGGATTTTCTTTTATAATTAAGAACAACTGTTGTTCTATATTTAAGAATGATGTTTGTTATGTTGTAGCCTAATTGTTTAATGGTCTTTATGTTTTGAACTTGGACCATCAGATATATAATATAGAAAATAATAAAAGACTAAGAACGAATGACTCAAACCCTACATATCTCTAGCATTGTCATTTGGGCCATATAAACGAGAAGCGCATATCCAAGCTCCATAAAGATGGACTTTTGGACTCATTTGATTATGAATCATTTGAGCGATGCGAATCTTGTTTGTTAGGCAAAATGACTAAAGCCCTTTTCGCTGGTTATACTGAGAGGGCTGAGGATCTCTTGGGTGTTGTACATAGTGATGTATGCAGACCCATGAGCTCCATGGCTAGAGGTGGGTATTTATACTTCGTTACGTTTACTAATGATTTCAGTAGATACGGATATGTGTATCTTATAAAGTGCAAATCCGAGACCTTTGAAAAGTTCAAAGAGTTCAAGAATGAAGTAGAAAACCAGTTGGGTAAAAGGGTTAAAGCACTCCGATCTGATCGAGGTGGCGAATACCTGAGTCATAAGTTCCGTGATCATCTGAAAGAGTGTGGTATTGTATCACAGCTCACTCCACCTAGAACACCACAACATAATGGTGTGTCTGAGAGGAGAAATCGTACTCTATTAGACATGGTACGTTCGATGATGAGTCATGCAGACTTGCATGTTTCCTTTTGGGGTTTTACTTTAGAGACTGCTGCTATAAGACTGAATCGCGCTCCAACGAAAACGGTTCTGAAGACACCATATGAGATATAGACTGGGAAGCGTCCTAGTATGTCGTTCATTAAAATTTGGGGCTGTGAGGCATACGTGCGACGTCAAATGCCTGACAAGCTGGAACCCAAATCGGATAAATGCTATCTTGTGGGACATCCTAAGGAAATGAAAGGGTTTTACTTTTACCTACCATCCGAGGGCAAAGTGTTTGTCGCAAGGACTGGCATCTTCTTTGAGAAAGAGTTCTTATCAATAAAGACTGAAATGGTAGAACTTGAAGAAGTTCAAGAACCACAAGTAGTGAATGAACCGGAATTGGATTCTGAGACAGGACTACAAGATGTTGTAGCTAGAGAACCTGCTCAAGAAACACAAGTCCTACGTAGATCTAGTAGACCTAGATTTGAGCCTGAGAGATATGGATTTCTTGTGTCTCAAATAGGTAATGTGTTGCTTATGGATCATGATGATGAAACAGCAACCAACCAAGAGGCTATGAATGGACTGGACTCCGACAAATGGCTTGAGGCTATGAAATCCGAAATGGACTCCATGTATGCAAACCAAGTTTGGAACTTGGTGGAACCACCTGAAGGGGTACGTCCCATAGGGTGCAAAAGGGTCTTCAAGAAGAAGACCAAAATGGATGGGAATGTACAGACATTTAAAGGGCGACTGGTGGCTAAGGGTTTCAAGCAAATTTATGGTATTGACTATGATGAGACCTTTTCCCCTGTTGCCATGGTAAAGTCCATAAGGATATTGCTGCGTATTATGACTACGAGATCTGGCAGATGGATGTCAAAACGGCTTTCCTTAATGGAAACCTCCTTGAGGAAGTGTACATGACACAACCCGAGGGTTTTGTATCCCCAAATGAAGCCACTAAAATATGCAAGATGAATAGGTCCATTTATGGACTGAAGCAGGCCTCTCGAAGTTGGAATCTTCGTTTTGATGAGAAAATCAAAGAGTTTGGTTTCATCAAGAATGAAGATGAGCATTGTGTTTACAAGCAAATCAGTGGGAGCGTTGTTGTCTTCCTAATATTGTATGTATATGACATACTGTTGATTGGGAATGACATTCCTACCCTGAAAGTTGTTAAGAACAACTTAGGGAACTGCTTTTCTATGAAGGACTTGGGTGAAGCGACTTATATACTCGGTATTAAGATTTATAGAGATAGATCAAAGAAGTTGCTGGGTTTGACCCAGAGTACATACATCGAGAAGGTGTTGAAGCGGTTCAACATGCTTGAGTCCAAGAAAGGATTTTTACCCATGTCTCATGGTGTGAATCTCTCTAAGGACCAGTGTCCAAAATCTTGTGAAGATAAGGACTGCATGAAGTTGATTCCATATGCTTCGGCAATTGGATCAATCATGTATGCAATGTTATGTACTCGACCCGATGTCTCCTTTGCTTTGAGCATGACTAGCTGGTATCAGTCAGACCGGGGTGAGTGTCACTAGATTGCAGTCAAGAATGTCCTGAAGTACTTGAGAAGGACAGAGGATGTGTTCTTGGTGTATGGTGGAGAGGAAGAGCTCGTTGTAAGTGGTTACACGGATGCTAGCTTCAAAATTGATAGGGACGACTCAAAGTCTCAGTTAAGTTTTGTGTTTTGCCTTAATGGAGAAGCTGTGAGCTGGAAGAGTTCCAAGCAAGAGACAGTTGCTGATTCTACAACAGAAGCCTAGTATATCGCTGCAGCTAACGCAGTGAAGGAGGCTGTATGGATTAGGAAATTCATCGGTAAGCTTGATGTAGTTCCTTGCATTATTGGTCCCGTAGTTCTCTACTGTGATAACAATGGTGCAATTGCACAATCTAAGGAACCTAGATCTCATTAGCTCTCCAAGCACATACTTCGGCGGTTTCATATTATTCGTGAGATTGTCGAACGAGGAGATGTGAACATTTGCAGAGTGCCGACTGAGGAGAATATTGCGGATCCACTGACAAAGCCTCTCGCGCATAGAAAGCATGATGGTCATACTAGATCAATGGGTATGCGATACCTAAATGATCAACTCTAGTGAGAGTCTTGTGGGTTGCATGTAAACATATATTCTGTTGGCTGTTTATTGTTTATTCATATGATGAATTATGTACCTAGATTTTTCTTAATGGCAAGTTCTTTTATTATGGTTTCTCTATGCGATAGTTAAATGTTAACATAATAAATACCCTTAGAATGTTTGCTTCCATAGGACATCAAGTACGTGACTTGAATGTGAGAGCCTATGATTTATTTGAAGCTTCATTCTTAAAAGGTCCCTGGTCGTTGTATCATCATAGAATCTAAGGGTGATGATGATATATTAAGACTAGCACGTGCGTTGACTGATGACCAGTTCTCATAGGTCATGATATTGTGATATCAAGTCATCATGTGGGTACTTGTTAATGAACAAGTTGTACTGGACAGACCCAACCTGAGACTACTTTGTGGATTATTATCTAAAAGTGTCATGAGTAGGTCTCAATTGACAATGGTGTTGTGGTCCATTGACCTGAAGTCACAACATTCATCAAGTGAGGAAGAGCGTGCTTTGATGCCATCTAAAGTATTCCTTGAGAAAGGTTGATGATAAGGGTGGTTGTTGGGCACGTTATGAATCATTTAGGTGTTTGTGTGTGAGCAGATATGGGATTTGTCCTCCTATATGACAGGAGTTGCATCCATGGGACCCTTGATGGAACTTGACTGAGAAATGCATGACCATGCTTTGTTGAGTCAATATGTGATATTGGACTCACCATTCTTTGGAAGTCCGTTCTAGATCAAGAAACTTGGATTGAGCTATTATGAGGGTGGCACGGTCCATGCCTCTAGTTCTTTCTGGATATAATGGACAAAGGGACAAAGACAACGCTGGGACATTGTTCATAAAGGCTTATGAGTTATGAACTCTTATTGCTTGGGGAGCAATGATGCATTGCTAGATGCCGCTCATTGTTTGTGAGGTTTTTGGTTTGATACTTTCAAGATTAAGTGGGAGACTATTGGAGTTACCATGGTGATTTAGAAGTGGTCAAACATGTAATCTCACTACCAACGCGATATGAGCATGCAAGGTCGCACATAAGAGCATGTGGAGAAGTTGGAAGATTGACTATGTTGGTAAGGGTTACCAATCACCATACTGAATGGGGTCCGGCAAATGTTGCCAAGGGAAAATCGTCGAGAGTCGACGGGATTTGTCGAGTATGGTCGACTAAGGCAAAATTGTCGAGAGTCGACGGGAGTCATCAAGTATGTCTTGCCGACTAAGGCAAAGTCGTCGAGAATTAATCTGCTGATTCGTCGAGAATCGAGGACAGAGTCCTCGAGACTGTCTGCTGATTCTCGTCGAATCTGGCTGTTGGATTCTCGCCGAATCTGTCTGCTGATTCCTGCCGACTGATTCTCGCCGAATCTGTCTTCTGATTCCCGCCGACTGATTCTCGCCGAATATGAAACCCTATGCTGTGTGGTCTGCGGATAGCGATTCTTTTAGGTTTGTTTATACCTTGGTATAAATAAGGACTTAGGGTTTTGGGAGGAAGTGTGAATCGGGCTTTTTTTCCTGTGGATCATGTCTAGCCCGACGGAAAGCATTCCGTCGTTCTGCCGATCCGCTGATTCCCTAACCCCGCCGGACGGAAGCGTTCCGCCGCCCGTTCGCTCCGCCGACCACCTCTCTGGCGACGGTCGCCAGTGTTGCTCTTCCTGGAGCGGACCTAGCAGTCCGTGGAACTGCAGGGTGTGGTTGATCTCCTTCCCGACCCTTCGTGCGACGAATCTCGGTGTTCTCCTGCTCGTGTGGATTTCTGCAGAGACGTAGACGTTATTCTACGTAGAACTCGCCACCGACAAGGACTCAAAGCTTGGAGCATCTCCGTTGAGTTGTGACTCAACGCCACTAAGGTAATTTTTGCCTAGTTGTTTGTTAACTTCTTGATTCAACATTCATGGCCCGATCCCAATCTCTTTGGGTTGTTCTTGATTTTTATTTCTTCCGCTGCGTGCACAAGTGTTGTGCCATCCTCATAGAGAAACCCAACAAATATATATAGGAATCTTCCTTTGCAATGGCTAGAAAAGTTATTCCATACCGGGAAAGTCGCGGTTTACTATACATGGCGATTTGGAAGAGTGAATCAGAAATATGAAATTAGGAAGAAAATAACCCTAAGTATAATTTGTCAATTATCGTTGAGTATAGCCATTTATACTCGTCGAACTACATATGAATCTCGATGAAAAACACTTAGAGAATTTCAATCTAGTTGAAATTATAACTCAAAGCTTAGCAAAGACAAACTCGACGAATTCGACGAGTATCAGCTGATATACTCGATGCATGAGCTAAGCTATATTCGACGAATCTGACTTAGAAAATTCTAGAGAAGTAAATTTGGAAACTCAAAGTTATACCCAATGAATCTTGATGAATTCGGCGTGTATCGACAAGTACATTCGACTAATTCGACGAGTATCATAAGATACACTCCATGATTTCTATGAGTATACTTGATGATACTCGACGATTTTTACTTGATAGATTTTTACTTGACAGATTTTCCAACTCTCAGAGATTTTACCCTAAGTAAATATGACGAATTCGACGAGTGCTAGTAGGTATACACGACGAATTCGATGAGTATATATGAGTATACTCGATGAATTCGACGAATATCCCTTATGATACTCGATGAAGTTTACTTGGGTAAAATTCTATTCTTCTGAATCCAAGTCTTTGTCCTTCCTTGATTCTTCTAATGCACTTGGGATATAAGTACACCCCAATAGAGAGATTGCACGTTAGGCAACACATTGGCCTACACAATGAAGGATTATATTGTATAGTCCTGTGTTTACTAACCCACCGTATCCTGACATCAGTGTGTACTTAGCAATATGGACCTGCAAGCACTTAAATAAACACACAACATCAAATACAATCTTAATTAATCTTAGCTTAAGAGGACCCTTCTTCAAATCAGGGTGATTATGGATACAATACCCAACAGGAACACATGCATCCATACAATCCAACTATATGCTTATCAATTATTAAATGGAGAAGAGAATGGGAATTCCTCTATAAGACATAAATGCACAAAAAATGCGCTAACTATATACACAAAAAATGTGTTACCTAGCCTTATTATGCTCAATGATCACACAATTCAATTCCAACTGATTTCAATATGAAAATAACATAAAGATGAGAGATAAGACATAAAAACTTTGTTAGAAAAGAGCATAAAATATTATATGATATTCACTCATCAAAATCCGCATACTTAATTTATTGCTTGTCTCGAGCAATCTAGCTATCTAGCGGGAGTAAAAGAGGTTAATTACCAATCAAAATCAGAATAGGATAGTGGGCTGAGAAGTCTCATGTCTATGGAGAATAAAAATAGGTTAAAAGAAATCTCTAAGTATATATACTAACTACAATATATTTAAATTAACTAACAAAAAGCTATATCCACTTTTAAGTGAAAGAACAAACAATCATCCCTATGCATAGTGCAAATGAGAGTAGCAACACTGTGTAAGATATTATAAGCTCAGAACTACTAGAGTGGCCTTTAAAGAAATCCATAGATGATGATAGTCATAGACTCGCCCAATCACACCATCTCCACTATACTCGACACCACCTAACTCTACCTGCCATTAAGGCTTAAATAAGATGCATTTGAGGCTTAGGCTTAAGGTGGGTATATCAAATGATAAACCAAAGGGCTACTCACACTTAAGCAAAAAAGTTTTGAGCTCCCAATTAAATAACTACTGATGGCAATGAATAGGTGATTGACACCCCCAGACTTAGACTTGAACACATGGGGTCACTCACCACTTGCTAACACCAAAATAAATTAATTTAAACTCTTTTTTCCTTTTAATTATTTTCAAAAATAATTTTCACCATACAAGCACCCAAATATGCGTTTTTGGCTTTCGACCACATCAAAAAGCAACTCCTAAATTCAAAAATCATGAATGTATACTTTTAAGCTCAAATTTTTAAGTGTGAGAATAGGTTCAACCTTTTGTCTTTGGTGAAAATGATGATGGGGGTGAATCAATAAAATTGGTGGCAGGCACAAAATTATCTTAGCAAATGTAGTTCGCGTAGTTATGGATTCTGATAACTTCTCAAAAACAAGTTATGTTGTTCCTTAATTTTAATCATTTTGATTAATGTTTTTGTAATTATGATTTAAAATGTATCAAAAATAAGTGATTTAGTATTTGGTGAAAGTGTGGGTATTATTGTCATTTTAATATATTTTTGTTGCATAAAAGTTCGAAGTTTCCACCTTGAAAGATCAATGGTTGAGTATATTTTAAGTCCACAGAAAACATTACAGCTGAGTTGTAACATTTTATTTACAGTTCATAGCAGTTTTTAGAAGTGTAGAAAATATGTTAAAACATTTTTCGCAGTTCAGAAAAATATGTTGCACCATTTCGGCGGGAACAAAATTTTGAAATCCAAAAATATTCAAATTTGGGATGTTATAATGGCAAGAAGAGGCATCTATTCAACAATTAAAATATTCCTTTATGACAAAGAAGTCCATAAAGGGCTAAGGAGGGATAAAAATACAATCTTTTCTCCATCTTCATCAATCATTTAAGAGGAGAACTAGGGTTTCAAAGAAAAGGAGGAAGAGCCGCACGGATCTTCATCAAAGAGGGATTTTACACAAGTTTGAGTGGAATTTCTTATAGCATTTAGATCTCTAAACATCATGTCTTGTAAGATCTCTCTAATTTCATGGTGTATCTCTCAAATTATGAACTAATTTCCTAGGTTTTGTATTTTGAGAGTACTTTGTTTTATTTTGATGTGATCACTGTTTTTATTTCTGTTTATGAGATTTTGGTGTGATATCTTTATTTACTTTTTTATTTTGATGGAAAAACTTTTGGATTATATTTTAATTTTATTCTCCGCTTTGAGATTTGAGAGATGAGACGCATGAGTCTATAGAAGAAGAATATTGTACTATGTTGTGAGATTTGAGATATGAGTTACATAAATTATTAACAATTGTTTTCGGCCCTTTTTTACCACACTTCAAGATTCGAGAGAGAAGAGACGTAAGTGTAACATTAACTTAATATAGTGTAGAAGGGAGAAAGAGATTTCACTTGTACATTATCAACTTGGATTTTTATTATTATTAATATTATTTGTTTCACCTGAGTTAGAGATGACAAGGGAATGAGAGATATAGTGATTTCCGATATTGAGAGATACAGATATAGTTATTATTAATTTATTTTAAAAATCTCTCATATTGATGGACTTGGATTTAAAGAAAATATTAGGTAGTATTTGTGAGCGTTAAATTAATCACTTTTCCATGGGAATGAACTAAATTCACTTTATATTACTTGAACAAACACATGCACTTGCATAATTTACACATATGTTTTGGGCTTAACAAGTTTTTTGTGCCGTTGTCGGGGAGGTGTAACTAATTTAGTGTCTTTTCTTACAATTTTAGTAAACACTGAGTATTTAGAGCTCAAGTTGCTATTTTATTCTTATTTTTATTTGTAATGTTGTCTAGTACATGTCCTTATTTTACAAAAATTTAAATGGCATTTATTAGTTTTATTTTGTCCTAATCTATTTTAAAGTTTATAAAGCAGGTTATGTCTGAAATAATTTTCGTTTGTAGTTTATTTTTGCAAAGAAGATTAAATTTTATATATTCGCATCCATGTCAACACAAATAAAATAAAATATATACGCATGTGAGATGTGATTGGTGTGGATCGTTTAGTCATACTACTAATATGTGTTATATTGGGACCGTTGGGTATCATTCGTACCACGTAAAATATAAAGAATATTTTGGTCCCCAATATTGTGCGACAAATCATTATAACCTTATATTCCCACGTCAAATAGTTCCTCGATCTTATAAATTGACTCCATGGTTGTCGAGCAGTAATATTAGGAAGTGTTTATTTTGTCATAGTACGGACCATATCTCGAAGTATTGTTTTGCTTACAAAAGACAGAGTGAGAAAGATTACTAATCGGGAATCTAGATAATGTCTACTACCGCAGTACCACTATGTTTATGTGAGACTAATGCGGATAAGCCCCTCATAATTGTGGGCTCCTATATCGATATTGATGTGTCTCCTCCCCATACACATTCATTACCTAGTTTTGATTAACCCACGAAGGAACCCGAACTTATATTTTCTGAATTAGATATTAGTTTCCTCCATTTTATTTTAAAAATGTTTTTACACCTATGTTTATCGATCCAGCAGAAGATTTTGCACTGGGTAAGGATCAAGAATCTGAGATTGTGCTAAAGTGGGATGAAGATCTTGATCTCTCCATTGGGGGGAATGATTCTTTGGAGCATGATAATGCATCAATGTGGGATAAAGAGGATACCCTTTCTAATGAGGAGGTTTGCATTTATTCATTGGATGAGGAGGACCAACTCACCACCGAGACCCTTGAGTTCTCGGGTTTCCCTTATTATGAAGCTTATGATAATAACATCAATCAATATTTAGAACCTGTTGGGAGCGAAATTGAGATCACTCCCATGATTAAAGATCATTTATGTCTTTCCTCTATTTTATTTTCTTACCCCCCTTCCATTATCTGAGCGTGTGCATGTTGAATTATCACGGGTACTTCAGGAGGGCATGGAACATTTTGCTCAAATAAATGATGAAAGCATCTCCTTATGTGAGGAGGTTTATTCCTCCTCCATAGGGGAAGCCCCAATCATTATCTTCTCTCCTTGCATCCTTCCTGTTGATTATGATACCTTGTTGGGCAAGGATATTTATTTTGATGAGATGAGTGAGGAGCACTCCTCCTCTTCTTACTTTTTATTCCCTCTACCCGTGAGGTGTAAGTATAGATATTTAGGAAGAGGTAGTTTTTTTATCACCGTATCGGTACCCTCTACTGATGCGAGTATTAGACCAGTTACATGTTCATTTTTCCTTTCTTCATCCAAAAATTTAGAATTTTAAAATTTCTGAATAAGTCATGTTGGGGAAATAATAAACCTAGTGGTTATCTTTTTTTACCACATATTGTGTTTTAATTTTACTATTTTTGTTTTTTAGTCTTCTAATAAATTAGATGGTACTGGGAGACAACCCAAATTTATGTGATGTTCTTTTTTCATTAACGTTTGCTTATTTTTCCTTTTGTTTTAGTTTACCATTATAGTTTGTTTTTTGGAGTTCACCACGACAGATACATTTCTTTTGGACTTAACAACAGGATATTTATCTCATTTCACCTCCTATGTATGCAAGGGAAGATATGTGAACACTCTTTGGATTGCAGATTTTAGGGGGGGTATTTAATTTCAGTTCTTCTATTCTCATTGATTAAATGGTCCCTGTTTAAAATAAGTACTAAAAATGTTTTTCATGCTAAAAAATAACATTGTTACTATGGGATAGCAAAGCCATAAGTGTGGGGTGGTATAACCCCTACAAATTGGGTGAAGAATAATCTGATTGAACACGAATTTAATGATCTTAACTCTTGCTTAAATTAATGAATAAGCTATTCTAGTTATTCAATGATAATTAATTTATATGACTAGACAATCCTAAGAGTTCAAAATATGAATTTGAAGTTAGTAAGATTTTTTTGGTAAAGCTCTCTTAAACTTTATTTATGCATGATTCTCTTTGAAATAGTTTTACTTCCTGGCAATCTTTTGAAATTGACTTCTAAAAATAATCGGGAGGGATGAGCAAGAACTAAGGTAATGATGTAAGTCAAGACACATGATTATGCAGTTAATCCATTTCATTCATCCACTAGATCCTTTGAGATTAAACCTTTTCATTTTGATACACATTCATACATGCTTAAATTCCCTACATTCTCACTAGTTGCATCTTAAAAATAGGCATTTATGAATGTTTTAATCTAAAAAAAAAGAGGCCAGGGGGAAAATGGTTAAATGTCATAGTGTTATGTGACATAAGCATGTATACACCTACTTGGAATGATCTCAACTATGATCTTATATAAAAAGGGCAAAATTTCATAGTGATATGTGACCTAGTTATGTGATCATACTTGGAATGATTCCAACCTTGAAGGATAAAATAAGGATAAAAAATGGCATAGTGATATTCGATCTAAGTATCTATACACTTACTTGAAATGATCCATAGTATGGGCATAAAAAATATGTTGTTTGAGAATTAAACCCCATAATATAGTGAATTATTAAGATTATTAACTAGAAAATTATAACTCCACTATCAAAGCCCTAACCATGAATTTCTAACAAAGCCAAGTCCAATCTTACTTTAGATTAAACTACTAAATTCTTGTGGAGGCTAAATCAAAACTTAGCTTATTCTTATCCTTTCCTATTGATGCAGAGGTCTAATGAGAATAATTTCATGAGAGTAAAAAATATTAAAGAAAATCACACGCAATACTAGAATTCTTAATTGGGCTTTATATTTTATCAAACTAATGGATTTGTGAATGTTTGAACTCTTACTGATTTATAAGTTTATCAGTTAAGTAAAACGAAATTCTTGAGTAAGCTTTAATTAATTATTTGTCAAGGAAAAAGATCATTTGACTTTGTGTTTTGATGCTATATTTTCATCCAATTTATTATAATGATTTATCTTTGTTTGGGACTAGCAAAGAGCTATGTGCGGGGGTGTGATAACTTCTCAAAAAGAAGTTATCTTGTTCCTTAATTTTAATCATTTTGATTAACATTTTTTTTAATTTTGACTTAATATATTAAAAATAAGTAATTCAATATTTAGTGAAATTGGGGGTATTATTGTCATTTTAATATGTTTTTGTGATAAAAAGGTTTAGGGTTTCCACTTCAAAAGATTAATGGTTGAGCATATTTGAAGTCCGGGTAAAAAGTTATAGTAGAGTTGTAATATTTTATTTGCAGTTTGGAGTAGTTTTTAGAAGTGCAAAAAATATGTTACAACATTTTTCACAGTTCAGAAAATTATGTCGTAATATTTCAGCGGGAACAAAATTTTGAAATCCAAAAATATTTAAAATTGGGATATTGCAATTGCAAGGGGAGACATATATTCAACAATTAAAATATTTCTTTGGGAGAGAGAAGTCCATAAAGGGGCTATAGAGTGATAAAAACACCATCTTTTTCACCATCTTCATCAATCATTCAAGAGGAGAACAACGATTTCGAAGAGAAGGAGGAACCACATAGATCTTCATCAAAAAAGGATTTTGCACAAGTTTGAGTGGTATTTCCTATAACGTTTAGATCTCTAAACATCATGTCATGTAAGATCTATCTAATTCTGTGATGTATCTCTCAAGTCATGAACTAATTTTATAGGTTTTGTATTTTGAGAGTATTTTGTTCTATTTTGATGTGATCTCCGTTTTTATTTCTATTTATGGGATTTTTGGTGCGATATCTTTATTGATTTTTTATTTAGATGGTAAAACTTTGGGATTATTTTTTCATTCTATTCTTCGCTTTGGGATTCAAGAGATGAGTCGCGTTAGTCTATAAATGAAGATTAATTTACTACACTACGAGAATCGAGAGATGAGTTGCGTAAATTTTCAACCAAAGTTTTTGGCCCTTTTTACTGCACTTTGAGATTCGAGAGAAGAGAGACCTAAGTATATCATCAACTCAATATAATGTAGAAGGGAGAAATACATTTCACCTCTACGTTAGCAACTTTGACTATTATTATTATTATTAATATTCTTCATTTCGCTTGAGTTAGAGATTACAAGGGAATGAGGGATATAATGATTTCTGATATCGAGAGATACACATCTCTGTCTTAAAATCGTTGCAGGAAAGAGCACCAAGTTGTCTCATAAATATCTTATTTCCATCCATCATAATAGACTTAGGAAATCAAAATATAAGAGTGTTTTCTCATCATTTGATAAAAAGTTATTTTATAAAGTCATTGTTAATTTTCCTTAGAGTTTTAATTTATTTTCAAAATCTCTCAAATTGATTCACTTGATTTTAAAGAAAAGGTTAGTTGGTATTTGCGAGCGTTAAATTAATCATCTCTCTGTGAGAACGATCTTTATTCATTTTATATTACTTGAACCGACACGTGCTCTTGTGTAATTTACACATCCGTTTCAGGCATATCAGATGCATAAGCTCAGACTATCCAAGAAATGCCTAAATATTATAGGTAGAGTTAATTACTACTAAGTGCATATACTTCGAAGGTCTCTAGGGGCGAGTTCTAAACACCGAGAAAGGAAAACCCTCTCATCATGACCGTAGAATATAGCACTAGCGCTGCTATAAACAACTCTTACCCTTGTGTCATACTCGATTGCGTTCTAATGAGAAGTGGATATAACCCAATGATAGTTAAAAAATATATATTATGTTTAATATGTAAAAATTAACTCTAAATCTATTTCTATCCGAGAATATGGGCACTCGACTAGGAGCACTCTATGAGTCAACAATTCACGAACCAATTTCAAAATTTTGATCATAAATTAAGTTAACCTACCTACCTAAAGATATTAATTCCATGAGTCAACAATTCACGAACCAATATCAAAATTTTGATCATAAATTAAGTTAACCTACCTACCTAAAGATATTAAAAAGCATAGGAATAATAATAATTAAAGCAGTAACATTTTGGGAGTGGCATAAGATGCAAATGAGTGAATGCAATTTAAAATTTTAACTTAAACGAAAACAAATGGAGCTATTTTTGAAATGAAGCAGCGCTAATGGAATGCAAATGTAAGCGAAGTGCGAGCGTGGCTAACGGAAAACTACCCCCTTCCCCCAAAAAACTTAAACTAAGCATTGTCCTAATTAATGTGCACAAGTATACTAAAATTTGAGGAGAACGCAAGAAAAGTAAGCTGAGATAAAAAATTCAGCACTCATGCCCGAGAATGGGGCATCCGGGAAGATGTTGAATTTCACTGTTACATTAGAAAATCTGCCCCCAGTTTCAACTTGGCAAAGTAAGAAATAATCAATGTCAGCCTCCTGCATGGGTTAGGCACACAATACACAAACAATGAACACTATATAAACTATGGAGGTATAAAGGAAAGTTAGTAAAACACTCTACAACATCACAACATGATAACAAGCAAAAACACAATACATATTATGAGAGACAGGAAAATATCCAAATAAACATAAAATGCACAATCAAAGCATCCACAGATGTTGATGGTTCACAAGTCACCATTAAGAAAAGTCTCACAACTTTATTGTTGATTTATTACATACCAAAATAATAAAGGAGAGTTAAAAAGAAGAGTAGCTAGAAAACCCTGCTAGAGTATTGGGATGACAATCAGTCATCATCCTAAGGCAGGGAAGAAGGCGGGGCACGACTATGCAAACTGATGGGGGTGGAATATTGAGACCCATCCTAAATGCCTGCTGGTATATGAACTCTTACGTCCATTATACAACCTCGGGCGAGCGAGACGGAGCCAAATGCTTGAGGAAGGAAGCTAGGCGAGATGGCCCAGGGCGGTCGTCAAGCCGCAGGGCGAGTGGACCCCGGCAAGAAGGACAGGCAAGAGGGCCCAGGAGAGAAGGGTCTGAACAAAAGCTGCACCAGGAGGTAGGCGAGTAAGTACCAGGGAAGGAGGCACTCGCGGATAAGTAGTCGACTCGCCTTGCGAGAGGGCTCCAGAGGGGAGCTCTCGCTAGCGAGGCGGAGCTCTCGCCAGGCGAGAGGACCCCAGAAAAGGGTTCTCGCCAAGCACCGGTTCGGTTTAAGATCGATTCGGGTAGGGTCGGGCTTATCTTGTAGCCCTATGAGATTTTACGCTTTTGCCCTGGGTGGGTTGCATATAACCCCTCAGAATAGTGGAGTTTGGCTGTTGGCAGACCCGACTAAGGATATTCTAGTATTTTAAGGACAGCTCTATTTGGTTATTGGCAGTTATAGTTCAGAGGCATATAAAATAGACCGGGAAGGTGCCTTAGAAAAAGTACATTCATTCCTAACTCTCCTTCTCTTCTTCTTCTAAGGCACCTAGCTCAGCATTGGCTAGGGAGGGGAAGAATTTCTAATTCTTCCGGGTACGAGGTGGGACCTCCGCATTGAAGCCCCCGGCCTAGTCTTTCGAGAGCCTTGTCGAGAGGATGGTCCAGAGAGAGTAAGTGTGAGTTGCACCTCTAGTTCCGAGCTTTAGGAGGGACTGACCTTTTTGGTTCCAACATCCAGAAAGTTGCAGCTTCTAAATCCTCAAGGGGCTCATTGAGATACGGTGAGACATACGATTGATGCCCCAAGGTTGAAGAAGAAGCTCCAAACTCCGGTGTCGGAGGGGATCGAATATGATCCCTAGTATGCGGGTTAGCTCTATTGTCATGCACGGGCTACTGAGGTGTAGGAGGTTCTGCACCCGTCACGTCGGGCTAGTCATCCTCTTTGTCAGCATCGAGCCTAATGATCTCATATCTTTGATTCTTCTTCATCCCTACTACACGTAGTAATAAAAAATGCATCATAGCCTGGAGCGTGATCCGTTTTCTTTAAATCACAAGTCCATCAAAGGAAGTTGGCCCCAAATGCCCAGCCTCTTTGCAATTCTGGTCATAAAGTGTGCACCCCCAATCGCTCGAAGGTGGGTATAAGTGTCCCGATGCTCCAGATAATGGGCCAAGATCTGACCAAAGTGCAAAGGATAGTAATCACTCATTCTATAGAGGTGTAGGAGGTAAGACCATCCTATAACATTCTAACTCAAGGGACAAATGATAATGGAGCGTCCGATTAAATATTTTATATATCGAAGAGCATGGGAGAGGATCGCGGTGGACTTCGCTGATTAGGCTTCATATAATTAGTTGTAGCAAATAAAAGAGGACCATACCTCATAAGTCCAAGCCCCCCTAAGGAAAATTCGAGGGAAGATCACTAAAACCGAGGCTAATAGTAGTCTCCTGGGAGTAGAAGCTCACAAGTACCCCTAGTTCTGCAATGGACCAGTGACGCATGGTACTCAGGATACAGAACTCTATTGTTAAAGGCCGCCCTGAGGGGTTGATATCTTTAAAAAAAAGTGCACATGAACTCCAATGTGAGTTCTCAGAATCTTTCTTAATAGTTATCAAATGCGTTGCTCCAGTGTCCAACCCTAAGTAATTGCCTAACTTCCTATGCAAGGTGACCGCCATCACTAAGCTTACGAAGAGCATTCTAATAAACACACCTTTGCGATATGAAGGGCCTCTCACTGAGCTTCTTAAAGTATCATAGATGCTTTGTGCTTTGAAATATTGGCATTCTCTCTGTGGGGGTGGAGGAAGATGATCCTCCTTGACATTTATAGGCAACCACCTTCTTCCTCCCATGCTTGGATGGATCCATGGATAAATGGAGGAACTTTAAAGGGTAGTGGAAGGAGGGAGCATAAGGGAGGAATAAATGGTAAGGGGAAACCTTGAACTTTGACGGAGAGGGAGGGAGAATCACACGAGAGGCGGAAGGCTAAGGTCATGTACAAAACGAGTGTTGCAATCCAAATAATCAATTTTATAATTTTTGCAAACTGCACGACTAGTGGTTGTGCGGTTGCGCATGACCAGTGGTCGTGCACGAAGTAATTTACTTGATAAATTGGAATTTTTGTATTATGGCCCTCAAACACGCATGAACCTTGTAGTGATGAATCAAGAATGTACTAGAGGCTTAGGGATGCGAACGATAGTGCTCTAGTACTATTAATATAAAAAATGAAAGCTAAAACAAAGCAGAAGAATTGCACGAGATAGAAAAAAATAAAGGATAACTACTGGAGTTAGTGTCTCCCAGCATGACTTATTGTAAAGTCCACAAGTTCCTTAACAGATCGGCGTATGAAATAAGAAATGCACATGCAAATTTATTAATATATATATAGAAAACGGTACCGATACAAAGATAAAACAAAAACATCTCTACCTGAATAATAATAATACCCGTGCCTTGTAGGTAGAGGGTAAAAAGAGGAGAAGGGGTAAGAAAACTCCCCTTCATTATTTGAACTTGTACTAATTAATGGCATGGGGGGTAAGAAAACTCCCCTCCATCAATGGGATGTAAAAATCCTACCATAAAAGATGGTTAGAGGTAGAATGACTACCCTTCTCCATCACCTTCTCCTACACAGGAGGGGCAGCTAAATCAAAAAACAAAATGATGGAGTAGGATGAGTAGGAGTGGTGGGAGAAAGTGGCTCCATATCATCGTTCTCCATAATACACATGGAAATGTTATCACTGATCAGAGCCTCCAACTAGTGTCTTTGTCGTGATAACATCAAGCGGGAAAGTGGAAACTCCGACCATTATAGGAGCATCCATGTCACGAGTGGTGAAAGTGGGGTCTTCCACAAGTGAAGACAGGTCTTCCACATGTGAAGAGGGAAGTTGTTCTTCACTAGTGGCTGCTTATTCCTACACCTTACCTGACGGGGTGGAGCAACCCAACAACCATATGGTTTCCAAGATAGGAATGGTAGAAGCAAAAAAAGGGGGAGGGGCAGTGGAGGATGGTTCAAAGGAGGAGCCCACAGTACTAATAATAGGGCATGAAGGGACTTCTATCACTAAGGAGGGAGGTTCATCTTCACTGGTGGTTGATTCTTCATGTATGGCAAGGTGCATAGTGGAATGTGATTTCATGTACAAATCCCACTCAAAGGAGCAGAGTTTGGGGGTATCTCACCTTCTAAAATTGCTCTTTTGCACAAGATGTATTGGATGTGGACAAACCAAAATGAATGTGATTGTATCCCAAAATCACGTTCACTCGAGTATGTTTGTTCATTTGGCACACTGAATCAATATGCCCTTGCCTCCCACAATAAGTGCAAATAAGAGGGGGCAAGTCCTCATTCGGATCATCCTACAATGATAACTCCAGAAGCACGTCAAGAGATATAAACTTACCGGATTTTAGGGAAGGAATAGAATTAATTTTGGGCGTAATAACCAGATCTACTATGTTGATTCACAATGAGGTGAGGGAGTGGGGTGACATGTATTCACCACATTGTCAACATAGTGATTGACAGGTTTGCTTGTCGAGGCTTCCACTAAACTCCCAAGAGAAATTAGGGGTTGAATAGCTACATCGTCGGCTGTTGGGTATTGTATCCACAATAATCTTGATTTGAAGTAGTGTCCCTTGAGCTAAGATGAATTGAGATTGTATTTGATGTTGTTTATTTAGTTATGTGCTTGCAAGACTCTATTGTTAAGTACTACCCAATATCAGGTTATAGTAGGTTTTGAAATACAGGACTGTACAATGGAATCCCTCATTGTGTAGGCCAATGTGTTGACTCACGTGTAATCTCTCTATTGGAGTGTACTTCTATTCCAAGTGCATTAGAAGAAACAAAGAAAAACAAGTTGCTACATTTAGAAGAACAGAATTTTTCCTTAAGTAAAATCCATTGAGTATAGTAGTGAATACTCGTCGAATTCGTCGAGTATACTCATGGAAACTCATTGAATTCGTCGTGTATACTTACTGACACTCGTTGATTTCATCGTATTTACTTATGGAATAACTTCTGAGTTCTTGGAAATTAGTTAAGTAAAAATTATCGAGTATCTTCATGTATACTCATCGAATTCGTCGAGTGTATCTATTGATACTCGTCGAATATATATGTCAATACACGACGAATTCGTCGAGTCTCTCTAGGTATGTCTTGAGTTCTCGAATTTACTTCTCTGGATTTTTCTAAGTTAAATTCATCAGATATCAAAGTTGATTCGTCGAGTATACTCATGGATATACAACGATACTTGACAAATGGACTTAGCGAATTTATTTTCTATTTTTTTGTCTGACGGGTTTCTACTTCTTAACGACAGGCATGCACAATACACGTGGATATTTCGTTCTTGGAAAGTACTTTGTAGCTGTTGGAGAAGGAATTATATAAATACCTAGGGTTAATTTGTTCAACTCGAATCGCTCATTCTTAATTTGAAATCATGTAAAGGTCGTTGTTCTCCGTCGCTCGTACAACCTTCAGAAAGAAAAGTTTGCGACCTAGCCTTGCACGATCAGCGATTCGTTCAAAGTGTTGATTCGACATATCTCTTCTTTAATCTTCTCCAAGATTTCAGATCGTGTTGGATCAGGAATTAAGATCAAGCTTTCAAGTTTCGTCTCAAGTCTTCTCCTTCTACAAAGCTATCAAGATTTCATTCTAGGAAGAAGAAGACTAAATTTGTTCAGAACTGAAGATTTAGATTGTTTTTAATCTAAAGAGTTGTAAAAATTTATTTTGAACTCCTGTACGAAATATCACTTCTGAGTAGTAGATCCTTGTTTTAGGATCGAGTTGTAGGAGAGGTTGTTCTCCGAGTTATAGGAGCGTTGTATCTGAGTTGTAGGAGTTGAAGCTTCGAGGTGTAAGATTTGAATAATCTGTGTTTTGGGGAGGTAGCCGAATCTAGCCCTTTATGGTAGATAGGCAAAGCGGGACAGTGGACGTACCCAAATCGGGGAATCACTATAAATTCTCTGTGTTTTTGTGTGCTTATTTTGTGCTAATTTTTATTCCACTAAAAGACGCAGAACTCATATATTTACCCCCTCTAGGTGATTTAGGTTGACAACTAGACACTTTCAATTAGTATCAGATGGGTGATGTTCGATATAAGGTTAACACCTTGAACAAGATCTCTGTCTAATTGTCAAGAGACACTGCTAGCTGCAATGGATAGAAGCAAGGATATGTCTTCGATGAAGTTGCCTACGTGCACTAAGGATAACTTCCCCATGTGGAAGGAGAGAGTCAGATTCTATATGGAAGCTGCTGATCCCCGCATATTTTAGATTATTGAAGAAGGCCCTAATGTTCCTACTCAAGCTTCTACCCTGAATCCTAACATCCAAGTTCCCAAGAAAATGATGGATTTGAACAAGGATGAAATAGCTCTAGTCTCCTTGGATAAAAAAGCAAAGAATATTATAGCCAGTCCAGTGGACGAATCAATATTGCAAAATATATTCCACTACAAATCTGCAAAGGAGATGTGGGAATGTCTCGTAGTTCTCATGGAAGGAACTCAAGAAGTTAGAGATGATCGTAGATCTCTGCTCACTCAAGAATATAAGGCATTCAAGCAAGGATCTAATGATAAAATTACTGACAGCTTTGAAAAAAAATTTAAGATCATCAACGGCCTTAGAAACTATGGTCGTACATTTACTAATGGTGAGCTCAACGATAAATTTCTAAGATCCTTGGCAAAAGACTTGGACACTATTGTGGTGGCCATATGGGAATTTGGAAAGCTTCCTGAGATTGATCCCCAAAACCTTTTCGGAAAGCTTCTTTCCTATGAATTAAAAATGAACACAAGGAAGAAGGAGGAGCAAAGCAACAAGACTTCAAGAAAAGAGATGTTGGTAGCTTTGAAGGCTGAAGGGTCAAGAAAATATAAAGTTGTGTCACCAGTAAGGACACAAGCTTCTAATGCCCAAGAAGATTCTGAGCCAAGCACGTCAGGCTCTGAATTGTCTGATGGATAATTCTCGCTAATCTCCAAACAATTCAAAAGACTGCTCAGCAAGAGGACGAAAATGAAAAATCAGTCCTCTTGCTCAGACTTCAGAAGATCACATCGTGATGGTGATCAGTCCAAGAAAGCTACAATAGAGATGACAGGTATAATTCGCAACCGAATAAACATTCTTCTTCTGACATAGTTTGTTATTGTTGCAATAAGCCAAGACACGTGATTGTGGAGTGTCCGTATAAAAAGAACGAAGGATCCAAGAAAGAAGAGAAGAGATCCTTCAAAGGTAAGATGAAGGAAGAGAAGAGCTTCGTTACAAAGAAGTCAAAGACTCTTAGTGATAGTGACTCAAGTGAGTCAATCTCTGATAATGAAGAAGCCTACTTCGGACTCATGGCTCAATCAGATGAGGAAGTAGGCGACTCCTAATTCAATAGGAAGGTAAATTCTCACACTATGCTCTCTGAATCTGAAACCTCAACTAATGGTCATGAAGACTACTCTTTTGAGGAAGATGATCTGACTTGATGGCTCAGCATCAAGAACTTTTGAGAGCCTTTGATAAATGACGCAAGGTAGTCAAAAAGCAATCAAAAAAGATTGCTTCTCTCAAGACAGTGGAATCACGTCTGAAGGAGGAAATTGCTGAATTAACACCTCTTAGAGATGAAGTTCACTCCTTGAAGGAGGAATTAAAATGCTTCGCTGAACTATTAAGTCAGAAGCAGAAATACTTAGATGAGCTAGAAGAAAATCTCTTGGTGGAAAGGAAACTTGTTGATAGTTACTCTAAGCCAAAAACCATTCTTCCTCTCATTGATGAATTTTCTGCTCCTAAGAAAGGTAGTGGTATTGGCAACATAGCTGAGAAAGGTAAGGCTACTAAGAGAGCCGCTACCAAAGGCAAAGGGAAAAAACCTCAAAGTCAACCCTCTATTAAGAAGGTTATCTTTCCCACAAATAAATACAACTTTGAGATGTCCAATGATCACTTTGCTAGTCCAACTTATGTGGAGCCTAAAAATTACTACCAAGGTTGGACCCATCCCCTAGACTTTGGTGCTAGTGCTTTCAAGACACCGTATGAAGAAATAACTCTCAAAGAGTATGATCCCTATGTTCATGGACTAAATTTTAAGAAACCTCCGAAATCAAAAACTATTGTCCCTAAGGATAAGGAGACAGTGAAGCCTTGTGCTTATTGCAATCATGATGCTTCCACCTCCGAGTCTGTAAAACCTTCTATAACTCATATTTAGAAGGTGAAGCAGGAATATAAGAGAAGGTACAATGGGTTTGACTGTTGGTGTTGCGGCAAGATTGGTCACTTTGTCGTAAATTGTTGGTTTCATCTAGTGAAAATTGAAACTCCACGAGTTAATATTACGAGACTGACCACTCGAAATGTTAATGTTCCTAGTGGTGTTAAGCTAATAAGGAACCAAGGACACAAATCAATTTGGGTTCCTAACGGAAAATGATTCATGATTGCAGGTATGTCCAAAGGACAACAAAATTCCAATTTGGTATTTGGACAGTGGATGCTCCCGGCACATGACTGGGACTAGAAGCCTATTACAAGAATATACCCCAGTCGAAGATGGACCAAAATTCATCTTTGAAGGGTCTAACTGGGGAATCACTAAAGGCTATGGTATGATTACCAATGGTATAGTTTTCTTCACATAAGTAACTTATGTTAGATGATTATAGCATAATCTCATAAGCATAAGTTAATTATGTGATAAAGGCTATATCATTGAGTTCTACAAGTACAAGTGTCTGATAAAATCGTCTTACAGTTTGGAGATATTCTTAACAGGAACTCGGAGTAGAAATATTTTCTGCTTAAATTTTCTATGTTTAGACAATTCTACACCAGTGTGCTTTTTGACAAAAGATAGTGCGTCTCTCTTTGACCAATGATATAAGAGATTAGCACATATAATTTTCAAAAATATTAGTATGTTATTTTCTCAAAACTTAGTGTGTGATGCCTCTAGCATTAAGTGCATTAAAGAGAGTCCATGTCAAGCATACCAAATGAGTAAGCAAACAAAGGATACCTTTAAGAGTATTGCTAAAAAAGCTTCTTCTAGAAGTTTATACTTACTTCACATGGATTTATTCGGTCCCATGCTAATTCACAGTTTTGGAGGTACAGTGTATGCGTTGGTCATTGTTGACAACTACTCTCATTTTACTTGGGTGTTATTTCTGAAACACAAGTCAGACACCTTCGAGGCTTTCACTAATTTTGTCTGGCAAATTCAGAATGAATTAAACTGCTCAGTGTTCAAAATTAGAAGTTATCACGAAACAGAATTTGAGTCTGGGGCCATGACAGTATTCTGTGGAAGTCAAGGTATCTTTCATGAGTTTTCCTCTCCGTATACCCCAAAATAAAATGGAGTTGTCGAGAGAAGGAATAGAACCCTCATTGAAGCATGTACAACTAATGTTGAGTGGCACTTTACTACTAGAGTACTTCTGGGCCAAAGCAGTCAATACAGCTTGCCACGTGCAAAATAGAGCATTAATCAACAAAATCCATCGTAAGACTCCCTATGAACTGTTGAAGGGTAGAAAACTGACTGTGACCAACTTTAGGATATTTGGCAGCAAATGTTTCGTACTTAACAATGGGAAGTACTATCGTACGGAGTTTAGTGAAAAGTGTTTTGAAGGTATTTTCGTAGGTTATAGTAGTCATAGTAAGACATATATGATTTTTAACAAGAAAACGTTGGTTGTAGAAGAGTCTATAAATGTTGTATTTGATGAGACAAGTATTCTCCATAGTAGCTCGTCTAATGTTATTGGTGTAGCTGCAGGTGCCAGGTTGAAAGTACTAAGCTTGGAAGAAGCGGTATAGGAAGATGCTTCAAGCTCAGTAAAAATCATCACTCCAAGTCTGATGGAAGAAGAACTACTAGATGAAGAACTCCTACAACCTACAAGAGATGCAACAAATGTAGCATAACCTGCTGGTGGGATAGGAAGGAATCTGGTGTTCATACACATAAGACATCACTGAGTTGATTAAATCATTGGAGAGCCAAGCGATGGTGTAAGAACTAGAATAGGTACTACTAACGAAGTATGACATCTCAGCTTTCTTTCTTAGGTTCAGCCAAAGAAATTTGAAGAAGCAAATAAGGACGCCTCTTGGATAATGGCAATGCAAGAGGAGCTCAACTAGTTTGAAAGGTGCAAGGTCTGGGATTTGTTACCAAGGCCCAAAGGATAGAATGTGATCAGTTCCAAATGGATATTCAGAAACAAGCTGGACGATAATGAAGTAATTATAAATAACAAAACCAGGTTTGTAGCTCAAGGATACAGACAAGAAGAATGAATCGACTTCGATCAAACCTTTGCTCCAGTGGCTAGACTCGAAGAATGTGGTTGTTCCTTGCGTATGCTGCTCACAAAGGCTTCAAGGTCTATCAAATGAATGTGAAGTCTGCATTCCTTATCGGCGATCTAAAAGAGTAAGTACACGTAGCACAACCCGCAGGTTTTGTCAACTCAACTTTCCCTGATTATATGTATTTTCTTAAAAAGGCTCTATATGATTTAAAGCAAGCTCCCTGAGCTTGGTATGAGATGCTATATAGCTTTCTTCTTGAGAACAAGTTTGCAAAAGGAAAGATAGACAAGACATTATTTCTTAGGATCCGTTCGTTTCAACGACATTGATATTAAAGTATTGGATTTGAGAAAACGAAAGCAATTTCCGTTGTTCGTATGAACAATTGTAGAGTGGAATTGGCTTTCTGGTGGAAAGTCGTTGATATTCATCAAAACCTAAAAACTCATTGGTTAAATGTCTATCTTCAAGTGTGGATATTGAGATTGTCAACATCGACTTTTCAAAAGAAGATAATTTTGTCTGCATGAATGAGATTTTTTCGGACCAGACATGATTTTTTTGCCCGGACGAGAATTTTTTGCACCGATGCAATTTTTTAGCAAGGACGTGATTTTTTCGCTTGGGCGCGATTTTTTTCGGTCGGCCGAGCTTTTTTCGCCAAGGCGCGCTTTTTTCAACCGGGCGCGATTTTTTCTCCCGGACTCGATTTTTTCGCCCGGGCACACTTTTTTTTGCTCGGGCACGCTTTTTCGCCCGGGCGCATTTTTTTCGCCCGGGCCCGCTTTTTTCGCCCGCGCATGCTTTTTTCGCCCGCGCACGCTTTTTTCGCCCACGCATGCTATTTTCGCCCGGGCGAGCTATTTTCGCCAGGGCGTGCTATTTTCGCCCGAGCGCGCTATTTTTGCCCCGACGCAATTTTTTTGCCCCGATGCGATTATTTTGCCCCGACTCACTTTTTTCGCCTGGGGGCAAAATTTTCGACCGGACAAATTTTTTTCGCCCCGACACGATTTTTTCGCCCCGATGCGTTTTTTTTCCCCGTGGGCGTTTTCTTCTCTCGGACGCGATTTCTTCGCCCGAACGTGATTTTTCGCCCGCGTGCGTTTTTCTCGCCCGGACGCGCTGTTTTCGCCCGGGCGCGCTTTTTTCGCCCGGGCGTGCTTTTTTCGCCCGGGCGCGCTTTTTTCGCCCGGGCGCGCTTTTTTCGCCCGGGCGCGCTTTTTTCGCCCGGGCGCGCTTTTTTCGCCCGGGCGCGCTTTTTTCGCCCGGGCGCGCTTTATTCGCCCGGGCGCGATTTTTTCGCCCGGGCGCGATTTTTTCGAACGGACGTGATTTTTCGCCCGGACGCAATTTCTTCGCACGAACGCATTTTTTTCGCTCGAACGCAATTTTTTTCCTAGACAGGACTTTTTCACCCGGACACAATTTTTTTGCCAATGCGCGCTTTTTTTGCCCGGACACGATTTTTCACGCCGGGGCAAAAAAATCGCGTTAGGGACAAAAAATCGCATTCAGGCGAAAAAATAGCATCCGGACGAAAACATCGGGTTGGTGCGAAAAACTCGCGTCCGGGCAAAAAAGTGGCGTCCGGGCGAAAAAGTCGCGTACGGGCGAAAAAGTTGCGTCGGGCGAAAAAGTCGCGACCGAGCAAAAAAGTCTCTTTCGGGCGAAAAAGTCATATCCGGGTGAAAAAATCGCGTCCGGGCAAAAAAATCGCGTCCGGGGAAAAAAAAACACGCCCGGGCGAAAAATCGCGCCCGGGCGAAAAAAACACGCCCGGGCGAAAAAGCGCATCGGGGCGAAAATATCACATTCGGGCGAAAATAATCGCGTCTGGGCGAAAATAATCGTGTCCGGGCGATAAAGTAACGTCCGGTCGAAAAAATGGCGTTCACGCGAACAAAGTCGTGTATGGGATTAAAAGTCGCGTCCGGGCGAAAAAGTTGCGTCCGAGTGAAAAAATTGCGTTCGGGTGAAAAAATCGCGTCCGTGCGAAAAAATTGCGTCTTGGCGAAAAAATCGCATTCGGACGAAAAATTTTGCTTTCGGGCCAAAATATTTTAGTTCGGGCAAACACATCGCGTAATGACGAAAAAAATCGAATTCGGACGATAATTGATGACAAGCGAAAAATCCGCGTATATTATTTTTAATTTAGAGTATTGACCAATGCCAACTCCTATGATTGAAAATCTTTCTGCAAACGAACAATAAAAAGTGATAAATGTGAATTCCTATGACAAAAAGTCATCATGCGGTCGAACAAAAGAATTGGATTTAAACTCAATGTCATTTCCCATGTCTATTGATATTGGATTGAAAGCCAATACTTCAATTTCAATGTCATTGAAATGAACGGACCCTTAGGGAAGTTAAAAGCAAGATTTTATTTGTGCAAATCTATGTCGAAGCCATTATTTTTGGCTCTATGGAGGACCACCTTTGCAAGAAGTTTTCTAAACTTATGCAAGGGAAGTTTGAAATGAACAGTATGGGAGAGCTGAAGTATTTCTTAGGACTTTAGGTGAAACAATATGAAGATGGAATTTTAATCACTCAGACGAAGTTCACCAAAGAGTTACTTAAGAAATTCAGAATAGAGAACGCAACCTCGATGAGTACTCCAATGGATTCAACTATGTCTCTCGACAAGGACGAGAAAGGGAAACCTTTTGATGAAAGTAAGTATAGAAGCATAATTGGGTCCTTACTCTTCTTACTGTTAGTAGACCCGACATATTATTTTCAACATTTGTGCGCGCTAGATTTCAGGTGAACTCTAAGGAATCTCATTATGTCGCTGCAAAGAGAATATTGAGATATCTTAAGGGTACACCAAATCTTGGCTTATAGTACCCAAGAAGTAATGACGCTGAGCTACTTGGATTTTCAGATGATGATTTTGGTGGTAGCAAGGATGATAGGAAAAGCACTTTCGGAACTTGCCAAATCCTCGGAAGAAGGCTTATTTCATGGAGCAGCAAGAAGCAAAATTGTGTGGCAACCTCCACTGCCAAGTTAGAGTATATCTCTATTGGTAGTTGTTGTGCACAACTTCTCTGGATCAGGAATCAACTTGAAGACTACAACTTGAAATTCAAGGAATTTCCTATGTTTTGTGACTCATCTAGTGTTATTGCTATTGCAAATAATACAGTTTCTTACAGCCGGACAAAGCACAACGAAATCAGATATCATTTCATCCGGGAGCATATGGAGAACATAGACATATCTCTCAGCTATGTCATGATGGATAAGCAAGTCGCAGACATATTCACAAAGTCACTAGACGAGGCCAAGTTCTAATTCTTCAAAATGAAGCTGGGCATGCTCAATAAGGAATCATGAAGATGACTAAGGAGTCAGAAATCTCTCAGTGAAGTATATCTCATAGAAGTCAAAATTTACGAAGGCAAATTCATCGAGTCACTCTCGTGAAATCTCGTCGATTCATCGAAATAACTCGTATTTCTTCAACAAATCTCGGCGATATTCGATGAATTCTTCTTGACTTCCATGGGATTTCGATGAATTACACTTCAGGTCATTTTTTATTGGATCCAAAGAGTCGCCCGGTTTAATGTACGTGTTTATTTCTCACTTCTAGAAACTTTAACTGTATATTTATATATATATATATATATATTTATATATAAAGTTTTTGGGTGAACACCTTCACATCATCAAAAGAGAAGGTACGAATCCCATCGATTCTTCCTTCCACCGCTTCAGATTCCGCGATAGTAGCTCGTCGTCTTCTCCGGTTCGTTCAACCTTCTGGATTTTAGATTTTCTCCATAGCTCCTCAAGGTACTAGTGGCTTGCTTGTAGGTGGAGAGCTTGTTCGAAAAGGTTTCGCTACGGCCAAGGATAAGTTCCAAAATGTCATACTCATGTTGGAATCAGCCGGTCTCTCCTTCGTTCTTGAACACCAGTGCAAAGTGTTATATAAGGATGTTCTAAAGTTCTTCCAAAATGCAAAGCTCCATCGTGAGGACACTCTCATCAAGAGCAAGGTCCAATAAGTCAGAGTCAATGTGAAAGCTTCCCTCCTCATGAGGTATCTACGGCTCCAAGAGTGTGAAGAGGAAGATCAGTTAGAAGACAGTGATTTCTCAAGGGCTCTATTATTTTGCGAACTACCAAGAGGAACTACAACATTCAAAAGAAAAGGGATGAATGATGAAGGAAAACTTCTATCAAACATAATAGGAAAAGTTCTTTGTGTAAAGTTAGATCTCATGATTACTTATCCTCAAACATGTTCAAGATTCTGGTCGCTATCATCTGCCGGAAACGAATTGACTGGGGAGCAGTATTATTTGGTAGAATAAAGGACAGTCTCTGCGAACCGAACTTTGGAAGTATACTCAGCCTATATTTGAATCAGCTTGACAGAGACACGTTTGACATGACAAAAGGAGTACCAGATCATCACCTGAAGAAGATTGATTCTTCAATTTTCTCAAGATGGGAAAGAAGGATCCCTAGGCAAGGTGGTCTCCTGGAAGTGCCCGAGGAAGAGGAGCAGCTTGTACTTGAGGATAGGATTCCGCCTCCTTCCCCCCATGAAATTCCTGAGAGCTCGAGTGCAGGAATTGAGGGGGAGTCTGTTGCGACTCAATTGGCCATTGATGTTCAAGTGCCCTTGGTTGTTCCTTTTGCTATAATGTCAGATTTTCTTGATGCAGTGGTTCAGGATGTTGAGGTTCAAGTTCCAGAAAAGTTAGTGTAGAGTCAGTTGATCTACTCACAGAGATTGCTGTTATTGGTCGTGCTGTTATTGCTGAGGTTGTGCCTAATGAGGCTGATGCTGAGATAGTTGTTGATGATGAGTTGGATGCTGCTGTTTTTGATGAGGTTGTTGATGAAGATGATATGATTGCTAATGTAAATGATTCAACTTCTATTGCTACTACAAAAAATCTGCTCGTAAGTCTCCCAAAGATTCACCCAGCTGTGTCTGAGGGGGAGCAGGCTCAGTACTCAGTGTCTATTCACACTAAGGTTGACAGGTTTATCAAACAACTATAAAGACAAATTGCTGCAATGCCAGGTGGACCTCTAGTGGAGGAAGAAGAATTTGTTGATATGTTTGATGAGGAAGGAGAAGCCGAGATGCTTCCTCCTGTTCTAGTTGCTCAAGATCCAGGACTATTATTAAAAGCTCACATTTACCCAATGGCAGAGTCGTCCAGTGATTTTGAGGAAAGTGCAGATATTGCCTCTCCCCCAAAAACCCAAATTGAAGATCTCCTAAGTACAAGTTCATATCATTACATTCTAAAGTCGATTGAGGCAATGATGTCACGACAACAAGCTCATTTTGATCGATCTCTGAATAAAGTTCAGAAGAAAGTTATGAAGAAAATAAAAGAGCCTGAAAGGTATATGAAAAACGGCCTTGCTGAAGTCAAGGTGCATTTTGATAAGCTGGAATCGAATTTGGATAGCTGGTTTGTGAAAGGTGGGCAAGCCATTAATCTCACTTTGGCTGGGATTAAAAGTAATTTGGATGTTCTCAAGAATTTTGATGAGAATGCCAAAATATTTATCAATGCCCAAAATGCCGGAATGGACCACTTAGATATTCAGATGGTCTATTACAGTTATGTGATTGCTGCTGAAGTAATTAAAGAAGTCAGAAAGGGGGAGGAAAAATTGAAAATTAAGGTTAATGTAGTTGAAGCCTCCATGAAAGAACAGTTTAGGGCTGTCAACTCTATAGTTACAATTACTTCAATTGGCTTCATGGACAACTGTTTGGTGGACAAGGTCATGCTGATACTAGGATGCAAGAACATATGATGCTTGATCCAGTACATGTTATGTTCATCCTGCTCAGGATTATTCTCAATACTAGTCAGACACTCAAGATTTCTCTCAATATAGAACAGATGCTCATGCTGCTACGGGACCAGAGATTCAAGTGGTTTAGGATGTCTCTCAACTAACTCCTAAGAAAAGAAAGTATGGTGAAGGCCCTTCTACTATCAGAACTGATCCCAATAGAGAACTATGTGAAGTGTGGAGTCCGATCTCAAAAAGTATCATCTTGGACACCTTCACATTAGTCGATGTAGGAAATGAAGACAGGTACAGTCACTATAGCATGGAGGAGTGGAAGAAACATGAAAAGTCCAATGCCAAGAGAAGAACTAACTTTAGAAAATTCAGAAGGAATGATCCAGATTCCCCTCCTTCGCCGCAAATGTATTTCCCAAAGCTGATGTTGCGGCCTCTCCACCACCACTTGAAGATGATCCAGACACTGAAATGCTATAACGTAAAGATTTTAAGTGACATGACGACTCCTTGGCCGCTAACGGAAGGCAACATTACAACCTCCGTCTGCGGCGCGCGAAGCCTACTTAAATACTTATTTGAAGACCATTTCAATTACTTTAAATGCTTTATTTTATTTAGAACTTGTAATATTTTAATTTCATGCATTTTTCATTTGGTGTGCTAATAGCCATTCGGATTTATGAGGTTTCATCTCAATCTTGGATGGTTGGATCTATTTTATAACTCCTATATATAGGAGGCTTATTAAGTGAATGAGGAGATGAAGAATGAAAACCTAAAATCCATTTCTCAAAGAGAAATTTCGGCCTTGGCTTATGACTAGCCGCTGCACCCCCCCCCCCCCCCCCCCGTCTCCCTCTTCCCCCATTTCATCCTCCCCTCTCGTTGAGCCTCCGGCATGGTTTCTTGGTGCGACTCCAAGGAAGAAGGACGGAAACCCCACTCGGTGCGATGCCGGTGGATCCATTCGGTGAGACGCCGGTGGAAAACGTGGAGAGAGTGATTCTCCCACAAGTTATCAAGTGTGCTTTCTATCAACGGGTTGGTTAATCTCTTCCCCTCCTCAAGTGCTTCTTCTCTTTAGATTTGTGGAGGTTGAACCATCGTGTTATCCGTGATTTTAATTTTCAATCGCTTTCAAATCTCTGAATAAAATTGTTATTGTCCGTGTTTCCTTTTCTGGATCGGGTAGGTCCATTTTGCCTAAGCGGATCTTGGCATATAGCCTTGGTCTTTCCCTCAAAAGGATAGGCAACCTTTGAGTTATCTTTGGGAATGAGTCGACTCATTTTTCATCGTTGTTTTAGAGTCAATCATTCTCCGATTGTGTGTATGCATTGTGCGCGGAACGGTTATGTATTGAGGGAGATAGATGCTTGTGTAGGTGCGGCGGATCAAGTGTGTGTTGATTGGCGATCTAGAGCCTTCTCTCGTGCAGATTTCCATTAGCGACATACGCTACTTCAATTCTGTATCAGAGGCGGACGTTTCTAATTCTATGTTGCAAACGTCCTCGCTCTCTTTTGTTGGCACGAATTAATCAAAAAAGGTTTTTCTTGTCTGCAAATAGTGGTCTAAAATCTTTATTTCTCTGCGTAAAAAAAAATTAGCGTTCCTCGTTCCTATCACTTCAGGAAAATTTCAAAATATCATGTTTTAACTTTAGGTCCAGCCCTAGGAAAAAACTTCTCTCAAAATTTTTGTAACCCTGTATGTGCACTAGACTAGGAACGGAGTACTCTACACCGTCTTCGTCTAGGATGGCTGCAAATGAGCACAAGGATGCGAATACCGAGGCTATTGAGGAACTATGAACTGAGATGACAGAGCTTAGGACCATGATAGCCCATGTCCTATTGAATCAAGAGCGACCGCCTCCACCCGTTAACGTGAGATAGCCTAACCGGCACCAATCGGTAAACGATACTGACTCTGATGGGAACCCTCCCTAGTGCCTCATCAAGATCGTCATCCCGAGCGTGACTTCGATATTACTAGGGCCGTTAAGATCAATGCCACCACCTACGACGAGATGGGAGATCCCCAGATCTTCCTCTCCTAGGTAGTAGACATGGAATGTTACTTCAAATGGCACACCCTCTCAGACCTTCAGAAGGTCCAAGTCGCTAGGATGAAGTTAACTGGGTGTGCAAAGACATATTGGATAAATGAAGAGCGTAGGCTAGGGACCGGGAACGTAGTCCCACTAGTTGGATGGACTGTGATAAAGAACCTGTTGTCAGATCAGTACGCCCCCGAGTACCACCGTACACAGATATTCGATAAGCTAGCCACCCTACAGCAGGGCTCCAAATCTGTAGCCGAGTACATGGGTGATTTAAAGGACTGCATAGTGCATTGTGACCTTAGAGAGGTTCCCGAGGTTACATTATCTAGGTTTCGAAAGGGGCTATCTTTTGATATCCAATGGAAACTCCTATGCTATGGACATACCTATTTGAACACAACTTTCAATGCCGCCCTTGACATTGAAAAACACCTAGCCTCTAAGGCTCACTCCCATTATTCCCAAGCAAAGGGTAAGTCCACACTCGGAGAATCCTCTTCCACATATCAGGATAAAGGGAAATTTCGGTCCAACGAGTCTAAATCGGTAGTTATCATAGCTAGGAATGCTAGGAATCCCACCAATGAGCGTATCCCTATAGAGTAGGTTAGTAAGTCAAATGCCACGTGTTACGCTTGTGGTGTTCAGGGCCACTATGCCTTTGAATGCCCAACAAGGACTAAGGCCATAGCCCTATTAGATTCGACTACCGACCGCTCTGATCTAGTTTATGAGGCTACTGAAGAGAGTGACCCAGATGGTGTCCCGAGTGATTTAGAGGACGATCACCCCCTTATGGTGATGCATTGTATCTTGACCACTCCTCGTCTGTTAGATGATTGGAAGAGGACGAGTATATTTTCTCTAATTTTTAAGAGTTGAGAGAAGTTCTGCAAATTGATCATTGATAGCAGTTGTTTTATGAATGTCATATCTGAGAATGTCATTACACGTATGACCTTGACCCCGGAGCCCCACTCGACTCCATATCAGGTAGCCCGGATCAATAAGGTTACCGTCCTGATCACCAAGCGATGCCGAGTTCCCCTCTCATTCAAATCCTATACTGATGAGGTGTGGTGTGATTTCCTTCCTATGGACGCTTGTCACGTATTGTTAGACCGCCCTTGGCTTTATGAACATGATTTGACGCATTTTGGCAGAGCCAACACATATGAATTCAAGTTCAATGGCAAGACCATTACGTTGAGGCCAACCATCCCGAAGGAACCTGTAGAACCGGCTAAGGACACCACAATCCCAGTTGAGAGACAGACTTTGAGCCTAGTCGAAAGAAAGGATTTTATTAAGGACTCGTTTCTTGATGGAGTGATGTATGCTCTAGTCCTTCTGAGTGCGAAGATGGATTCTGGAGTATTGGATGATCTGCCCAGTGAGCTACGGGTATTATTGGAAGAGTATAGAGATACAATCCCGAATGAGTTACCATCGACGTTACCCCCACTTAGAGATATTCAACATGAGATAGATCTCATCCCGGGGACTTCCTTGCCCAACCAGCCCCATTATCGACTCCATCCCGCTGCCCATAAGGAGTTGCATGTTCAGATAGAGGACTTGTTGAAGAAGGGGTTTATTAGGACTAGCATGAGTCCATGTGCGGTACCAGCTCTGCTTGCCCCCAAGAAGGATGGTTCATGGAGAATGTGTGTTGATAGTCGGGCTATCAACAAGATTACCGTCAAGTATAGGTTCCCTATCCCACATTTAGATGACCTCTTGGATGTTTTATCTGGCGCCACAATATTTTCTAAGTTAGATCTTAGGAGCGGTTATCACCAGATTAGGATCCTGAGGGAGATGAATGGAAGACTGCGTTTAAATCTAAGGATGGGTTATATGAGTGGCTTGTGATGCCCTTTGGGTTATCCAATGCCCCCAGCACCTTCTCCCGGATGATGACACACATCTTTCGACCGTACTTGGGGAAGTTTGTGGTAGTCTATTTCGATGACATCTTAGTCTATAGCACATCCACTGCCGAGCACAACTCCCACTTGAGAGTGACTCTTTCCACCTTGAGGAAGGAGAATTTATTCCTTAACCTTAAGAAGTAAATATTCTATGTTCCAGGGGTAGAGTTTTTAGGTTATATAGTCGGGTCTGCGGGAATTCGAGTTGATCCTGGAAAGGTTCAGGTGATTAAGGATTGGCCTGAACCGACTAGCCTACGAGAGGTGTGTAGTTTCCATGGTTTGGCTACTTTCTATCGCCGCTTCATACGAGACTTTAGTAGCATTATGGCACATATTAGTGACTGCATGAAGAAGGGTGAGTTCACTTGGACGAAGTCCGCCACCTTTGCCTTCCAACGTATTAAGAAGCTCATGACCGAGGCACCGGTATTACGTCTAGCTGACTTCACTAAGGTCTTTGAGCTTACCTGTGATGCATCGAGGGTGGGAATAGGAGGTGTTTTAAGTCAAGAAGGTCACCCGGTCAGTTATTTCAGTGAGAAACTAGCGGGCGCTAAATTGAATTATTCGAACTGCGATGGAGAGTTTTTTGTTGTTATTCAATGTTTGCATCATTGGAGGCACTATCTCCTCTCCAAGGAGTTTGTTATCCTCTCTGATCATGACGCTTTGCGTTTCATAAACGGTCAGCATAAAATCAGCCCGCGTCACGCTAAGTTGGTAGCTTTCTTCCAAGGGTACACGTTTACTCTTAAGCACCTTAAGGGGTCTGACAATCGAGTTGCTGATGCACTTAGCCGCCTTACCCTTCTACTGTCTACCATGCAAGTCAATTTTATAGGATTCGAACGAGTTAAGGATGAATACTCCACTTGCCCAGATTTCCACGAGATGTATTTATCCGCCCAGGATAGCTCTCCAACGAACATATCCGCATTTGTTCTTAGGGACGGTTATCTTTTTAGGAACGAGAAGTTGTGTATTCCGTGATCCTCTTTACGGCACCACATTATTTGGGAATTGCATAGAGGAGGTCTGAGTGGACACTTTGGGAGGGATAAGACCATTAAACTCATCGAGGAGAAATTTTACTGGCCTAAACTTAAGGCGATGGTTGGAGGGATAGTGAGTAGTTGCCGTACATGTCAAGTATCTAAGGGAACTAAAACCAATGTTGGGTTATACACCCCACTACGGGAAGATGTGAGTATGGATTTCATATTAGTCCTTCCCACCAATCTTCGTCGACACGACTCTATTTTTGTATTTGTGGATAGGTTTTCTAAAATGGCATACTTTATCCCATATAGAAGGACCAACGACGCACCTCACATAGCTAAATTATATCTTAGAGGGGTCGTTAGCCATCGCGGAGTGCCAAATACAATTTTCTCGGATAGGGACGTGAAATTCACAAGCTATTTTTGGAAAACTTTATGGATTTTAATGGGAACCAAATTATTATTTTCCGCTTCCTATCATCCACAAACCGATGGGCAGATGGAAGTGGTCAATCGGAGTTTGGGGAATCTTATAAGGTGTCTTGTGAGAGAAAGGGCACTTGGGATCTACTTCTCCCCCATGCACAATTGGCTTACAATAACTGTAAGAATAGGTCCACGGGTATGTCCCCTAACGAGATTGTTCACGAGTATAAGGCTCCTGTGCCACTTGACTTGGTTCCATTACCTCCGACATATAAAGAAAGTCAATTTGCACAATACTTCGCCTAACACATTCATGACTTGCACGCACATATTTGGTAAACCTTGACCTCCTAATACGAATCCTATCAAACACATGCTAATCAAAGTAGGAGAGTGTCACACTTTAAAGTCGGCAATCAAGACTTAGTCCGCTTAGTTCCCGAGTGACAACCAACTGGCACTGTTAGAAAGTTAGCTCCAAAGCGCACCGGCCCCTTCCGGATTATAAAGAAACTCGGTGATAATGCTTTTGTCTTAGATTTGCCGGCTGATTGGGGTGTTTCACCTGTTGGGTATTGCATCCACAATAACCCAGATTTGCTTGAAGTCACCCATGAACTAAGATGAATTAAGTTGTATTTGACATCCTTGTTTAGTTGTGTGTTTGCAGATTACCATTACTAAGTGTAGACCAATGTCAGTCTACAGTGGGTCATGAACACAGGACCATACAGTGTAATTCCTCACTGTGTGATCCAAGGTGTTAACTCATGTGTAGCCTCTCTATTGGGATACACTTCATATTCAAACCTTGGATCATGGTATGAAGATTGGACTCTTGAAGAGAAGAGAAAGATTTTTTTCTAAAGTTCAGAAAATTCTCTAGGTCCACTTCTCGAGAAGTGCCTCTTAGTTCTCGAGAAGTCCTTAGAATTCTCGAGAAGCTTTGCTTTAAATTTCTCGAGAAGCGCTTAGAGTTCTCGAGAAGCTTAGCTTCAAAGTTCTCGAGAAGTCCAGACAGGTTCAAGAATTGTTTCTAAGTCAGAGTTCTCGAGAAGTCTTCTTTGTTCTCGGGAATTCTTGGTCAGTTCTCGGGAAGTCTCAAGTATAGTTCTCGAGAAGTCCTGATAGCTCTCGAGAACTCAGTTTCTTGTTCTCGAGAAGCTTGGCTTAAGTTCTCGAGAACTGCCAGCCCTATTTCTCGAATAGTCAAAGTTGCCTCAGAAATTTCTCATAAGTGTTAGTTCTCGAGAAGTATCCATAGTTCTCGAGAAGTCAGTTAGTTCTCGAGAACTCAGCCTTTTTGTTCTCGAGAGGTCCAGACATCTTCTAAGTAGTATAGTTCTCGAGAAGTCCTGATAGTTCTCGAGAACTCAGTTTCTAGTTCTCGAGAACTAAAGTTACTTCTCGAGAACTGAAAGTCAAATTTTTTAGAAAATTTTTTTAAGTCCAGATTGGCCGAAATTTTCAAATGAATTGATGTGATTGGTCCACATGTCGTCATTAATGTCTTTTCTAGCCGTTAAGGGTAATCTTATATAAAGTCTTATCGTTAAGACAAAACCCTAACAATTACAAGGAGCGGAATTCCGTACATTCTAAATTTCTGGATCGGCCTTCACTTTCCAAAAAGAACACGTTCTGAAGCCGCCGCCGCTGCTCACGAGTAGATCAAAATTTGTGCTTTCGATCTAAGAAGACTTATTGTTCAAGGGATCATCATCTTCTCTTTGATCGAGTAGGTAAAAGCTTTCTCAGGTCAGATCGTCAAGTCTTCTTCAACCGTTTCTGAAAGAGCCGCTAATTCAAGAAGAAGACCTAGGGCTGAATTTTTCCAGATCTGAGAAATCTCTTTTTGCATTTTTTTCAAATCTTTTTGTTATCATTATAGGAGATTCTCTGAGTGTAGGAGTGTTGTTCTCCGAGTTGTAGGAAGTTTTCATCTTCCGAGTGTAGATCCATTTAGATCGAGTTTGTAGGAACTTGGTTCCGAGGCATAGGATTGTTTTCAATCCGAGATAGTGGAGTAGTCGAGTCTAGTGATTTGCTAGATCGGTGAGGTAAAGTGGACATACCCAAGATTGGGGAACCACTATAAATCTTCTTGTCTTTCAATGATTGCTTGATTTCTTGTGCTAGTTCGTTAAAATTTTTATTCCGCAAATAGACGCACGATTCACCTATTCACCCCCCTCTAGGTGATTTAGGTTGACAGCTTTACACTTTCAATTGGTATCAGAGGGAGGTTGGTCATTAAAAGGTTAACACCTTGATCAATTTCCTCTCAAAAGTTGTCATTTGGTTATTCAAGCAATGGACAAGGTCAAAGATTTTGTCAAGCTTCCCCTGTGCACAAAGAATAACTTTCCCATGTGGAAAGAGAGAATCAAATTTTTCATGGAAGCTGTGGACCCCCGGATCTTCATGATTGTTGAAGAAGGTCCTTACATCCCCATGACTACCTCCACTATAGATCTAACCAAGAAGGTTCCTAAGAAATTGATGGATCTAGAAAAAGACGAGATTGCACTTGTCTCTTTGGACAAGAAAGCTAAAAATATCATAGCAAGTGCAGTCGATGACTCGATGCTGCAGAATCTGATTCACTGCCAATCGGTTAAGGAGATGTGGCAGTCTCTAGTAACTCTGATGGAAGGTACTGAAGAAGTGAGGGATGATAGAAGATCCCTACTAAACCAGAAATATGAAGCCTTCAGGCAAGGGTCAAAGGAGACCATTGCAGATACTTTTGAGAATTTCTTCAAGAAAGTAAATGGCCTAAGAGTGTATGGTCGAGTCTTCACTAATGGGAAGCTGAATGATAAGTTTCTGAGGTCTCTCACAAAGGAATAAGACAACAAAGTCTGCGCCATCCGGGAGTTTGGCAGACTAGCTGAGACAGACCCACAGAATCTATTTGGCAAGCTGATGTCCTATGAACTGCAGATCAATTCTAGAAAAGCTGAAGAAGAGAAAAGTCTTTTCTCTTCAAAAGATAAGTCTGTTGCATTAAAGGCTGACAGTTCAAGGAAGGGAAAAGTCATCTCACCAGCACCTGCTCAAGAAGTGACTGAAGAAGAAAACTCTGAGCCAAGCACCTCGGGGTCAGAACTATCTAAAGGAGAGTTCTCTTTGCTCTCACGGCAGTTCAAGAAATTCTTGAACAAGAAGAAGCAGTGGAGAGACAAGGATGCCTCATATAGAAGATCACGGCATGATAGTGATCAGCGAAAGAAAGCCTCGAGTAGCAATGACAGGTATAACTATCAACAGAACAAACAGATTTCTACTGACATTGTTTGCTACTGCTGTAACAAACCAGATCACGTCATAGCTGACTGCCCCCACAAGAAGGAGGGTGGCAGAAGAGAGGAAAAGAAGTCCTCGCACCACAAGAAGAGGACAGAGAAGAGCCTATTGGCTAAGAAGGGCAAGACTCTCAGCGTCTCTGACTCATCTAAGTCGAGTGAAGAAGAGAAGCCTACTTTGGGCTCATGGCTCAATCAGATGACGAATAAGAGCCCCTGTTTACTGGGGAGGTAAAATCTCACACTCCTCTCTCTGAATCTGAAAGTTCTGAGCATGATCATGAGGACAGCTCTTCTGAAGATGAGTAGGAACTTATGGCCAAGTACAAGGAGTTGAGCATGACTTACGACAAATGTCGCCGAGTCGTGAAAACTCAGGCTAAAGAGATTAAGTCTCTAAAGTCTATTGAGAGCAGCTTGAGAGAAGAAGTCGCTAAGACTGACTCTCTTCAAGAGAACTTCAATCTTTCTAATGAAGAATACAATCAAGCTCTTAAGCACCTCGACCTTAAAGAGAAAATCATCAAAGAGTTGGAAGAACAACTCGAAGCTGAAAAGAAACTTGTTGAAAGTTTCTCCAAGCCCAAGAATATTCTTCCACTCATTGCTAAATTCTCAGCTAAGGCCCAAGGAACTGGACTAGGCCATGTTGACGCTCCTTGTAAATCTTCTAGGAGAAACAAAGCTCAACGGAAGAATAAGGATGCCAAGAAGGCTTTGGCCAAAGAAAAGGGGAAAGCCCCACTGGATAAGACTATTTTTAAGAAAGTTATCTTTTCAATAAATAAGTTTTATCTGGACTCGTCCTATGGTCACTTGACCAGGCCTACTTATGTAGAGCCAAAGTCTTGGTACCAAGGATGGACTCGCCCTCGGAACTTTGGTGAGAGTGTCTTTAAGGCACCTTATGAAGAAGTGATTCTTCAGGTCTATGGTCCTTATAATCATGGCCATAACTTCAAGAAAGCACCTAAAGTAAAGCCTGTTGGGGAAAGGCCTCCGAAGGAGAAGAAATCATGTGACTACCATCACCATGAAGCTTCCTCCTCCAAGAATGCTACCCCTGCTAGACCACCATCTCAAATGGTCAAGCAGGAGTACATAAGGCAAAGATACAACAGGTTTGACTGTTGGTGCTGTGGCAAAATTTGTCATTTTGCCATCGATTGTTGGTTTAATACCAGGAAGGTCACTACTCCTCAAGTTGGCAACATGATATTGACCACTCAAAATGATAATCTTCGTAGGGGGATTGTTCTAACCCGAGACCAAGGACCCAAACATGTTTGGGTTCCTAAGGAAAAGTGATCATGAATGCAGGTATGTCCAAAGGCCACAAAAATGCCAATCTGGTACTTGGACAGTGGATGCTCTCGGCATATGACCGGGATAAGAAGCCTACTCCAGAATTTCACTCCACTCTGCAATGGACAAAAGGTCATCTTTGGAGGTTCAGATCGAGGAATAACTAAAGGCTACGGTATGATCACTAATGGTAGTGTATCCTTTTCGGATGTAGCTTATGTGGAGGGATTGGAACACAATCTCATAAGCATAAGTCAACTGTGCGACAAAGGATACATAGTTGAGTTCCACGCTGACAAGTGCTGGATAAAGTCTGTTGACAATATGGAAACAATTCTATCAGGCACTCGAAGCAGGAACATATTGTGCTTAAATTTCATTTATATTGATTCTTCTACACCAATGTGTCTTTTGGCAAAAGATAGTGCGTCTCTTGGTGACCAATGGCACAAGAGGCTAGCACATATTAATTTTAAAACTATTAATAAATTATTCTCCCAGAACTTAGCACGTGATGCACCAAATGTCAAGCACGTCAAAGAGATAACTTGTCATGTATGCGTAAAAGGTAAGCAAACAAGGGCTACCTTTAAAAGCATTATAGGCAAAAAATCTAATAGGTGTTTACACCTACTTCATATAGACTTGTTAGGTCCCCTGCAAGTTAGAAGATTAGGAGGTAAGGATTATACGTTGGTAATTGTTGATGACTACTCGCGTTTTGTGTGGGTGTTCTTTTTAAAACACAAGTCAAATACCTTCGATATCTTTACAAATTTTGTCAGGCAGGTCCAGAATGAATACAACAGCTCCATAGTTAAAATCAGAAGTGATAATGGAACTGAATTCAAATCTGGGGCTGTAAAAGAATTTTGTGAAAGCCTAGGTATCTTTCATGAGTTTTCCTCTCCTCGTACTCCACAGCAAAATGGAGTAGCTGAGACAAGGAATAGAACACTCATAGAGGCCTGCAGAACTATGTTGAGTGATGCTTCACTACCGGAGTACTTCTGGGCTGAAGCCATCAACACTGCATGCCATGTGCAAAATCGAGCCCTCATAAACAAGAATCATGATAAGACACCTTATGAACTTCTAAAAGGCAAGAAACCAACAGTTTCATATTTTAGATTTTTTGGTTGTAAATGCTTCGTGCTTAACAATGGTAAGTATCATACTACCAAGTTTAGTGAGAAAAGTTTTGAAGGTATTTTTGTAGGATATAGTAGCCATAGTAAGGCATATAGGATTTTCAATAGAAAACTCTTGTTGTAGAGGAATCCATACATGTTGTATTTCATGATACGAGCTTGCTGCAAGGCGAATCGTCTAGTATGCTTGTTGAAGTTACAGGTACAAGGATTAAAGAGATCAGCTTGGATGAATTGACCGAAGGTAAAGATGAAAAGTTCATCATGATCACCTCTCCAACCCCTATTGGAGAGGTAGAGGATCAAGATGAAAATATTGTCTAAGTTGATGAAGTCACTCCAGTGGCTGAAGAAGTCCCAGATGTGAGGAATCTAGAGCTCAGACATCTGAAGGATCACCTAATGGACCAGATCATAGGAGATCCCAGGGATGGTGTCAGAACTCATCGAGGTACAACTAACGAGAATTTATATTTAAGTTTTCTCTCACAGGTTGAACCAAAGAAGTTTGAGGAAGCAAACTCAGACGCATCATGGATCTTGGCCATGGAAGAAGAATTGAATCAGTTCAAGCGCTGCAAAGTTTGGACGCTTGTTCCAAGACCTAAAGGTAAGAATGTCATCGGAACAAAGTGGGTCTACAGGAACAAGTTGGACGAGAATGGGATAATCATTAAGAACAAAGCCAGACTTGTCGCCAAAGGATATCGTCAAGAAGAAGGGATCGACTTCGACCAAACATACGCTCTAGTGGCAAGACTGGAGGCCATCAGACTGTTCCTAGCTTATGCTACACTGAAGGGGTTCACTGTCTATCAAATGGACGTGAAGTCGGCCTTCCTGAATGGTGACATAAAGGAAGAGGTGTACGTGGAACAGCCCCCAGGTTTCGTTGATCCTAATTTTCCTGAGTATGTTTATTTATTATCAAAAGCGTTGTACAGTTTGAAACAAGCTCCTCAAGCTTGGTACGAAACGTTATCTACCTTTCTCCTCGAGAACAAGTTCACAAGGGAAAAGATAGATAAGACATTATTTCTTAGGGAAATTAAAGGCAAGATTTTGCTAGTGCAAATCTATGTCGATGACATTATTTTTGGTTCTACAGACGACAACCTCTGCAAAAAGTTTTCTAAACTTATGCAAGGGAAGTTTGAAATGAGTAGTATGGGAGAGCTGAAGTATTTCTTAGGAATTCAGGTGAAACAATCTGAAGATGGAATTTTCATCTCTCATACTAAGTTCACCAAGGAGTTGATTAAGAAATTCGGAATGGAGAGTGCAGCCTCTATGAGGACTCCAATGGCCTCAGCTATGTCTCTGGACAAGGATGAGAAAGGAAAACCATTTGATGAAACCAAGTATAGAAGCATAGTTTGATCCTTGCTCTACCTTACTGTCAGTAGACCAGACATAATGTTCTATACATGTGTCTGTGCTAGATTCCAAGTGAACTGTAAGGAATCTCACTATGCTGCTACAAAGCGGATTTTGAGATACCTTAAAGGTACACCGAATCTTGGCTTATGGTACCCAAGAAGTAATGACAGTGCACTAATTGGTTTTTTCAGATGCAGATTTTGCAGGTAGCAAAGATGACAGGAAAAGCACTTCTGAGACGTGTCAGTTCCTTGGAAGAAGCTTATATCATGGAGCAGCAAAAAGCAAAAATGTGTCGCAATCTCAACGGCCGAGTCAGAATACATTTCTGCCAATAGTTGTTGTGCACAGTTGTTGTGGCTAAAGAATCAGCTAGAAGATTACAATATGAAGGTCAAATACATTCCATTGTTCTGCAACTCATCCAGCGCGATCGCAATCACAAACAACCCAGTCTCGCACAGCCGGACAAAGCACATCGAACTCAGATATCATTTCATCCGGGAGCATGTGGAGCAATGGGATGTGGATCTGCAGTACGTGCCAACAGATCGGCAAGTTACAGATATTTTCACAAAGTCGCTGGATGAGACCAAGTTCAATTTCTTCAAAACTGAACTTGGGCTGCTGAACAAAGAAGAATAGAGCAAAGTGGAATAGTTCAAGACTTAAGAATCGAGGATACCTCAAAAAGGTTAGAAATTTCTCAAGAGGAAGGTAGCTCTCGAAAACTAAGTATACCTCTCAAAAAGTGAAGTAACAGTTCTCAAGAACTTAGACTACTTCTCGAAAACTTCTGATCTGTCTCTCGAGAAGTCTCTTAAGCTCTCGAGAACTATATCATACTTCTCGAAAAGTATACTGACAGCTCTCGAGAACTAACCCTACTTCTCGAGAATTGCTCGTCTTCTTTTCGCCTTATGTTTAATTTCTTCTATTTCGAAAACCCACTTGATTTCAGTCCTAACCCTAGATTAATTAGACACTTAATTGACATTAGTAGGATTATATATAAATAAAGTTTTAGAAATCAATAATCAACCGACAATTCAATTTCCTCTTCTTGAAAACTCTTCATCTTCCGCCGACAGAAAGCTTCGTCGCAGCCATCGTCTTGCGCTCCGTCCGTCGCCGTCGTCAGCGTCCATGGCGCAGAGCTCGAAAATAGGAGTCGGCAGTGAACTCGTCATCGCAGGGATTGCAGACATCTCTGATGACTTCAAGAACTTGCTCCTTCTCCTGGATACAGCCGGTCTGATGTCCGTTCTCTCATAACCCTGCAAGATTTCATTTCCAGATGTAGAGGAATTCTTCAGGAATGCCAAGGTGAGGAGAAATAGTATAGTTTTGAAAACTAAAGTCAGGGGGATCAAAATCAAGTTGGATAAAACCAAAGTCTCAAAGCTCCTAAAGCTACCCATTGTGGATGAAGAGGATGACCTAACACTTGAAGATTATGACAAAACTTACTCTTTCTGCGGAGTTTTTGTGGAGTTCAACTCTTTAAGGAGAAATCTTTTCAATGATGTAGGAAAGTTTCTGGTAGATTTAATTGGAAAGATCTTGTGGTGCAGAACAGGGTCCATTAGTTTCATAACCAATGATCTATTTTATGTTATGACAGCTATTATCTGCATAAAGAAATTTCAATATGGAATGATGGTATTTGAATTGATCAGGGATAGTATTCAGGCTCCCAAGTTTGCAAGGATAATTTCCCTGTTGTTGAGTGAGATTGACCCAACCACCTTCAAAACCTCTAAAGGTACTCATATCCATCACCTGAAAAATATTTCATTAGCCTCCATCCAAAGATGGGATCTCAAGCTGAAGAATTCCAAGCAGTTAGCTAAAGAACTTGCAGCTTCTGCCTCTGAGGTCAGGACCCCATCTCCCTCCTCTCATTATGTTGATGAACCTTTTGGTGCAACAACTGAGGGGGAGCCTGTAACCTCTGTTCCTATTGTCAGACCTACTCATTCCTCTCTAGCAAGATCAGCATGCAGATATCCTCTCAGAAGCCAAGTGAGATCTCTTATTAGGAGCCCTATGGCAGATTCTCTAGATGTCACCCTTTCAGATGTTCCAGGATAGGAAACCCTCAAGGACACAAATACATTAATTGACAGCATGATTGAAGAACTCATTTCAGATGAACCACTTCCTCCCCTTCACAATGAAACCTCTGCAGAACCATCAAAAGAACCTTCTCCACCACCCTCACCCCAAGCTAATCCACCTCCTTCTCCCTCTCCAAGGAAAGAATCTACTCCACTAGATACCATTCCTCTCTCTGAAGAGGATGAGCCAGAACCTGAAGAGGTGGAAGCCCCTCTCTGGAACCTTGACTTCTCCCTCCCAAGATTTGTTGATGAGGAGGTTGATACAGTATCTCACACTGTAAGAGCCCAGAGCTCTGTGGTAATAAAAGAAATTCCTCCATGGAAAGCACCTCCTCCACATCAGATTGCTACACCTAGTGCCACTCCTACTGCCATTGTTTCTGCCACTCCTGCTACTGCTGCTGCAACTGTAAGTTCAGATATTCTATCTAAGATTGAAGGTATGCTGGTTGTCCAAAGGAAATATTTTGATGAATCTCTCAAGTCAGTCAAAGATCAGGTCACTGCTTTAGAAAATGAAATGAGCAGAGGATTTGCAGAGATCCAACATAACACTGACTCTCTCAAAAGACTGTTTCAGATTGGTTGCAAAGCTTTAGATCAAACTATTACTAGTGTTGGTCGGGTCATGGAACAGTCTGTCACTCTGACAAATAACCAAATTCAGTTGGAAAAGAAAGCTCAAGAACATGTAATGAAAATCTGTGAGGAAGTAGGAACATTCAAAGAAGACACAATATGAAAGCTTTGTGTAGAAATCAGAAAGGGGGAGAGTTTAGTGAAAGAACAAGTGGAAAAACTTACTGCAGATGCAAAATCTCTCTGGAATGAGAAATTGACTGAGATAAATAAGAATGTTTTAGATCAAATCCGATCAGTGAAATTCCACACTTATGACACTGCAGTCTGGATGCACAACCAGATTTTCCCTGACTTTCAGGCTGATCCTAGTCTTATTCCTCATCACCTGAACCCCCTTGCTGAAGGTCAATCTAGCCAGATGCCTCAACCTCAAATGCCTACTTTTTATCCAAGGCCAGAAGATCAGGATACTCCTCTTGCTTCCTATGACCAGGTTTGGGATGATATTATTCCTAAGGATTTACCAGAAATCAACACCTCTAAGAAGAGAAAGTATGGAGAAGGTCCATCTACAAGCAAATCTGTTCCCCAGCCAGATGCAGAGAAAAGGAAAGCAAAGAAGTTTGCTGAAGTTTGGAGCCCCACTAAAAGCTTAATTCTTGACACTCTCAAATTGGTGATGGACTTTAATGAGAACAGAAATCTCCACTACAGGTCATCTGAGTTGGAATTATATAAGAATTCCATGACCAAGAGAAGGATATATGATAGAGAGTTTGGCAGGAATAATCCCAAAGCTCCTCCTAAGCCTCCAAGGTACTATCCTAAGCCCTTCAACTATCAGAGGAGACATCAAGAGAAGCAGGATAGACTGCATCAAAGCAAAGAATGAACTCTTATTGATATGTTTTCGAGAATTTGGATGAAATGGTTGTTGATTAGAAATCTAAAACATTACATATATACAATCTCTAGTTTTTCCTAATTATGTCTTCAATTAATCTTTTATTGCATTTAGATTAAATTATTCATTTCCAGTTCTTTCTTAATTGTCATAATTCACCTTAGTGTAGAGGGTTCTAACTTCTACAAATAGGGGGAGATTGTTGGGTATTGCATCCACAATAACCCAGATTTGCTTGAAGTCACCCTTGAACTAAGATGAATTAAGTTGTATTTGACATCCTTGTTTAGTTGTGTGTTTGCAGATTACCATTGCTAAGTGCAGACCAATGTCAGTCTACAGTGGGTCATGAACACAGGACCATACAGTGTAATTAATCACTGTGTGATCCAAGGTGTTGACTCATGTGTAGCCTCTCTATTGGGATACACTTCATATTCAAACCTTGGATCATGGTATGAAGATTGGACTCTTGAAGAGAAGAGAAAGATTTTTTTTCTAAAGTTCAGAAAATTCTCTAGGTCCACTTCTCGAGAAGTGCCTCTTAATTCTCGAGAAGTCCTTAGAATTCTAGAGAAGCTTTGCTTTAAATTTCTCGAGAAGCGCTTAGAGTTCTCGAGAAGCTTAGCTTCAAAGTTCTCGAGAAGTCCAGACAGGTTCAAGAATTTTTTCTAAGTTAGAGTTCTCGAGAAGTCTTCTTTGTTCTCAGGAATTCTTGGTCAGTTCTTGGGAAGTCTCAAGTATAGTTCTCGAGAAGTCCAGATAGCTCTCGAGAACTCCGTTTCTTGTTCTCGAGAAGCTTGGATTAAGTTCTCGAGAACTGTCAGCCCTATTTCTCGAATAGTCAAAGTTGCCTCAGAAATCTCTCCTAAGTGTTAGTTCTCGAGAAGTCTCCATAGTTCTTGAGAAGTCAGTTAGTTCTCGAGAACTCAGCCTTTTTGTTCTCGAGAGGTCCAGACATCTTCTAAGTAGTATAGTTCTCGAGAAGTCCTGATAGTTCTCGAGAACTCAGTTTCTAGTTCTCGAGAACTAAAGTTACTTCTCGAGAACTGAAAGTCAAATTTTTTAGAAATTTTTTTTAAGTCCAGATCGGCCAAAATTTTCAAATGACTTGACGTTATTGGTCCACGTGTCGTCATTAATATCTTTTCTAGCCGTTAAGGGTAATCCTATATAAAGTATTACGTTAAGACAAAACCCTAACAAATACAAGGAGCGGAATTCCGTACATTCTAAATTTTTGGATCGGCCTTCACTTTCCAAAAAGAACACGTTCTGAAGCCGCCGCCGCCGCTCACGAGTAGATCGAAATTTGTGCTTTCGATCCAAGAAGACTTGTTGTTCAAGGGATCATCATCTTCTCTTTGATCGAGTAGGTCAAAGCTTTCTCAGGTCAGATCGTCAAGTCTTCTTCAACCGTTTCTGAAAGAGCCGCCAATTCAAGAAGAAGACCTAGGGTTGAATTTTTCTAGATCTGAGAAATCTCTGTTTGCATTTTTTTCAAATCTTTTTGTTATCATTGTAGGATATTTTCTCCGAGTGTAAGAGCGTTGTTCTCCGAGTTGTAGGAAGTTTTCATCTTCCGAGGGTAGATCCATTTGGATCGAGTTTGTAGGAACTTGGTTCTGAGGCATAGAATTGTTTTCAATCCGAGATAGTGGAGTAGACGAGTCTAGTGATTTACTAGATCGATGAGGTAAAGTGGACGTACCCAAGATTGGGGAACCACTATAAATCTTCTTGTCTTTTTGTGATTGCTTGATTTCTTATGCTAGTTCGTTAAAATTTTTATTCCGCAAATAGACGCACGATTCACCTATTCACCCCCCTCTAGGTGAAATAGGTTGACAACTTTACACTTTCATCACCCATTTTTAATGTCTCGGATTTGACGATGTTTGTTTCTTCTCCACAAGAGTTGACTTCTTTATCGTCTTCTCCTTCCACTTAAAATTCTTTGGGTTTGTGGTGTGGTAGTACGAATGATCTCTCTCCCCTAGTCTCCACAGGTTTAGCATCGGATGGTACGTTGCCTTCTTTTATTCCCACTGCTGACATGTTTCCAAGGTTTCCCAAAACCTTTCTTATACCAGACAGGATACTTGATGCTGAGCTCCTCACTACTACCGATGGTGCTACCCGCCGCTTTCTCATTCGTTGGCGTGAACTCCCTCCTTCTGACGAATCAAGGGTACTCGAGACAGAGCTTCAACATTTGGATGTTGCTCTTCTCCGTCGCAATCTCCTAGACCACGCATCGGAGATACATGACTTTGAGCGAGGTAGGATTGATGTCGGTGCCTCTCCACCACCACTTGAAGATGATCCAGACACCGAAATGCTACAACGTAAAGATTTCAGGCAACATGACGACCCCTTGGCCGCTTACGGAAGGCAACATTACAACCTCCGTCCGCGGCACGTGAAGCCTACTTAAAGACTTATTTGAAGACCATTTCAATTACTTTAAATGCTTTATTTTATTTAGAACTTGTAATATTTTAATTTCATACAGTTTTTATTTGGTGTGCTTATAGCCATCCGGATTGATGAGGTTTCATCTCAATCTTGGATGGTTGAATCTATTTTGTAACTCCTATATATAGGAGGCTTATTAAGTGAATGAGGAGATGAAGAAAGAAAACCTAAAAACCATTTCTCTAAGAGAAATTTTGCCCTAGGCTTATGACTAGCCACCGCCCCGCCCCCCTTGTCTCCCTCTTCCCCCATTTCGTCCTCCCCTCTCGTGGACACTCTGGCGTGGTTTCTTGGTGCGACTCCAAGGAAGAAGGACGACAACCCCACTTGGTGTGACACCGGTGGATCCATTTGGTGCGACGCCGGTGGAAATTGTGGAGAGAGTGATTCTCCCACAAGTTATCAAGTGTGCTTTCTATCAACGGGTTGGGTAATCTCTTCCCCTCCTCTAGTGCTTCTTATCTTTATATTTGTGGAGGTTGAACCATCGTGTTCTCCGTGATTTTAAATTTCAATCGCTTTCAAATCTCTTAATAAAATTGTTATTGTCCGTGTTTCTTTTTCCGGACCGGATAGGTCCATTTTGCTTGAGCGGATCTTGGCCTATAGCCTTGGTCTTGCCCTCAAAAGGATTGGCAACCTTTGTGTTATCTTTGGGAACGAGTCGACTCATTTTTCATTACTGTTTTAGAGTTGATCATTCTCTGATTGTGTGTATGCATTGTGAGCGGAACGGTTACGTATTGAGGGCAATAGATGCTTGTGTAGGTGCGGCGGATCAAGTGTGTGTTGAATAGCGATATAGAGCCTTCTCTCGTGTAGATTTCTGTTAACGACATACGGTACTTCAAAAGCCGAAGGCTTATTTTGACAGAAAATTTCAAAAGAGCAAGAATAAATAAGCTTTACGTTTTTATTTGATTGTTGTGAACACTGTTTGCCCCGATGGACCTATCATATATATAATTTAATGTTTTGACTGAGATGTTCTTATTTTTCAATTTATATGTTCTTTCCTTATTGTTCTTTAAGATTATCTTGTATACAATTCACCTTAGTTTGTAGGGTTCTGACTTCTTGAAATAGGGGGAGATTTTTGGGTATTGTATCAATAATAACCTTGATTTGAAGAAGTGTCTCTTGAACAAAGATGAATTGAGATTGTACTTGATGTTATTTATTTAGTTATGTGCTTGTAGGACTCTATTTCTAAGTACAACCCAATGTCAAGTTACAGTGGGTCATGAAACACAGGACTATATAATGTAATCCCTCATTGTGTAGGCCAATGTGTTGACTCATGTGTAATTTCTCTATTGGAGTGTACATCTATTCCAAGTGCATTAGAAGAAATAAAGAAGGACAAGTTGTTGTATTCAGAAGAACAGAATTTTCCCCTAAGTAAAATTCGTTGAGTATAGTAGTGAATACTCATCGAGTATAATCATGGATACTCGTCGAATTCGTCATGTATACTTACTAGAACTCGTCGAATTCGTCGTATTTACTTAGAGAATAACCTCTGAGTTCTTGGAAATCAGTTAAGTAAAAATCGTCAAGAATCTTCATGTAAACTTGTCGAGTGTATCTATTGATACTCGTCGAATTCGTCGAATATGTATATAACACGATGAATTCGTCAAGACTCTCTGGTATGCCTTGAGTTCTCGAATTTAATTCTCTGGATTTGTCTAAGTTAAATTCAACAGATATTGAAGTTGATTCATCGAGTATACTCATGGATATATAACGATACTCGACGAATGGACTTAGCAAATTTATTTTCTATTTTTCTGTCTGATGGTTTTCTGTTTCTTGCCGACGAACATGCATAGTACACGTGGATGTTTCATTCTTCGAAAGTACTTTGTAGCCGTTAGAGAAGGAATTCTATAAATACCTAGAGTTAATTCGTTCAACCTAAATCGCTCATTCTTAATTTGAAATCGTGTAAAGGTCGTCGTTCTCTGTCGCTCGTATAACCTTTGGAAAGAAAAGTTCGTGACCTAGCCTTGCACGATCGGTGATTCCTTCAAAGTGTTGATTCGACAGATCTCTTCTCTAATCTTCTCCAAGATTTCAGATCGTGTTGGATCAAGAATTCATATCAAGCTTTCAAGTTTCGTCTCAAGTCTTCTCCTTCTACAAAGCTTTCAAGATTTCATTCTAGGAAGAAGAAGATTGAATTTATTCAGATCTGAAGATTTAGATTGTTTTCAATCTAAAGAGTTGTATAAATTTATTTTGAACTCATGTAGGAAGTTTCACTTCCGAGTTGTAGATCCTTGTTTTAGGATCGAGTCATATGAGAGGTTGTTCTCCGAGTTTTAGGAGCGTTGTCTTCGAGTTATAGGAGTTGAGGCTCCGAGATGTAAGATTTGAATAATCTAAGTTTTTGTGAAGTAGCCAAATCTAGCCCTTCATGGTAGATAGCCGAGGTAGGACACTGGACGTACCCAACTCGGGAAACCACTATAAATTCTCGGTGTTTCTATGTGCTTATTTTGTACTAATTTTTATTCTGCTAAAATACGCAGAACTTACCTATTCACCCCCTCTAAGTGATTTAGGTTGACTACTAGACACTTTTATCGGTGAATGAAGGGGACGCACAAAAAGGAGATGTAGGGAAGGTCATAAGAATTTTTATCTTCTTCCTCCAGCTGCAATTTCTTGCTTTTGCAATCCTACACCACATGATTGGTTCCTTAACAAAACATGCATCTCACAACCAAAGATTTGGGCATTAAAGGCATCCAAGCTTTATATTGTGGCAACGCCCGCTATGGGGTTCCATTTGTGCATGCGCTATAATTCCTTTTCTCATATACATCTCTCCCATAATAAATACTATCACACTATTGCATTTTGTGGAGTATAATACATGGCAAGGAGGGTGAATCACATACGTTTCTATAAAAACTAGTGTGTTTAAATCAAAAGATGAAATAATTCACTCCATGCACAATCAAAAAAGGCTGATGAAAAAGGGGAACAAATAAAATTTTAACAAAACTAAAACTACAACTTAAAAGAGAATGTTATTAAAAGATAGAAAAGATTTTGACCTCCTGACTTCCCTAAATGGAAAATCACATGCACCGTGCTCCTCAGGAATGGTGCAAAAAACTTAACGTGGCAAAATCCGGGCAGGGGCAAGTGTACCCACTATTATTGTTAAGTAATAATAAAACGAGGACTAAATCCCGAGTATTGAATCTCTCACGGAGCACAAAAAGGTCGATTATACGTCTATGAGAGACTTGAGATCGTATTTACAGGGGTTGTGTTTTGATTAATCTAAACCAAGCAAATTGGACTAAAACTAGTGCGGGTTCCAAACACCGCTTCACACCATCACGGGTTGCCAACCTCTACTTCATTTTTATGCAGGTCGCCGACCTCCGCATCGCACAATGCTCATATCTAAAACTCGGAAGCACAGACACACTTCATCACAATTCTACAATCTCAATACCAGAAAGGAAATAACAAAACACAAGTACTAGTCTTCCTAGGCTACTCAAAAGAATTGGACAAAGAGAGAGACATGCTTTTATAAGAAAATCACATGAGTTCAAATACAAAGCCATTTCACCACCATCAAATAATAGAAGAAAATCTACAACCAACTCATCCTAGTGTTTGGGAGAGCAGTAGAGAGATACAAATAGTGCAAGAGACTCTTCCATAGAGGAGAGGTGGATTCCAAATAGTGACTCTAAGAACACCTTACTTATCGGCTACCTTCCGGGGTAGAGGAACTCATATCACAAGCTCGCAATGGACCTGTCTTCTTAAGTGTTGAAACTGGTCACTGGCTTCTGTGGAGTTAGGACCCTTAAAAAGGGGTGATCGCACACTTCTCATAATAAACTTGCATGATCGAGAACTTAGGACTCGAGACTGACCAAAGGCTCTAGCACAGAGGTCCCACCACACACCTAAAAGATCTTAGAGTGCTTCCCCTCCTTAGCCAGTGCTGAGCTAAGGGTACCTCAGAAAGTGCAAGAAGATCAGAGAATGAGAAAACTAGACTACTTCCTTCTGAGGTACCCTCTTGGGTCTATTTATAGATTTCTGAAAATGGTCTGCCAACAGCCCAACTCTGCTGTTCTGAATGGATAAACGCAGCCCAAATCGGCCTGCCAACAGCACAACTCCGCTATTTGGAGCGGTTACTAGCAGACTTGCGGGGGTGGAATGGTAAAAGCATTATTAGGCGAGTGGTCCCCGAATTACCACTCGCCTGGGGTGGAGAGTCCCCGATGAGACTGGCACTCGCCGCCTCTACAGGGCCTAGGGAGAGTGCGGACCTGACCGTCACACTCGCCTGTTATCTACCGAGGGACAGGAGCAAGGTCATGCCCGCTTACTCCACTCGCCCCACATCTGTTTTACCCCCATCCTGGGCGAATCAGGGAGCTCCAATGGACTCGCCTCCCTATCGACTCACCTGAGATTTGGACCGCATGATTTGGCTGGTCTGGCTCTAGTTGATCCCACTTGCCGGATATGAGATTGTACACAATCCCCGCTCCTTGCAAGGTGGCCCTAAGCTCGGAAAGAGTCATCCAACCCTAGGATATCGGCGAGTGCGGCGGGAACAAGAGGAATCTTTTGGTGGGATCCACAAGCTACTATATATATATGTCTGCCTGCCTGGAAGAGCATTGCAATTCCACTTACTTTTCTGATTTTTGTCGTCATGCCTCTTTCAATGGAGTTTCAGGAGAAGCAAAACTGCGCCAGAGATCTCATCTCCTCCCGCGCTGCCGAGCTAAGCCCCTGGCTCTCTAACCAGTCACCGTGCGAGTCACTGAAGCGTAAGCCTGTAAAAACGACTAAATCCGACCCTATAGTATGCGAGGCCGTCCTTGGAGATCTGGCCCCTATGCCGGACCATGGACTTGCCTCATCCTCTTCCAAACCGGCTGCCCAACCTAAAGGGAAGGAGGTTGATGACCCTCCCGTTGATCCTAGTACTCTCCATCATGAGAATGCATACACCCCATTGGTGCGAGACGATTCTCCATTGAAGGACTCACGCCCCTAAACCACCACTGATTTCCATGCGAGAGGCTAAGCCCCCACCTTTGGGACCATCGGACTGGGCTCATTGTTGCTAAAAATGTCGGGTCTTGAGACATCTCGTGACCCCACCCCCGATGTTGCACTCGCGGAGTGAGGTATTAGGTACATCCCTATTCCTTGTTTTGATCTGATCACCTACTCGAACTCCTATCTTCCAGGTCACGGCAAGGTGCTCACCTCTCCTTTCACTCGCCCGCTTCAGGGATAGCCGAGCTCTTTCCGCCAACCACACCTCCATAGGACGTCTTCCTTGCATGGTTAGTTGAAGTATTCGCCATATTTAGAACCCTAAGTATCTCATTTGGATTTGTTATCATCGCATGGCCTTCCCGGTCAATCTGAAGCCAAAGAATCCTCCGACCCGGGACTCCACTCGCCACCTCCCTCTCCCAGCGCACTGGAAGACTTCCTGGATGCCTCAATTGAGCCTGTTGAGATGATTAGGTGAACTATTGGGATCCTCAAGAAGTATGGGCTCGCACTGCACGAGATCCAAGAGGAGAGGGATATCGATGAGCAGCGGTTGCGCGAACTTGAGCAGGACTATGTGCTACTGGCGGATGAGGTGAGGCTCAGCTCGGCTAGTGAGATTACTTCCCCCCGACCACTCATGGACCGCATCTAAGAGAGCATGGGCTTTATACCTAGGACCACGAATTGGTCCGCGAGTTCAACAACCCTCGCCTACCGCCGGGGGCGGGGGCGCGATGCCAGGGTATATAGAAGTGGCTCCCGAGCTGAGCCTACTGGTACTCACCCCTTGAACACCAAACTTTCATGTGTTGTAATAACACTTCACGTCCCTACTGTATTCCTTCCTTTGGACACTCGCACTGCTGTGCTTAATAATTTGACAATGTTTAATATTTGACGCTTATTGATCTCGCACATATAATATTTCGCTTTGGGTTCGGCTCTCCTTGTGAAGAACAGGTCATGAGAAGCCGGCGAGTTGGGGTCAGCGAGCTAGGCTGAGTAGGCGGCTCGGCAAGCATTAATCTGTTTTCTATAAATAGGATCCCCTTACCTACCCCTAGCCCATTGCCTTTATTGTACACATTCCCCCCTTTAAGCACACTTCTCGCCACTCGCACTCGCACGAAGACCTACTAGAAATGGGTATGACGTGAACTGATGTCGCTGGGAGGTCGAAGTGTGCCAAACAGTTTGCCGAGTACCCATTCTTTGATGGGAATCCCACAGAACAGGAATATCTCGCCTTCGTGGCAGATCATGTCCCTCCAGGGTTCACTACACGCCGGCCTAGGAGGGGCGAGCCGATTAATACTTCTTCACTAACAAGCTCGCCTTCACCATCTCGTATTTCGAGGTGGGGCTGTGCCTGCCTCTCTGGCCGGAGGTTCATCAGGTGTTCAAATATTTTGGGGTTGTCACCGCGTAGATGAACCCCAATGCAATTGCCATGCTTGTGGCTTTCGTGAGCTTCCTTCGGAGGGAACAGATTGAGTTCAACCTCACCGTTTTCCGAAAGTGTTTTCGTCGGCTCGCAGTTTAAAGTGCGCGAGACGGCCATCAAGAACCATTACTGGTTCACCAAGTTCGTCTTCATCATGGGCATTCTCGACAACATCCCTTATTCGCCCATCCAGCAGAGAGAGGAGACATACTGGCCGCCAACCGTGACAGGCGACAACTCCAATCTCCACCAATTCTTCCTCCACAAAGATTTTGAGGTCGTATTCCTGTGAAGAGGCCTCGAGTCGCTCCCTCCAGTTCTTCCCGGCAAAGGTATATTTTCCCTTTTCTTTTCCGAGGACTCGCCAAAAGGGCCATCTTTTCTGACAAGGTTAAGTTTGTTTACTGCAGGGGAGCGACTGATCCCAGAACACCCGCCTTCTATAGATTCGGGCCTACACCCCAAACCACTCGCGCGGGAGAGGGCAGCTGCAGTGGCTTGTCGGAGGGAGCAAGAATCCACCAGACCTCCCATCAGCCAGAAACGACCCGACCTCGCCAGCTCCAGCTCGCCTCGCCTCCCACCGCCGCCAAAGAGATTGAAAAGGCGTTGGTCTCCAAGGGCCAGTAGTGAGAAGGGGCGTGGAGACGTCGACCTCCCTGCACCAACAGATGTCAAAGTGTTCGGTGCCCGCAAGCCAAGCATGCTGAGTGACAATCAGAACTATGGTCTCGATGGGAAGGCGAAGGACCAGGTCGGCAAGCCGATGGTTCAGTGGGATGAGAAGGACCATAGGGTTTCCATTTCTTCTCTCCTCCCCTCCTGGTCCGAGCGCAGGCCTCCAAGCGGACATGCCTTTGCACTCGGCTTCAGTCTCTACGGTATCGAGGATGTCATGGCCTATAACGACATGACCCTGCAGTGGCTCGACCATGAATGCACGCGAGCCAAAATGCATTCCATGGAGCTCACGCATATGTCTGTTCTCTGCGGCTTCACCCTCAACTACAAATGGACGAATGTCAAGGAAGCACGGGCTCTCGCCACAGATGATGTGGCTGACTTGAAGAAGAAGCTAGAGATCGCCGAATCTCTCCTCGCGAATATTATCAGCGGGGTGGTAAGTGTTAGTTAAATTTCTTTTTTCTTTTTTCTTTCGCTCGCATAGTTCCTTCGCTTATGCCTTTCTCCTTATAGGATGCTGATATCGCCGAATGTCTGCGCATTCGCGTGACTGACCTCGAGGAAAATAACAAGCAGTTGGAGGGGCAGAATAAGCTATTCCATGGCGAGTTTAGTTGCCTGGTGGATTCCCTTTTCCCCTTGACTCGCAGTGAGTCGAGCACCCAGGCCAAGAAGCCAAAGTTTTTCAGCGAGGCAGTGGTCAACGATATGTTGCTGGTCAACTCTATCAAAGGCACTGATCACATACTTCATGTTATGCGAGACCTAAAGGTGCTTATGGCAGACTGCAAGGAGGTGACTGCAAAAGACCTTGTCCCGAAGTTGTTTCTCCCCATCCCCACCCCTGGTGAGGAGGAGGACGACTTCAACTCGTTGTTCGACAAGGTGGAGGGCTATCGAGATGAACCTTCCAGGGAAGGCGACTAGGGGGCCTGGTTATAACACTTCTCTCTTTTTTTTGTGTAATGATTCCCCCCTTTTTGTATACTCATCGCGAGGCGGCTTCCTTTTTGTAGCCAAATATATATTAAAGAAATTTCTACTTGGCAAATATTTTCCTTCTTTTCTTTCTATATCTACTCGCCATACTGCACTCGCACGCACATACCCCCCTTTGAGGTGCGACGTCCCCAAGGTAGAACTCGCCACTAGAATCTATCTGAGTTAGGTTAGAATACATACCTATGCGAAGGCCTCGAGATCTCTCCCCCTCTTAGTAATAGGAGTTTGACCACTCTCCATGCTGGAACCCACGACCTTCGAATAATCGGACGGTTCATCAAGAGGCCTGACTTTCCCAAGTTGAAAAAGCGATGGGGTGGGTTGTAGTTGCCGAGAGCATCCCTATGCCTTCGCTCTTTCCTGCTGGTTCTCGCACGTCCCCTTGGGGACTAAGTACGAGTAGAGGGTTAAGCTCGGCTCGGCTTCCTAGCTTTGAGGTATGTGAGTGCCCCAGCCGGCGAGACCCACCTCCGACCAGCTGGACTTGCTCTCTTTTAACACTATTTTGCAAAGTGATTATGGCCCCACGTTTGTTGGCAAGATCTTGGCAAGCTAATGACTGGTCAGATTGATTTTGCTGGATCCAACAACTTTGCGTCCCCGAATGATTTTCTTCCCTGCCAACTAGTGGTGGCGGGATCTACTCAGGGTTAACTTAGGAGACACCATCGAGTGATATCCAGCCCTGCCAGCTAATGGGAGTCTGGTAGCTGGATCTGCTCGGGGTCAACATGGGAGACCATCGAGTGACAACCATCCTTGCCAGATAATGGGAGCCTGGCAGCGGGATCTTCTCGGGGTTAACATGGGAGACACCATCAAGTGACTTCCATCCCTGGCAACTAATGGATCCTGACAGCGGGATCTTCTCGGTGTCGACTTGGGAGACACTATCGAGTGACATCTAGCCCTGACATCTAATGGGAGCCTGGAATCGGTATCTTCTTGCGATCAACTTGGGAGACACCATCGAGTGACATCCATCCCTGCCAGCTAATGGGAGCCTAGAAGCGGGACCTGCTCGGTGTCGACACCGGAGACACCATCGAGTGACATCCCGCCCTGCCAGCTAATGGGAGCCTGGCAGCAGGATCTGCTCGGGGTCAACTTGGGAGATACCATCGAGTGACATCCAACCCAGCTAGCTGATGGGATCCTGACACCGGGATCTGCTCGGGGTCAACATAGGAGACACCATCGAGTGATTTCCAGCCCTGCCAGTTATTGGTAGCCTGACAACGGGATCTGATCGGAGTCAACTTAGGAGACACCATTGAGTGACATCCAGCCCTGCCAGCTAATGGGAGCCTAGCAGTTGGATCTGCATGGGTTCAACTTGGTAGAAACCATCGAGTGACATCCAGCACTACCAGCTGATGGGAGATTGACAACGGGATTTGCTTGGGGTCAATATGGGAGACACCATCGAGTGACATCCATCCCTGCTAGCTGATGGGAAATTGGCAGCAAGATCTGCACGGGGTCAACATGGGAAACACCATCGAGTGACATCCAGCCCTGCCAGCTAATGGGAGCATGGCAGCGTGATCTGCTCGGGGTCAACTTGGGAGACACCACATATTCCTATAATCCATGGTAAAAGGTATGGAATATCAAGGGATTTCACATTAGAAAAAGATGTTACATACATTGTTTACGGATAAAAATGCTTCAAATCATCGTCTCTCCAGGTGTGACTTAGAGTCCCACCCTCTACATTCTGGAGACGATACCCTCCTGATCTTAATGATTCCTTAACTAAATATGGAACCTCCCAATTTGGGTTAAGCTTCCCTACTATTGCTGATCTTCCTGTGACATCCACCTTTTTCAGGACCAGGTCTCCTTCTGTGAATTATTTTATTCTAACATATTTATTAAAGTATTTGGCCATCCACCGCTTAATTTCTTCTTGTCTGACAGCGGCTACATCGCGGAGTTCCTATGTCAGATCCAGAGAGAGTCATAACTCATTCTCGTTCTCGACCCTCCATTCCTCTCCACCTTCTTTTGCCTCTACTACTCGCGGTGTTCGGACCTCGAACTCTGTCGGGAGTACAGCTTCGCAGCCGTGGGAGTGCTTGAAAGGGGTCTCCCTCGTGGATGTATTGGTAGTGGTTCTCAGGGCCCAAAGGACCGAAGGGAGTTGCTCCATCCAACTCCCCTTCAGATTCTCCACCTTCTTTTTCAACAAGTTCATGATGATCTTGTTCGATGCCTCCACTTGCTCATTACTCCTGAGGTGGTGGACTGATGCGAACCTAAGATCAATCCCAAGCTGGCCACAGAAATTTATGATTTCAGGGCTGCTGAACTGTGGCCCATTGTCCGTGACAATAGTATCAGGAAACCCGTCCCGACAAATGATTTCTCCTCATACAAAATTTCAAATTACCAGGGAGGTCACCTTGGCTAGTGCCCTGACCTCCAACCATTTAGAAAAATAGTCGATCATGACTAATAGGAACCTTCTCTGCCTGCTGGCCTCGGGGAAGGGTCCTATTATATATATTCCCCAAATAGCAAAGGGCCAGGGCGTGGTGATTATTCTGAGCCTCTAAGCTGGTAGCAGTTGGATCAGGACAAACAACTGGCACTTCTGGCATTTCTTGGCAAAATCAGTGGCATCGTGGCTCACGGTTGGCCAAAAATATCCTTGCCTGACTATTCTCCCCTCCATATTCCTGTTCCTTGAGTGGATACCACACTCCCCTGCATGAACTTCCTCTAAGATTCTCGGAACCTCCTACTCAGCCACACAACGTGCTAGCAGTCCCGAGAGGGTCTTCCTGTATAGCCTCCCGTCACGCATTAGATAATATGCCGACTTGTGCTTGAAGCGCTTTTTGCCCATGCCTTCCGGGAACTCTTCTTTTGACAAGAAAACTGTGAAGGGATCCATCCAAGAGGGGCTTTGACTCACTTTCATCAGTTCCCACTCCTCGATATAAGGGCATAATAGGTCGGTGAGGGTTCCTCATGCACGTGGTCCGAAATTGGCCAGTTGATCTACTTGCACATTTTCTTCCCACGGCACATGTCAGATGGAAAATGTTTGGAACATACCGATGACCCCCTTCACCTTCGCCAGATACAGCTTGAGGGTAGGATCCCTCACCTCAAACTCTCTGTTGATTTGAGAGGACAGCACCATGGACTTTGTTAGCACTTCCACGTCATGTACCCCCAGTTCCCTTGCCAGACGAACCCATGCGATTACCGCCTCATTCTTTGTCTGGTTATTGGTAATGAGAAAATGGATGACCACCGTCTGCTCTATCCTTGTCTTTCAGGGACTCTCCATGATTACTCCTACCCCCGAGGAATGTCTTCTTGAGGCACAATCCACCATCACCTTCCAAGGGACCGGACGAGTGAGATCCGCTAAGTTCCACCGTCCATTTTGCAAGCCTTCCGGAGTTCGCCACCACCTTAAAGATGTTGCGAAGTTTATGGTCAGTCACTACTCGGATTGAATGCGCTTGGAAGTAAGGTCAGAGCCTCCGAGCCGAGATGACCAAAGCGAAAGCAAATTTTTCCAAGATTAGGTATCAAAGCTCTGCCTTTCTCAGGACCCTGCTTACATAGTAAATTGGCAGTTGCATCTTTCCCTACTCTTGTACCAGGACGGAGCTCTGGGCCTCGGCCCCGACCTCCAGGTATAGGGATAGTCTCCCCCTCCTTTGGTCCTTGGATCAGTGGAGCCTGTGTCAGCTCTCTCTTCGAGGCTTAGAATGCCTTTTCGCACTCCTCAGACCATTCTAATTTCTTTCCTCCTCTCAGTGCTTTGAAGAAAGGCGAGCATTTTTCTCCAGCCTGAGAGAGGAACTGGCTCAGCCCTGCCAGCTTCCCTATTAGGCACTAGACTTCCTTGGCATTCTGACGTGACCCCAACTCCATGATCGCCCTCAACTTATCAGGGTTGGGTTCCACCCCAGCGGGAGTAAGGAGGTGATCTAGGAACTTTCCCCTACTTGCCCTGAAGACACACTTCAAGGGTTTCAGCCTAATTTTATATTTTTGCAGGGTGCTGAAGGTCTCCTCTAGATCTTCGAGTTGAGAGTCCACATCCCTACTCTTGATCATGAGGTCATCCACGTACAACTCCAAGTTCCTCCCCTTCTGCTCTCGGAATACCCGGTCCATCATTCTCTGATATGTCGCCCTGCATTTTTCAGCCCAAAGGGCATCATCTTATAATAGTAGCACCCCTCCCTTGTGATGAAGGAAACATCCTTTATGTCGGGCGAGTGCATCCTGATCTGGCGATAACATGAAAATACATCTAGAAAGCACATTAGAGAAAAACTGACGGTTGCATCAACCAACGCGTCGATTTGAGGTAGGGGTAACAATACTTGGGACAAGCTTTATTCAAAAGAGAAAAATCAATATACATCCTCCAATTACCGTCCCCTTTTTTGGCCATCACCATATTGGAGACCAGCCTGGATACTGGATCTCTGATACAAACCCTGCCTTCAGGAGCTTTCCCACCTCTTCTCGGATGGGCTCGACCAGCTTATCAGTGATGGATCTCTTCTTTTGCCTGATGGGATGGGCGACATCAAGGTTGAGGCGGTGGCAAGCCACATCCGCATCAATTCCTGGCATGTCAGTCGCGCTCCATGAAAAGATATCCATATTCTTCTGGATGCCCTCCAGCATCCTCTTCTAATCTTCCAAGGTCACCCCCCCCCCATTGCCCCGGACTTTCTCCACCCTTCCTCCCTGGGTAAGAACTTCCATCTCCACCACCTCCTCTGCTTCCTCCAGTCGGGACTGCTCTTCCCACTCATCTGTGGACCCCTCACCTAGCACAAGAACTTCCTCCTCCTTAGCTTCCTCTACGGCGATCACCTCATCTTATTCCTCCAAAACTTCCTCTACCGCCTCTACATGGGCGAGAACCTCTTCCTCTTACACCTCCATCTTCTCAGCTTCTACCATGGCCTCCTGGCCAGATATCTACTCCATCCTTCTTTCCATTTCCTCAGCTCCTTCCAGACAGGAGATGGTATTGACCGCAGTGATGTAGCGCTCCCTTGCCACCTTGGGGTCTCCCCGGACCAAGAGGTGGATTCCCTCGGCATTGAATTTGAGACACTAATGGAAAGAAGAGGGTATGCAGCGAAAGGTGTTGATGAGGGGCCGTCTGAATATTGCATTGTAGCTGCTAGGAGCGTCGACAATGACGAACCTGCAGTTCCTGTACCGGCCCCCCAAGATAACATGGAGCCCCACTCCCCCTTCTACCTCCTTCCTCTCTCCAAAGAATCCAAACAAGGGTCCGTCTGAGGCCAGCACCCTCCTGTCCTCCACCTTCATAGCGTCAAATGTCTTCTTAAAGATGACATTGATAAAGCTCCCATTATCGATGAGGATCTAGGAGACGGTGAAATTCTTGATGTTGGTCTGAACTACCAGCGCATCGCAGAACGGATCCTCATAATTCGGCATGTCCTTCCGAGTGAAGGTACTCTTCTCCTCCGGGGTGGGGTTAAGGACATTGAGGAAATGCTCTAGCGATACATAGTGTGGAGACTCGCCTTACGGGCGGCCTCGACTCCATCCCCTACCTCACCCCTCCCCCCCTATGGATCACCCTGATCCCTCCTATGCCTCTTATATCGGCCCGGTCTTTGCTCCTATCCTCCTTCGATATAGGCATGGCTTCCTCTATCCGCACCTCCTGGTAGTGATGTTATTGTTGCTGAGTCTGCTCCTTGGCTCCCCTTAGTTCCAAGAACTCCTCCTCCCCAGGCCAAGGACAGTTCAACCCTCCAGGATTGAGGCAAGTCCAGAGACCTCCTCTCCCCGAGCAGCACCAGGCTATGGTAATAACCCTGGTGAGGGGGAGGAGAGTCCCCTAGAGGAGGAGGCAGGAAGGTAGGGCGGAGCTACACTATTGTGATTAACCCTGGTAATAACCTATCTTCCTCCGATACAGGCATGACTTCCTCTATTCACACCTCCTGGCGGTGATGTTGATGTTGCTGAGTCTGCTCCCTGGCTCCCCTTGGTTCCAAGAACTCCGGGCAGGTGGCCGTCATATGGCCCAGCTCCTGATGGAATTCACAATAGGGCAGCTCCGCCCTACCTTCCTGCCTCCTCCTCTAGGGGCCTCTCCTCCTCCTCCCCATGGTTATTACCATAGCCTGGTGCTACTCGGGGAGAGGAGGTCTTTTGCCTTGCCTCAATTCCGGAGGTTTTAACTAGCCTTGCCCTCCTTGGCGGTTGTCTCCTCCGTGGAAACCTCTCCTCTAGCCCTGATCATGCCATTCTGGCTGCCTCTAGCCTAGCCGATTATTCAGTTTCTAGCATCCCCATCTCGTCTGCTACTACTGCGGCTCCCGCTGCCTGGGCTCTGCCGTCCTTACCCCCTGATTCTTTCCACCTCCCGGCTCTCTCTCCTCCTCTACAGCCCACTTGGTTAGCTTCCTAGCAAACACTGGGTTCGACGTTTCTCCCTCAACTTCCTTCACTGCCCTCTCCATCAACTCCTCAAAAGACAATAGAGGCACCTGTTTTAAATCCATCCTGAAGAAAGCCTACTGCAGTCCCAGGGTGAAGGCCACCATGAGGGTGTGTTTTGGCATCTCGTGGACTTGGAGGACCTCATCCTGGAACTGTCGACATAGCTTCCCAACATCTCATCCACCCTTTACTTGATGAGAAATAGGGACTCTGACTACTACTTCCTCTTCTTCGAAGTGGTGAACCTCAGTATAAACCCCCTTCGTAGGTCCTCAAAGAATTAATTGGAGCTGGCGGCGAGCTGACGGAACCAATCCCTCTCCTTCTCCTTGAGTGATATGATGAAGAGCCGGAACTTAAAAGCATCTGACATTTGCCTAATTGAGACCACATACTTGAACCACTGGATGTGCTGGACTGGATCATCCCTGCCAGTTTAGTAAGACATCTCGGGCTCGTGGAACCCCTCTAGGACAGGAGCTGAAGAGACCAGCTCGCTGAATGGACTTCCTACCCCAGCCAGGCAAGCCGGACGATCTCGCGCCTCCGCCTCGCCGGTCCTGCCTACACTCACCGAGCTAGGGAATAGGGCTTGCCCTGGGAAATCTCGCTCGCTACCTTCCACCATAACTTCCTTCCCAGGTAGTCTGATGGGGGCATTCTTGCCCAGGGCAGGGGCAGCGACCACTGGGATGACGTGTGTCGAGCACTCGACACAACCCCTGAGTGCGAACATGACGAGGTTCCATATTTCCTGCTTGAAGTACTCGAACATTCTGAGGGTGGCAAAGGGAGGCGGAGGTGGCGAGTCGGCTGGTAAGATCCTTATCCTTCTCCTCCAGTCATTGAACTTACTAGAGGATTTTATGTGTTGGTCACTCTCCACGCTCACCGCACCAAAATGTTGAAACCGGACACCGACTTCTGTGGAGTTCGGGCCCTTGAAAATGGATGACCACACACTTACTTCTCCTAATAAACTTGCTTGACCGAGAACTAAGGACTCGAGACTGACCCAAAACTTTAGTACGGAGGTCCCACCACACACCCGGAAGATCTTAGAGTGGTTCCCCTCCTTAGTCAGTGTTGAGCTAAGGGTACCTCAGAAAGCGCAAGAAGATCAGAGAATGAGAAAACTGGACTATTTCCTTCCAAGGTACCCTCTTGGGTCTTTTTATAGATTTCTGAAAATGGTCTACCAACATCTCAACTCTGCTGTTCTGAACGGATATACGCAGCCCAAATCGGTTTCCCAACAACATAAGTCCGTTGTTTAGAGTAGTTACTTGTAGAACTGCGGGGTGGAATGGTAAAAGAATCACTGGGCGAGTGATCCCCAAATTACCACTCACCTGTGGTGGTAAGTGCCCGATGAGACTAGCACTAACCTCCTCCACGGGGCCAGGGGAGAGTGTCAGCCCAGTTACTCCACTCGCCCCACATTTGTTCTACCACTAAACCGGGTAAGTTGGGGAGCTCCATAGCACTCGCCTCCCTGCCGACTCGCTTGAGATTTGGACCGCATGATTTGGCTGGTCTGGCTCCTATCGATCCCACTCGCCGGATACGGGGTTGTACATTAAGGGTTCGCACTATCCAAACTTCTTTGATTCCCTAGCTTGTGTCAAGAGGACTCCTTCTTTATTAAGCTTTTGTATGGTAGGGAGATCCTAGGGGATGATCCCTAACTTTTGGAGACCTAAAAAGGGTGAAAATGCTAGAAGTAGCGAAAAAATTATGAACCTCTCACTGGGGTAGACTAGGCCTGATAAGTAGTATTTGTATGTACTTTTAGTATTGGTTTTAGATTAATATTTATATTTATTTAATAAAATTATAATAATTTTAGTAATAAAACCTTTATTTTTGTCATTTCGGCTCTAACAAAATTTAACTCTTTTTTCTGCAGGTTTCAGGAGAGTTTGGAAAAAATCGGTAGTATACGCCCTATGTTACGGGAGTGACCTAGGGGCGTGTAATATTTATTGACATGTCTAAGGGTGATGAAGTGATCCAAACCCCAAAGTTGTGAAAAAGCCCAAGTACACACCCGTGTTCCAGGAGTCATGCCTGTGACTTGCACGTGACCATGCCCGGTGACACGCCTCTTGGTAATCCATGTAATTTCTAGAGGTCACACTCCCGATCTAGCCATGTTATGCTCGTGACCTTCATGGTCATGCCTCTGTACTTCTTATGGATCAGCTGTTATATGCCTACCAGCCAATATTTCCCGCCATAAGTATTTTCCAGAGGTCACTCTCCAAGGTCACAAGTATGACCAAAGGGTGTGACATGCCCGTAACACCCAAATTCAATGCATATTGTGCCTGTTGGGAATATTGCCCTCATTGTTCCCTAGATTTGATTTGAAGAGGAATCACCATCAACACTAAGAGCAAAGTTTTATTTGATGTTGTTTAAGCTCATCATGTGCAGGATGTTCCTTGGAACAAGTTTAGACAGGTTGTCTAAGAAGTTGTGATAGGTGGTCACAAGATAGAAAGGTAGAGAGAAAAAAATTGTCTAAGTCTACAAGCGTTGAGTGAAGCCAGTTCACTCAACTCCAGATGCTAAGGAAGGATGTTGGAAAGACAAAAAATAATCTAAGCCCATACCCCAATATAATACTTGGACAGTGGTTGTTCCAGGCACTTGACTGGAATAAGGAGCAATTTAAAGGAGTACACTCAAGTGAAGGATGGACCCAAAGTTAGCTTTGGTGGTTCAGATAGAGGAGTAACAAAAGGCTATGGTAAGATTACCAATTGCATAGTCACAAACTCAAAAGTGGCTTATGTTGAGGGGTTGCAACACAACCTCATAAGCATAAGCCAACTATGTGATCTTGGCTATGTCATTTCCTTCCACAAGGATGAGTGCTAGATTAAGAGGTCAAGTGACTAAGAGGTCATCTTGACAAGCACTAGGAGTGGAAATGTTTATTGCTTAAATTTCCTTTTTCTTAATAAAGACTCTCCTATTTGTCTAGTTGTAAATGAGAAAGTCTCATATTATTTACAATGGCACAAGAGACTAGCTTATTTAAATTATAAGACTATTGACAAGCTCTTTAGTGAAGACCTAGTTAGGAATGGTCCTAAGATGAAATACACCAAGGAAGGCATTTGCTCATCATGCCAAAAGAGCAAGCAGAACAAAGCTTCCTTCAAGGGCAATGGGACCAAAAACTCTGTCGGGTATTTATACCTCCTGTATACGGACATATTTGGTCATATGTCAGTTCATAGTCTAGGTAGGGAAGTCTACACCCTTGTGATAGTTGATGACTATTTTAGGTTTGCTTGGGTTATCTTTCTCAAGAAAAGTCTGAAACCCTTGATGTCTTTAAGACATTTGTCAAACAAATTTAGAATGAGCTAGACAGTACTATGTTCAAAATCATAAGTGACCATGGGACTGAAGTTCAGTATGAAAGCATGACAAGTTTTTGTGAATAGCAAGGGATTCATCAAGAATTTTTTCTCCAAGAGCACCCCAGCAAAATGGGATTGTTGAGAGGAAAAATAGAACTCTCATTGAGGGTGAAAGGACCTTGTTGAATGACACATCTCTCCCAGAATATTTTTGGGTTGAGGCAGTTAATACTGCATGTCATGTCCTTAATAGGGCCTCTATCACAAAGAGCCACAAGAAGACTCCCTTTGAGATATTGAAGGGCAGAAAACCAAACCTGGGCTATCTCAGGATCTTTGGTAGCAAGTTCTATGTACTTTATATTGGTAAGTCCTATGTGAATAAGGTTGCTACCAAGTCCTATGATGGGATTTTTGTTGGGTACAACAATCATAGTAAGGCATATATGATCTATAACTTGAAAAGTCAAGTTATAGAAGAGTCTGTACATGTAGTCTTTGATGAGTCTGCCATAATTAACAATGATCTGCCAAGCTCCTCTTCTAGTATTGCAGGTATAGAGCTATTGATGGACAAGCTAACCATCAAAGATGCTGCTCCATCAGTTCAAGATGGAGTGGACATTCTGGAAGAAGGAAAAGGCACACTTGAAGTGGATGAAGATCAGCAAATTATTGTTAATGAAGCTGATACTGAAAGAAGAATGCCTCCTGCTGTCAGGCATCTAAGAGATCATCCAAGACACCAGATTATTAGTGATGCAAACCAAGGAGTGGTGAATAGAAGCAAGAGCCTTAATACAGCAATGTATGCAAGTTTCCTGTCACAGGTTAATCCCAAGAGATTTGAAGAGGCCAACATATATCAGTTCTGGATTGTACCTATGTAATAGGAACTGAAATAGTTTAAGAGGTGTAAGGTCTGGAAGTTAATTCCCAGACCATAGGGACATAATGTCATTGGAGTCAAGTGGATTTACAGGAATAAACTTGATTAAAATGGCATTATAATCAAGAAAAAGGCTAGGCTAGTAACTAAGGGGTACAAACAAGAAGAAGGTATTGACTTTTTTCAAACATTTGCCCATGTAGCAAGATTGCAAACCATCAGACTCTTCCTTGCATATGCTGTATACAAAGGATTTCAAGTCTACTATATGGATGTGAATTCAGCCTTCCTGAATGGTGACTTAAAGGAAGAAGTCTATGTTGAACAGCCTCCAGGTTTTGTTGATTCTAACTCACCTGAATTTGTTTATAGACTTAAGAAAGCTCTATATGGGTTAAAGCAAGCCCCTAGAGCATGGTATGAAACATTGTCTAGCTTCCTCATTGAGAATAAATTCTTAAGGGGGAAGATAGAAAAGACCCTATTCCTAAGGGAATCTAAGGGCAAGATCATCCTAGTCCAAATTTATGTAGATGACATTATTTTTTGGTCTATTGATGACAACCTTTGCAGGAAGTTTGCCAAACTTATGTAAGGGAAGTTGGAGATGTGCAGTATGGGTGAGATCAAGTACTTCTTTGGCCTCCAAGTAAGGCAGACTGACGATGGATTGTCCATCTCACAGTCAATGTTCACCAGGGAGTTGATCAAGAAGTTTGGTATGGAGAATGCCTTCACCATGAAAACTCCCATGGGGTCAAGTATTCCTATATACAAAGATGAGCCGGGTAAACCTGTTGATGAAACTTTATATAGAGGGATAATTGGCTCCCTTATATATCTTACTATAAGTAGGCCAGACATCATGTATGTTATATGTGTTTGTGCTAGGTATCAGGCAAGCCTTAAAGAATCTCACTACTCTACTACAAAGAGGATTTTGAGGTATCTTAAGGGCACACCAAATCTTGTCCTCTAGTACCATAAAAATAGGGATTTTGAACTAACAGGCTATTTAGATGCAGATGGCTGCAAAGAGGACAAGAATAGCACTTAGGCACCTGTAAGTTCTTGGGATGAAGATTAGTGTCTTGGAGAAGCAAAAAGCAGACCAGTATTGCAATCTCAACAGCTAAGTCTGAGTATATCTCAGTAGGTAGCTGCTATGCATAGTTATTATAGATCCAGCATCAGCTCCAGGACTATAACCGTCAGATAAGTAGAACCCCCATATTTTATGATTCTACTATTGCAATCTCAATTGCTAGGAATATTGTCTCTCACAGCAGGACTAAGCATATTGAGATTATATATCATTTTATTAAGGAGCATGTGGAAAAGAAAGATATCTGTCTTGAGTTTGTCCCCATAGACAAGCAAGTGGTTGATATCTTTACTAAGCTACTAGATGAAGTCAATTTCAACACCTTCAAATTTGAATTATGTATGTTGAGCTTATTATAGCTTCAGTTGCTCCATGTAATATTTATGTTGCAGAACTCAGCCTTCTTGCTGGTAGACAAGTCTCCAAAATGGTATCAAGACTGTCATGTCTGTCTTTTGACATCAAGACTCTCAAGTGATATCAAGACTAAGATGGACTCAAGTGTTCAATAAAGAGAAGATAGAAGATGCTCCAATTGAGGGGGAGAAAATCCAGCAAGTTGCAGGAACATGTTCAACTTCCTGTTAAGAGGCAGCCAGTAGCTACAGTGGATCAAAGATCATCATAGTTGATTGACAGGTTCTCAGGACTATGCACAGTCTGAGGGGAAGATTAACCCTAGTGGATGGTTTTTACTGTGCAGTCACTACTACTGCTGTAAAGACATGCTGATGCAGGACAAGAGGAATAGCTAGTTCCTCCCTTACTATAGTTGCATGAAGCTTTATGTGGTATAGGAGTGGCATTGGCTCAAGTGGAATAATGTTAGCAGCTAGCTCAAGTGGCTGCAGTGATGTGTTGTATCAGTGTATCAACACAAAAGGTATGACTCCTAGTAAAGTAGATTGATCACAAGGATAATTTCTTAAGTGGTATCAAAAGGTATCTCTCCCTTAATTTTTGATGAGTCAACTATCACCTACCTTATTAAGGTATTTTTTTTTTGAAGAAGCCAGAAAGGGGAGAGGTAGGTAATAGCATAAACCCTAAAGATGGGAGTAGAACATACTGAGTAGAATATTGAGTAGAGCAATACTTGCCAGATAAGTGGAGATGGTGGACAATACATGCCCAGGTAGGCAATACCCTTAACCATAATTGGGGAGGAGTAAGGCATATTGAGTAGAATACTGAGTGGAGCAATATTTTCCAGATAAGGGGAGATGGTGGGAAATACATGCCCAGGGGGAGATGTGGAATAAATACTTGACATGACCAGCTCATGTTAAGTAAGTGCATATTACTTAAAAACATCAAACATTCAAGTAATATGAAGAGAGCAATGTTAAGCCATTGCATATTTTGTTTCCACCCTCAAGTGGTTTGAGGAAATTCCTCCACTTAAGTATTAAGTAGTAAGGAGAGCTGTAAGTTGCTTTGAATTTTCATACAACTCTGAATTTTCAAGTGGTATCAGAAAGCATACAGCTGCTTCCAAATTTATTTGGTTTATGAGAAAATGCTTTTTAGTATTGATGGGTGTTCTGCCTTCTTCAAATAAGGGGAGATTGTTGGGAATATTGCCCTAAATGTTCCCTAGATTTGATTTGAAGAGGCATCACCATCAATACTAAGAGCATAGCTGTATTTGATGTTGTTTAAGCTCATCATGTGCAGGATGTTCCTTGGAACAAGTTTAGACATGTTGTCTAAGAAGTTGTGATAGGTGGTCACAAGGTAGAAAGGTGGAGAGATAGAAATCTGTCAAAGTCCACGGGCATTGAGTGAAGTCAGTTCACTCAATGCCAGATGCCAACGAAAGGATGCTAGAAAGACTGAAAAATCAACTAAGTCCACAGACATTGAGTGAAGGCAGTTCACTCAACGCCATATGTCAAGAGGTATCGAGTACAGCACAGTCTGTCAAAGCTTCTGCATTGGCAAGCTGAAAAATCGACTAAGTCCAAAATCATTGAGTGAGGACAACTCACTCAATGCCAAAGAAGAAGGCGTCGACAGAGCAATGATCAGTCAAAGCCTACAGAGATAGATAGAAAAATCTGTCTAAGTCTAGATGCATTGAGTGAGGACAACTCACTCAACGCAAGATCATCAAGAAAATTAGCTAAGTATATAAGCATTGAGTGAAGCCAGTTCACTCAATGCCTCATCAATAAGAAGCCAGGCAAAGGCATGGGAGCGTTAAGTAATGAGGCTCACTCAATGCATTCATAAAGAAAGTTGCGGCTAAGTATAGAAGCATTGAGTGAAGCCAGTTCACTCAACGCCTCAGTAAGATGGAAGGCATTCAGAGAAACGGCTAAGTCTTGGGTCGTTAAGTGATGAAGGTTCACTCAACGCACTCAACGTCTGGCAGAGCAGAAGTATTGGCTGAGTCAAATTGGCATTGAGTGATGAAGGTTCACTCAACGCACTCAACACCTAGCACAGTATAAAGATTGCCTAAGGACAAAAGCATTGAGTGAAGGCTATTCACTCAACGCACTCAACGCCTGGCAGTGAAGAAGAAATTGACCAAGTCTAGATTCATTGAGTGAAGCCAGTTCACTCAATGCACTCAATGTCTGTGATAAAGTTGAGAAATTTGGCTAAGTCCACAGATGCTGACGTCAGCAAAGTCAACAAAAGTCAACAGAGTCCAAATTAGCTGCGGGAAAGCTATAGTAGATGACAACCGGTGCCGCAGGTCTACAGTATAACTTTTGCACATAAAGATAAGTTGCAGTTGTCAACTATGGTGGGTCCAACTGCTCAAATAGTCGTTGAACAATGAAGATAAAGGGGACAAGATCAGGAGATGGAAATTAACTTTTAGGGTTTACTTATTTCGAAAAGAAGTGGCTGGACTTCGTTTTTCTCCTCTCCATTGTTGTCGAGCTTGAAGCAGGAAGTTAAACCAGCTAAACTAAAAGCTCCAGTGAGTTAGCTGTAGTAATCTTCACCAGCTATAGCAGGATCAGAATAGCTTTTTGAGAATGAAGACTAAGCAATGCCTTCAAATTTCTGCAGTCAAAGTTAGCTGATTGAAGTGCATATCAATAGTAAGTTCAGAGACCTTGTTTTTGAGACACTTCTAACATAAGCAGCAGCTTATTGAAGATTAGTTATCTTGTTGCTGAGAAGAAGGTAGGGCTGAGTTTATCTTAGCTCAGGAAGCAGACATAGAGAAATTTATCTGGTGTCAAATCAACACCAACAAAACCCTTTCATTTCTGTAGGATCATTTTGGATCTGAGTTGTAAGCCTGATTTATAAAGTCTGAGAGTGGGGTCTGTGTGCCTGAGGTAGGATCTAGTTATGAATCTAAGTGTAAGGCTTGTGTGCCTAAGGTAGGGCCTTTGGCCTGAGGTAGGATCTGGTATAGATCTGAGCTATAGGAGAGTTTACTCTCTAAGTTGTAGGGCTATCCTCCATAGCCTGAGTTGTAGGACTTGTATTCAAGTTTGGTAGGTGATCTGTTGATCATTAAGCTGTAGGAGCAGTTTGCTCTAAGGTAGGGCCTTGTGCCTGAGGTAAGTCTTGGAGGAGAATGAGAGATCCTGCGGGATCTGTGTTGTAAGCTCTTAGGAGTCGATTTTTGGAGAATTTGCCATGTCTAACAAACTGTTAGAAAGGTGGGAGGGACAGTGGACGTACCCATAATCTGTGGAACCACTATAAACCTTGTGTGTGCCTGTTTTGGTGTGTCTTGAAAGTTGTTAATAACTAACTTACAACTCACATAAAAGAAGGAAATCTCAAAAGAGACCAAAAACCTATTCCCCCCTCTTGGTGTTTAGCTGCCCTTGAAAACTAAAGACTTTCAGTGCCCGCTCTGCCTCTAACCATCACACCCCAAATATGCCCTCAAGTCACTGATGTGTACTTGGGCGTATAACTTGAAAATTTTAACTATAAAAGCCCAGCTCCTCTAAAAGACCAGGAGTCAACTTCCAGCCGCTTTATTTCATGATTTTTCCTTAACTTTGTACTTTTAAATTTATAGTATTGTAAATTTTCAATTCATAGTTTAGAATTCCCCTTTCATGCACAGTAATTACTTTTTTAGCAAATAAAATTGTCTCTTTCTCTTACTACTTATCTATCTTAATCTGAATCATGTTTAGCTAAATACCTTTAGCATTTGATCGGATGATTTCTTTTGGGTCTATAATTTTGTAATTATTTTCTCGGAGCTTTGAATACAAACTTACAATTTATTCTCGATTAACACTGATTTCATATGTTGATATATGGTCGTTGTTGGGTCTATTAATCACAATATCCCAGATTTGAAGAAGGCCCACAAGTCAGTATATACACATGATTGTATTTGATATATGTTCAAGTTCAATATTTACAGGATGTCTACTATTCCATGATTAGACAGGTTGTTAGGGTCAGAATAACATTTGGACTCATGAAAATATGTTGGAAAAGCAGAAATCTAGCTAAGTCCAGAAGCATTGAGTGAGTTCACTTCACTCAATGCCAGGAGGCTAAAAGCATTGACAGAACATCAGGCATTTAAAGCCTCTGTATTGTTGGACTCAAATCTAGTTAAGTTCAAAAGCATTGAGTAAAGGTTGTTCACTCAACGCTTACTCAAATAAAAATCCAAGTACAGAAGCTTTGAGTGAAGAAGGCTCACTCAATGCCTTATCAATAATTCAGCAGAGTCCAGAAGCGTTGAGTGAAGGTTGTTCACTTAACGCCTTTATTCAAAAATTCGGTGTAAGTCCAGAAGCGTTGAGTGTAGAAGGTTCACTCAACGCCTTCAGTCAGGATGACTGCCAAGTCCAGAAATGTTGAGTAAAGTGGCTTCACTCAATGCCTTCAACCAGAAGAATTCTGCCAAGTACAAACGCATTGAGAGATGAAGGTTCACTTAACGCCTTATCAGTTCATATGTCTGAGACAAAAGCGTTGAGAGATGAAGGCTAACTCAATTCCTCAAGAAGCAAATTTTCTACTAAGTGTTTTTGCATTGAGTCACATAGCTACACTCAATGCCTGTGAAGATTTACTGTGACAATAACTAAGCCCAGAAGTGTTGAGTCATGCTGACGTCATCCAATTTCAAATTAAGCGGGATTTGCGCACTAGAAGCCAAATGGCTCCCTACACTTTCTGAACAACAGTTAAAGCTAAGGTAACTTTACAGCTGCTATTTCGGCTTGCCCATACATATCAAAGAGCCGTTGGTCGGCAGGATATAAAAAGACTTTATAGATAAATTAAAGGGAGTTTTTTTTTTCTGGTCTTCACCTTTTCAATTGATCATTCTCATTTTTACAGAAGACAGTTGCTTGCTGATTGAAGTGATATCTCAAAGTTTTCTTCAGCAAGAATAGAAAACCTAATTTTTATAAAAGGAGTAGCAGAGCACTCAAGGAAAGTTGATTTTCATCTTCAAGGCTACTGCTTTCAACTCTGATATATTAAAGCTTGAAGTTACAGAGCTCTGCATCAGGTCTTCTCAGCATACGTAGAACTACACTGATGATCAATAGTCTTGTTAATGTGAAGAGTTAGGACAGATTTTACTCAGTTCATGGAGGTGACTCAGAGGACCATTTCTCTAGAGTCAATCATCACCAAATCATTACTCATTCTATAGGATCATTTTTTGATCTGAACTATAGGCCTGGGTTATAAAGACTGAGTGTAGGAGCTGTGTCTCTAAGTGTAGGATCCTATTTATGATCTGAGGTAAGGCTTATGCCTGAGGTAGAATCTCTGTGTAAAACTGAGGTAGGTGATCCGTGAATCTCTTAGTGTAGCATTGTTTAGCCTTAGGTAGGAGTTATTATACTCTTAGTTGTAGGAGTGAGCTTCCTCTGAGGTGTAGGATCCTGAGGGATCTAAGGTGTAAGATAAGGAGCCGAGTAAAAGGAGAAGTTAGCTAAATCTAGCTCACTTCTAGATAGGTGAATTGGGAAAGCGGATGTACCCTAAATAGGAGAACCACTATAAATTCTTGTGTGTTGTGGTGTCTCTTGAAAGCTAAACAACTAAATCTAACACACAACTTGACCTAAGATCAAAAGAATTCAAAAAGATTTAAAACATACATATTCATCCCCCTCTAGGTATGTAGCTACTCTTGAACAAAGACTTTCAAGTGGTATCAGATGGAGATTATTCAAAAAGGACTTAACAGTCTGAATAGATCTCCAGGGGTAAGAGAATATTATCTCCATGGGTTCAGGTGAGACCCATAAGGAGTTGAGCTCTATGAAACTTCCTATATGTATGAAGGAAAATTTTGGGATCTGGAAGGAAAGAGTAAGGCTATTTATGGAAGCCTCATGCCCTAGGATATTCATAACAGTTCAAGATGGACCTTTCATTCCCATAAAGGTCTCTGCTATAGATGCCAATATCCAGACACCCAAGAAATACACTGAAATGACCAAGGATGAAGTCACTCTTGCAACTATGGATAAAATGGTTCAAAATATTATTGTTAGTACCATAGAGGACTCCACATTACAGAACTTGGTCCACTTCAGAATAGCTAAAGAGATATGTGATTCTCTGATAGTATACATGGAAGGGATAGAGGAGGTGAGGGATGATAGGAAATCCCTCCTGAAGCAGCAGTATGAGTGAACTCAAGTATTTCTTGGGCCTCCAAGTTAGACAATCAGAGGATGGGTTATTAATCGCTCAGTCTAAGTTCACCAAGGAGTTAATCAAGAAGTTTGGAATGGAAAGTGCCTCCATAATGAAAACTCTTATGGAGTCAAGTGTGTTAATATATAAGGATGAAACTGGGAAACCTATTAATGAAACCTTGTATAAAAGCATAATTGGCTCCCTCCTTTACTTGACTGTAAGTAGACCTGACATCATGTATGCTACATGTGTTTGTGTTAGGTACTAGGCATGCCCTAAAGAGTCTCATTATTCTGTTACTAAAAGAATTCTAAGATATCTTAAGGGCACGCCTGATCTTGGTCTTTGGTCCCATAAGAATAATGATTTTGATCTAATTGGGTATTCATATGCAGATTTCGCAGGTTGTAAAGAAGATAGGAAAAGTACATCTAGTACCTGTTAGTTTCTAGGGAGAAGACTGGTATCATGGAACAGCAAGAAGACAACTAGTATAGTCATCTCCACTACAGAATCAGAATATATTTCAGCTAGAAGTTGATGTGCACAACTACTATGGATTCAATATCAACTCCAAGACTACAATCTTCAGCTAAGTAAAACTCCCACGTACTGTTATTCCTCTAGTGTTATCTCTATTATTAGGAATCATATGTATCATAGTAGGACTGAGCACATAGTGATTAGATATCATTTCATTAGAGAGCATGTAGAAAGGAAAGACATTTGTCTTGATTTTGTCCCCACATATAAACAAGTGGCTGATATCTTCACTAAGCCACTAGATGAAGCCAAGTTCAACACCTTCAAATTTGAGTTGGGAATGTTGAACTTAGTGTAGCTTCATTGTCCTTACATGCATATGTGCATTAGGCAGGAATAACCTTTTGCAGGTAATCAAGAAATATGGACTAATTTTTCAGTGTCGAGTGTGTTGAGGCAACTCTAGGCATCGAAAGCGTTGAGTGTGTTGAGTTCTCTCAACAAATTTATTCTAGTAGTTCCGATTATGGCTATCTCCTGGGATTAATCTCAGTCATTGATCGAATCGTATTGATCACGACAGGTACGCGCCTTTTTCATATTCTCGAATATGGGTAACTATAAATAGAAATATGTACTTAAAATAAATCACATAAATCCTAGCCCTATTCGACTGTTTGTATCACTATGGAGATTTCTCGAGCAAGTTCTTCAACTCTCTAGAAATTCAAAGTTCCAATGGCGCCCAAAGGAGTTGGATTTCTTATTCGAGGGATCTAGACTTGTAAGGAATGGATTCAAGGATGCACCAGAAGAAGTTTAGCTAGTTCTTCACTTGTTGCAGGTCACCGACCTAGAGTTTGTCCTACCAGAACCAAGTTCTATATGGAAACAAGAAGTATTGGAACTCTACTCAAATGCCAAAATCGTATCCTCCTCCTCCAGCAAGATTAAGACTTCTATCAGTGGACATAAGATTAAAATTACCTCAAGGAGGCTGAGCAAAGCTTTAAACCTAACAAGGTTTGGGCCCACATATGAGAAAGATGAATTTTTCCTTGAGGATGTGAAGTCAGCTCTGAAATGGTGTGGCCTTTTAAAGCACACCACTAGCTCTATATTTAGGAAGGAAATGAACCTGAAGGGGAAGTTCCTAGTTGATGTAATAGGCAAGACCTTGATCTACAAAACAGGGTCTCATGAAAAAATATCTAGGAAGTTGTTTGAGAGAGTGGCAAGAGTAATTATATCCAAAAGGACTGACTGGGGAAGGATTTTTTTTGAAAGAACAGTGGAATATGTTCCAGAACCAAACTTAGGGAGAATACTATCCTTATACTTATATAGCTCTGTTCAAGTATCCTCAATGTGAGGCTAGGACAAAGATCCACCACATGAGAAATATGGACTCTAAGATGTTTGATATGTTGACAGGGTATTGCTCCCACACCAACAGGTAGCTGATAAAAAGAAAAGAAAAACAGTTACCATCATTGAAGAAAGTTCTGAGAGCAACTCTTCTAAGAGCAGAGAAGAAGAACCTCACGAACCATAGTTGTCTGAATCTTCTACAAACACTAGAAAAGATGTGAGTGCTTAGGTATCTATGTCATCAGTACCTGCAGCAAGGACTCTACCCAGCAATGTCTCTCAGTCTGAATACATTCCAGCAAAAATAATAGAAAAAATGGCTAGAGATGTGGTCGACAGAATCTATGCAGAAATTGAGGGGGAGACACCCAGGTTGGATACTCCTGTTGAAAGGGGAGCAAGTTCAATCATTATAGGACCAAATTGAACTCCTTCTTGGATAATCTATAGAGAAAGATAGATAAGATTCTAGGTGAATGTTAGTTGTTACCCTCCAGTACGCAGGCTAAGGAGGAGCAAGTTCTAGTTATAGTAGAATAAGATGTGCTCAACATAGTTGCTGAAGACCAGCAAATTACATTAAAAATTGTTGAGTTTGAGGGGAGATTCATACAGAGCTCCCTGCTCAAGAGACTGTAAAAATTATTAAAATATCTGAGTCTGATAAGCAAGTTGTTGATGTTGATGATCATCCCTCTTAGTTCATGAGGGATGACTCAGAAATAAAGGGAGATATAAGGCAGAAGGCTGAGGATGTCTGATTCCAAGGGGCATCTCATCAAGCTGATGCTATGTATTGTATTTTCCTTACATAGCTGAAAGGACTTCTAGATGAGCAGAGGAGACAGCTAGAGCACTATGTTGATGATTCTATAAAGGGACTAAGATAAGATATATCCACTGAGATCAAGTCTATCAGATTTGAGGTGAATTTGCTAAAGGCCAACACTATTGCATCCTTCAAGAGAGCTGCTCCTACTGTAACTTATATTGAATGGAAGTTTGAGGAGATTAGACAAAAACAGAATGCCATAATAGAGAATCTGAACATCACCTCAAGCAACAAGGAAATAGTGTATAATGTACAATATAAACTCATGGAAATACACAAGATCACTCTAGAGAGGAGGATGGATGCCTTTATATAGATTCTAGATGATCATATGCTTAAAGTCAAAAATCATGTCACCAAAGGATTAAACTATTTGGCTGATAGAATCTCTTTCACCAAGGACTCTCTGACTACTGCCATCTGTGAATAAGTCATAAAGGGGGATAAAGTAATGATCAAGATTGATATAGACAATGCTATCTGGACCACAAATATTATCAGGGGATCATTGGGTCTATATCAATATATATATGATAATGCTCCTTCTCCAGAAGCATAAACTGATGTTGATGGGGTTGAACTCTCAGTAGCTGTTGTCCCTACCTTCTGCCCCACCACTGAACAGATATTAAGGATGAAAGGCAAGACTGTTGCTAAAGAATATGAAGAGATCAGGAAAAGCAAGAAGTGATACAGAGAATAAACAGAATCCAGGCCTGACTTTTAGAGATGGAGTCCTCAATCAAGGACCATCATCCTGTCAGCCTGAGGACAAATCAAAGAGAGAAAAACTAGAAAGGAATGAATAATTAAGGAGAAAGTTCAGAAGGGATAAGAAGATAGGTGCAATGCCATCAGATGCCCCGTAGCCTAGCAAGTACTTCTCAAAGCCTTACAGATATTTTGAAAGGAAATGGCAAAAGCAGATTGAAGCTGATGAGAAGGCAGCTAAGAGACCAAGCAGGGGCATAGTCATCGGAACCAAAAACATAAATTGTTTTTTGTATTAGGCTCCTTAGGGCCTTGGAATATGAACTTTATTATGAGCACACATTTTGATTTATAATTATCACTTTTTGTGTTAATAATATCTTGATTATGTGTCTTTTTTTCCTATTTGCTGTGAAATTTATCTCTTCTATGTGGTAGTGTATATCATTGACTAGGGTTCTGACTTCTTCGAATAGGGGGAGATTGTCGGGTCCATTGATAACAATGTCCTATATTTTAAGAAGGCCCACAAGTTAATAGTATACACATGATTGTATTTGATATATGTTCAAGTTCAATATTTGCAGGATGTCTACTATTCCATGATTAGACAAGTTGTTAGGGTCAGCATAACATTTGGACTCAAGACAAGATGCTGGAAAAGGAGAAATCAAGCTAAGTTTAGAAGCATTGAGTGAGTTCACTTCACTCAATGCCAGGAGGCTAAAAGCGTTGACAGAACATAAGGCATTCAAAGCCTCAGTGTTGTTGGACTCAAATTTGGTTAAGTCCAGAAGCGTTAAGTGAAGGCTATTCACTCAATGCCTACTTAAAAGGAAACCTGTCTAAATACAAAAGTGTTGAGTGAAGAAGGCTCACTCAATGCCTTATCAATAATTCAGTAGAGTCCAAAAGCATTGAGTGAAGGTTATTCACTCAATGCCTTCATTCATAAATTCGGTGCAAGTCCATAATCGTTGAGTGTATATGGTTCACTCAATGCCTTCAGTCAGGATGACTGCCAAGTCCAGAAGCGTTGAGTAAAGTAGCTTCACTCAATGCCTTCAACCAGAAGAATTCTGCCAAGTATAAATGTGTTGAGAGATGAAGGTTCAATCAACGCCTTATCAGTTTAGATGTCTGAGACAAAAGCACTGAGAGATGAAGGCTCACTCAACGCCTCAAGAAGCAGATTTTCTACCCTATGTTTTTTGCGTTGAGTCACATAGCTTCACTCAACGCCTGTGAAGATTGACTTTGAAAATTACTAAGTCCACAAGTGTTTAGTCATGATGACTTCATCCAATTTCAAATTAAGTGGGATTTGCGCACTAGAATCCAAATGGCGCCGAGCACTTTTTGAACAACATTTAAATCTAAAGTAACTTTACAGCTGCTATTTCGGTTTGCCCATATATATATCAAAGAGTCGTTGGTCAGTGGGATATAAAAAAATTTTACAGATAAATTAAACGGAGTTTTTTTCTGGTCTTCATCTTTTCAATCAATCAGTCTCGTTTTTACAGAAGAGTTATAGAAGACAGTTGCTTACTGATTGAAGTGATATCTCAAAGTTGTCTTCAACAAGAACAGAAACCTATTTTTTTGTAAAAGGTGGAGTAGCAAAGCACTCAAGGAAAGTTGTTGTTCATCTTCAAGGCTACAACTTTCAAATCTAATATATTAATTCTCTAAGATATAGAGCTCTGCATTAGGTCTTCTCAACGCAAGCAGAACTATACTAACGATCAATAATCTTGTTATTGTGAAGAGTTATGACCGAGTTTACTCAGTTCAGGGAGGTAACTCAGAGGACCATTTCTCTGGAGTCAATCATCACCAAATCATTAATCATTATGTAGGATCATTGGTTGATCTGAGCTGTAAGCCTGAGTTATAAGGCTGAGTGTAGGAGCTATGTCTTTGAGTGTAGGATCCTGTTTAGGATCTGAGGTAAGGCTTGTGCCTGAGGTAGGATCTCTGTGTAGATCTGAGGTAGGAGATCTGTGAATCTCTGACTGTATGACTTCTTATCCTGAGGTAAGAGTTGTTATACTTTGAGTTGTAGGATTGAGCTTCACTCTAAGGTGTAGGATCTTGAGGGATCTGAGGTGTAAGCTAAATGAGCCGAGTAAAAGGAGAAGTTAGCTCAATCTAGCTCACTGCTAGATAAGTGAAGGGGTAAAGTGGGTGTACCCTAGATATGAGAAAAAAATTTCCTACGGTACTCGCTCCTAGAGGAAGGAGCGCGGGTACCGCGGGAGCCCTACGATGGAGCTTTTATAATAATGCATTGTGATTGTCTTTTCTTTTGATTTTGCTTTGTTTTCTTACAACCGTTGGATCAAAAAATCAACATCCCAGATCTTACCCTCTCCCTAAGGGGGGAACGCTACCCGTGCATAACAATTATTCCTAGATATGGGAACCACTATAAATTCTTGTGTGTTGTGGTGTATCCGGAAAGCTAAACAACTAAATCTAACACATAACTTGACCTAAGCTCAAAAGAATTCAAAAAGATTTAAAACATACCTATTCACCCATAGTTGTGTCGCTACTCTTGAACAAAGACTTTCAATCTTATATTTGTTTTCGTATTTTACTTAGCCGAGAGGTTCGTGCATGTGAATCGGTCCCTCGAGAATAAAAGGAGTTGATCGCAACCCTCGAGAGAGGATGATAAAACTCTTCAGGATATGAGTAAAATTTTATAGTGGGATTCACCTCGATAAATCACACATTGGTACCTATAGGAAAACACCCAGTACACTGGGAAAACATCTACACACATTCCACACAACATAATATAATAATGAAAAAGAAGGGAGGGTGACCTCCCAAAGCATGAAATGCACAAGAATGCTCTAATTAGCTAAACTACGTTCAATGGTTTAACAATTCAATTCTAAATAATTTTTATATGAAAATGACGATATGATGAGTGATAAGATATAAAAATAGAGCTAAAAGAGAGCCTAAATAGTATATGATATTCGCTCATCAATATTCATCTTGAGGATCCAATCATTCTTCTTTCTCTTATCTCCCTTTAGCCTCCCTGTACAATTTACTTATTTCTTGGCACATTCGATGAAGAGGAAAATGAGTATAAAAAATGATAGGAGTTTTATGTTTACTTCAAACATATAAAAGATTCCAAGACAAAATACCCATTGAAGAACCAATGATTGATCACTCATGTAGATCATGATTCTCTATATATTTTCCACAATTATTGGGATGCTTGACTTGCATTTAGAATATAGGTGTAGCCTTCTAACTCATTATGTTTCTCGTTCAAAGTTCTCATGTGCATTTTAACTAAAAGGGAAGTCGGGTGCACAATGCAACCCGGTACAGCGAGGGTCCGGGGAAAGGTCCCACCACAAGGGTAAAATGTTAGCAAACCTTATCCTGTATTTTTATAAGAGGGATTGTGCATTCCAAAGAGCTATAGTAATGTATAAAATTGTCATTCCAAGTACCTCAGCTATTGTTGCTCAAGACACTTCATCAAGCACTATCAATGATTATATTAGGATTCTACTAGAAGAACAAAGGTAGAACTTTAAAAACTATGCGGACAAGACTGTCAAGAATGTCAAGGATGAACTCTCACAAAAGACTGATGATTTGAATATGAAATGCATGAGTTAAATGCACAAACCACTCATTGGTTTATGAAAGCTTCACCTGTAGTTGATTAGAATCACAAAACCTTACTGAAAATTAATGAGAAACTAGAGGGTCTACATATTGAGCACTCTCACATGTTCTCTGATCTAGGAGATGTAATTAGATTCATTACATCAAGGATTACTTATTGCAGAGGTTTCATTTAAGATAGACTAGACAGACGAAATCAGTTTGATGTTTACCAACTCTAGAACTACAAAGGTGTTATTATAGATGGGCTGATCAAAGTTAATGAGCAACTGAGTCAGAAAATTAGAGACTCACTGGCTGAAATCTTAAAATATGTATCTGAAGAAGCCAAAAAGGGGAAGGAAATGGTGGCATACCAAGTACTAGTTACTCAACAAAATTCACATAACCCTATGTCATCCTCCATACATGCCACCTGAGCAGAGATCCTCTGAACAAGAATATCCATGGGGCAGCCCTGCTCAGCACTACCAGTTTAGCTCTACATCCAAGAGCAACACTCTTACATCAGGGGGAAGGAGGACAAGCAGAAGATCTCTATGTGACTGGTCAGCACTCTGAATATGTATTAGCAGATGTTGAATGCCTTACATAATCTACTTACGGAAAGAGGTCAATGATACAGTCAAAGGAAGAGATTACTACTGGGAAAAGAAGCACGAAGAATAAATGAAGAAGGATCAAAATTTTTATCGATAGATCCCTAAATCTAGAAAAAATATTTTATCCACTTACAACGTCTATAATCAAGGAGGTGTTGACAGAGACATGGTTTACAGTTCTCTTGAATGAAACAAGCTTGACAAGTAAGAAAACAAGATGAGATCCTATAGAAAGTAGAAAAAAGATGGTACACTGTCAATAAATGCACCTCTAGAGCCTTATAAATACATTCCAAAGCCTTATAATTATTTTGAGAGGTAGAAGAAGAAGAGAAATAAAGTTGAAGCAAAGAGAGCAAAGAGATCAAAATGACTAGTCATAAGGGATAGGGGTTTGATATAGCTAATCATGTTCAAAACATTTTGAACTTTAAATATAGGGCTAGGTTGCCTTTGTCTAGTCGTTGGGGTGGGGTGGACCTCTAAGGTTCCTTTAGGTTCACCTCAAGCTCATGAGGATGACTCAAGGTCAAAATAATGCAATGGTGCACTAATATAGTTAGGATTGATCTATGTGGGTTCAGTTAAGTGTTGTGGGCCTCACATGGTCTGATCTAGCTCAGTTGGAGCTCTAGGTTTCACCTAGGTCTCTACTAGGTCACCACTAGATGAAAGACTTATAAGAAGTGCCCAAGGGTCCACTCGAAGCCTTGTGTGTGCAAAAAATCTCCCTAGGTACCACCAGGGATCCTAGAGGTGCGCCTTAAAACTCCTAGGGTATACTACTAAAAATTTGGACATCACACATACTTTGTAGTAAACCTCAGCATACAAGACAAAATAATATCAAAAGGGAAGTGCAAGAAAAGAGAGACAAAACACTCCATGAGGCTTTTTTTTCTTTTAGCTCCGTCAAACTAGTGCACACATACATCCAATATGTGCCCTGCAACCAAATATTATGGGAGTAAATGAAGGTCAATTATGAGCTGACCACAAACCGCATAAGAAGTTCATTCCTTCCAGTCATCCCAGCAGACCCTGGAGAATCACATCACCATGTAAGTCAACACTTTATATAATACAAATAAATAGTATAAACAATGCTTGTAAAAGATATCTAAGCTATACGGAACAAGTAACAATCACATCTCAATGTAAAGCATTAACAAAACATGTATGACTATAACACATCATCACCATCAATCCGCAAGAATCAAACACACTCAAGATGTTATATACTAGTGAGGATCTAACAAGTATACCCACATTTAGGGTCTTTCTACTAGAATTCTAACTCTAGCAGGTGATTTTGGTTACCCATGCTCTTGGGCCCTTCTACCAACACCCTACTAATCAGAATAGTTGGTTATACTCTTTCTTGGTCCCTTTTATGACTTGTAACAATGATTGAATTTCAATTCAAACAATGGGAGAGGCTGGTTATATACATTCTCAGACCCTTCTACCAACTTTCCAATCATTCACAACAAAATGGATGGCCATGCCATTCTCTTAGGCCCTTCTACCATTTCCTTAAATTCAAAGGAGGTTGATTATACCTTATGAAGTTCCATCTACTCACATTCCCCTTTCTTGCATTCATCAATCAATTTGCATAACCAATGCTACAAAGATTAAACTAACCATTTAGAGATTTCACATGCACCACATGCTCTAACCGTAACATGTTTATTTCCTGCAAAAATGGGCATTACAATGGTGATATGGCTGCATTTGCAACTCTACAAAAATAATTTAAGATAATGTCGAGGGACATCACTGAATCGGTTCATTGGTCGCGATCTGGCTTCACCCACAGTCCCTATCCTTAAATCGAAGTTGGGCTATCTATTACAAGCATGTAGAGATCGCAATCTCTTGCCTCGGTGGTTTGCGATGATACCCCAAGCCCACTAATTAGAGGTACCCGGCGCCACCATTTTCATATATGCCAGTAGGAAAGGCAAGAAAATCCTAAATGTAACCTAAATTCAGGGCGACGGAGTCATTTCCTTCCTCACTTTTCTCCTGCGATGATATCCTTGGATGCGTGGGTTGAGAATGACCGTCGAAGGCCGGTCTATTCGCTGCCAGGAACAGCACAGCCCTATGAATAATTGTAACGACTAAGGCTCTGTTTGGGGGGACTTATTTTCAGCGGTCAAGCGGTTACGATCCGCATGTACCGGACCTTAATTAAGGCCTGGTTCATGCGGTCGTAACCGCTTGACTGCTGAAAATAAGTCCCCCCAAACGAAGCCTAAATCTTCTAAGTGTTCCATTAAAAAGCTTAAATGGGTGCATCAATTTTAGGGTCTGTTTGCGAGGGCTTTTTAACTCCTTTTCATTTTCTGAAAAACGCTACCACACTTAAGAGACTGTTTGGATTGTCTATCGGTGGGAAAAACTACCGCAAAAAAACTCTATTTTCTCATCTTTCGGAAAAGTCACTTGTCACCTACTTTTCAACCTTTTCGAAAAGCACATCGTCATCCAAAAACACTTATCTCTTAAAAAAAATCTATAATTTGATTTTTTTGTCTTGACGCGATTTTTTTCCCGGACGTAATTTTTTTGCCCGGACGTGTTTTTTTCGCCCGACGCAAAATTTTCGCCCGGACGCGAATTATTCGCCCGGGCGCAAATTTTTCACCCGGGCGCGAATTTTTCGCCTGGGCTAGCATTTTTTGCCCGTGCTGGCATTTTTCGCCCAGCTTGGCATTTTTCGCCCAGGCACGGGGTTTTTCGCCCGGTTGAGTTTTTTCGCCCAAGTGCGTTTTTTTGCCCGTGCATGTTTTTTTTCGCCCGAGCATGTTTTTTTTCACCCAGACGTGATATTTTCGCCCGAGTGCGTTTTTTTCATCCGGGTGCGATTTTTTGCCGGTGCACTGCCCGCGCCGATTTTTTTGTCCGGGCACGATTTTTTCGCACGGGCGCGTTTTTTTTCGCCCGGACGTGATTTTTTTGCACCGACGCAATTTTTTCACCTGAGCGCGATTTTTTTTGCACCGGCGCGATTTTTTTGCCCTCGCGCGATTTTTTTGCCCGCAGTAGATTTTTGCGCCCGCGCGAGTTTTTTCGCCCGGGCACGTTTTTTTCGCCCGGGCGCAGTTTTTCGCCTAGCACTATTTTTTTCGCACGAGAGCGATATTTGTCATCGAAGCTTGTTTTTTTCGCCGGAGTGCGGTTTTTTCGCCCGGACGCAATTTTTGGCCCGGGCCCTGTTTTTTTCGCCCGGTCGGGAATTTTTCAATCGGGCATGAATTTTTTGCCCGTTAACGATATTTTTTTACCATGACACGTTTTTTTCGCCCGGACGCGATTATGTCGCCTGAGCGCGCCCGGGAGCGAATTTTTCGCTCAGAAGTGAATTTTTGGCCTTGGCGTGATTTTTTTTGCTCGTTCGTAATTTTTTCGACCGGGGGCAATTTTTTTCGCCCGGGCGTGATTTTTTCGTCTGGTCTCGATTTTTCAGCTGGACGCGAATTTTTCGCCCGTGAGCGATATTTTTTGTTGGAGCACATTTTTTTGCCCCGACAGGTTTTTTCTGCCAGGGAGCGATTTTTTCGAACGTGGGCGAATTTTTCGCTCGGACGCGAATTTTTCGCTCGGACGCGAATTTTTCGCCTCGGCGTTATTTTTTTGCTCGTTCGTGATTTTTTTGCCCGGCCGTGTATTTTTTTCGCCGGATCGCTATTTTTTCCGCTCAAATGCAATTTTTTTTGCTTTCGAGCGAAAATATCGCGTCTGTGCGAAAAATTCACGTCTGTGCAAAAAATTCGCGACTGGGCGAAATTTTCCCGCCCAGTCGAAAAATTTGTGTCCGTCCGAAAAATTCGCGCCCGTCCAAAAAATTTGCGGTCATCCGAAAAATTCGTGCCCATCCGGAAAATTCGCGCTCTTTCGAAAAATTCGCGTGCATCCGAAAAATTGGCACCCGGCCGAAAAATTGGGGCCCGGGCGAAAATATAGGGCCCGACCAAAAAATTGGCGCTTAGGCGAAAATATCGCGCCCGAGCAAAAAATTCCCGCTCGAGAGAAAAATCCGCGCCCGAGGGAAAAAATCGCGTCCGGGCGAAAAAACCGTGCCCGGGCGAAAAAACCGCCCCGTGCGAAAAAACCGCGCCCGAGTGAAAAAATCGGGTCCCGACGAAAAAATTCGCTCCCGGAAGAAAAATTCGCTCTCGGGCAAAAAAAAACTGCTCCGGCGAAATAATTGTGCATTTTTCCCCAGACACGGATTTTTAATAAAAAAACTACTGTAACGGAAATTTGCCAGACGGTTTATAAAGTGGTTCTCATTTTTGAAAAGCTTTGCAAAAGAAGTTCATCCAAACAGTTTTCCTTTTCTAATAGACATTTTCCAAAAGCTCCTTTTCCTACCATCATTTTGCTACCACTCCTTCTCCTTTCTGAAAAGCCTTCTCAAACAGGCCCTTAATTTGAAGGTGTCAAACGTTGAGGGCATGACACCAACACTATAAGCTACGACTCATCTGACTAGAAGAAACCGACACTCTTGCTCATCAAAACATGGCACTCTCCAGACTACACCAAACTCAACAGACCGTGCCCTCATGCTCCCGTCTACAAGACAAATAATTTTTGGCTAAGGGTAGCGTTCCTAGAGGAAGGAGCACGAGTAGTCTGCTCGCAGTTGGATCAATCCTGCTCGCCGTCCGATCAAAGTGTTTACTCACCTTTTTTTAAAATTTTTTCTCGCCTTTATTGCTGATGGTTAGATCTGTCATCCAACGGAGAGCAGGCTACTCGCTCCCAGAGCTAGGAATGCTACTCGCACGGAAAAAGTTTTCCTACAAGACGCGCCCAACGCGCCCCTCTTGAACACTCATGGGCACTGCTCTCCAGAACACACCCCAACACACTACTCTCCAAACTCTTCTCATGCACTCTGCATAGCGCCTCCCCCCACCATTCTTCAGATCGCACCCGTCATGTCGCCCTGTGCAATGCACACCAACGTGCACGGAAATGAGTCAAGATTCGTTACTGTTTCTAAAACTGCAGTTTTGAATTTGAAATATTACTAGTAAATTTTTCTTAATTAAACTAGGTTTGGGGATTTTTCTCTCCAGATTTTTCACGTAAGTCATTTTGTCAACTCTTTTTTAACTACCCGGGCCTTTGATTAATTCTCAGATTATGGCAATCAAATGAGTTGCCGCCAAAGCTTTTTATTACAAGTCACCATGTGCTACAAGAAATTATAATCTTCAAACAAACAAAAATCATTAGTTAAACTGTCCGCAAGTTTTCTTACAGGTATTTTTAAACTTGTAGAAATGGCGAGTTCATTTGTTTAATCAACACCTAAAACTTGTAATTAAAAAATTAGCATTCGTTAGACTTATGATGTTTGCGTATTGCCGGTTGTCCAATAAGTCAACAGAGAATAACAGGACACCTAACAAGCACCATTAAAAAGGAGGAAACAGAGCTTGAACCAGAGAACAAAAAAGCAGAGAGCGCAGGGATGAAGGCCTGGAGAATTTCCATGTGGCGAGATGGCAGCAAAATTTGCAACTTTCTTATCATCTTATTCTTAGTACTCTCCATCTTCATTCTCAATCGCATGAAATCTCAGTACTGTCCTTCTCCCTATGGTCTCTCTCGCCCCTCTTTGTCTATCTGTCTCCCACTTTTTCTATCAATATCTATTTCTCAAATGTAATACATTTTCACAGGGAAAGCCAAAGAATTAGTGAAACTGGAAAAGCCCAGAAAAGGTGAGAAGAACCAGCTTACGGTTGAGAAGCGGCAGAGTTCTATAGAAGGTAGCATTACTTCATGACTACAATTATCAATTTTCAGTTGAAGCTAAATTTTGAACCCATTCGCAGAGGATGAAGATGATGAAGAAGAAAAAAATGCAAACATCATCCACGAACCAATCTGCCAAGAATTAAACAAGAGATCTGATACTTGTGATGCAAGAGGAGATGTAAGAATACAGAGCATCAATCATACCATTTTCATCAACTCAACTAAAAAGGAATGGAAGATCAAACCTTATGCTCGAAAAGGCGATGATATGGGTGCACTTAGCCATGTCAGCGAATGGTCGCTGAAACCTTTTGTGCAAGTCCCAAACTGCACTCTAAAGCAAGATATCCCTGCTGTCATCTTCTCCATTAATGGATACACTGGCAACATGTTCCATGACTTCACTGATGTGATAATCCCTCTCTTCATCACAACTCACCAATTCCATGGCCGAGTCCAGCTCCTTGTCACTGACACCAAGCCATGGTGGGCAAACAAATACAAAATGATTCTGAACCAGCTCTCCACCCACGAACCCATCGACCTCGCAAAAGATGATTCTGAAACGATTCGTTGCTTTCCCAGAGTGATCACCGGCCTACATTTTCATAAAGAACTTGGTGTGGATTCATCGAAATCGCCCACAGGATACTCCATTGTAGACTTCAAAGTGCTGCTAAGAAAAGCTTGTGGATTGGAAAGGGCGGCCACAGTATTGAGCTCTGTAAGGAAGCCCAGATTGCTGATCATATCGAGGAACCATTCAAGGTCGTTCGTCAACGAGAAGGGGATCGTTGGCATGGCGGCGGGTCTGGGATTCGAGGTTGTGGTTGGTGAAGCCGGAGTGAGCACCGACGTCTCCAAGTTTGCAAGATTGGTGAATTCAGCCGATGTGCTGATGGGAGTTCATGGAGCAGGGCTAACAAATATGGTATTTTTGCCTTCGGGGGCAGTGGTGATTCAGATTGTCCCCTATGGGGGACTGGAATGGCTTGCGAGAGAGACATTCATGAAGCCTAGTAGGGAGTTGGAACTAAAGTACTTGGAATATAGAATACAGGAGGAGGAGAGTACACTGATAGATCAATATTCAAGGGAAGATCCTGTTCTCAGGGATCCTGAGCGTGTTCATAAGAAAGGATGGAATGCAATGAAGACGGTGTATTTGGAGAAGCAGAATGTGAGGCCGCGTTTGGATAGGCTTAAGAATACATTAATGGAGGCACTTAAGCTCCTTCGTGCTGCATGAAAGCACTTTCCTTTAAGCTGTGGCAGATGTGATTGAAGGATTCACATTATTTGATTGTATTTTTTCATATGAAAGAGTAGGTGTTTAGGGCCTTTATTGCCTTTATGAGATGATTAATGAGAATACTTGGATGACTAATTTGATACGACTAATTTGATATTGTTAATAAAATTTTAAATGTTGTGGGGGCTAGTGGGTTGGTTGAATAGTTGTTTGAGATCTTAGAGTAGTGTGGGATGTCTTTGGTGCTATTAGAGGTGAGTAAAGCTAGTGTGGCAACCGCTGTTCTTCCTCCCTCTGTCACCAGGAGTTGGTGAGGAGAGCTGCTGCTAGAGAAGAGCAATTGATTTTTCCTAACTCCCCCAACCTTGAATCTCCGCCAATCAAGGTTTTCTTGTGATATCCTGAATTCGATGAGAGCAGTTTGATGAAGATGGTTCGATGAGGCCGGCCAGCATCCTTGGGACCAGTGAAGCTGATACGTACAGTCGTTAGGGGTTTTTGTCATGTAATATCTATGCCATGTAGTGGGACCTTCATCTATATAAGAAGCTCATTAAGTAGTGAGTGTTATCTTTGTGTGTTAATCTTTGGGTGATTGGCGAGATCTTGATACGGCTAGTCCGTTTCAATTGATCTGGGTGCTTGAGGAGAACTCGTCTCCCAAATAATATGTGCTAGCTGTATCAAGATCTAAAATGAGAATGTGAAAGTGTGTTGCATGAAAAAAAAAGATATAATCGAGAGATGATCACTCGCAAAGAATTGGGAGGATGGGTCCTCCAAACCAAAGAGAGACTCAAAGTCTAATACACAAATATAACACTCACTACCAAAGGGCTCTTATATAGATGGAGGCCCTACTACAGGGCAAAGACACAACATGCCAAAATACCCTAAAGACACTAAAGACGTGTGTATCATACACCCGTCCTGAAAAACGACCTTATGTAACGCCCAAAATTTCTTAAGGCAGGAAATGGTTCTCTGGAGGTTAACGTCCGGCGGCAGCTAATTACCGTGCGGCGGTAGCTCAAGGGTTAGCATCGACAGTGTTGAGAGCATTGAGAGCGTTGAGTCGACTCAACGTTGGACATACCGCGTGGCAGAAAGTGGATACCGCGTGGCGGAAGCAGGGGAATTAAACTAGCAGAGCTTTCGGGAAGCTATCGCCCGACGATAGTGTTACCGCTGACGATAGTTGGGCCAATTTAATTGATAAAGTTCTCGGGATTCTGCCGCGCGGCGGTAGTAGTTAGCGCGCGGCGATAGCGGCAGGTGTCGTGTCGTAACCGACGTCGACTATCGCGCGGCGTTAGCATACTATCGCACGGCGATAGTGAATACGTAACAGTGTGGCCACGTGTTGGCCCGCGATTGGAAGGTTTGGGCGGTTGCGTTCGGAACGAGGCATTGAATTTAGCTACCGCTCGGAAGTAGTTAGTTACCGCGCGGCGTTAGCTTTATATATAAGCATGGTTTGGTCGTTTCTCTTCATCTTCTTTTGGAGAGGAGTTGGTGGCCTTGATTTCTGGAAGAGCAGCAACGCTAGAAAGGAGGGTTCTCGCCGCCGTTAGAGATTTGGAGCCCGGATTCACAAAGTTAGTCCGGATCTACGGAGGCAAGTCTGGAGCGGTCGTTTTCAACAGTCTAGATTTCTCCCATGACACCAAAGAGGACATCAAGGGTAACGATACTCTTCCTTGGACATGTCAAGTCATTTATTTTGGCATTAAAGGGTAGACACTCCACGAACACGTGAATGTGGTTCTCCCGACGGGTAGATCCGTGTATCCCCGTAGTATTGTATTTAAATTCGGAATCGAAGTACGGAATAGGCATCTTGTGTGAAGCCCATTCAGACAGGTTGGTCTGGATTGGTGATGTTTCTATGTTTTGTATGTCGGAGAAGACTCTGTGGTTATCGCGTAGATTTCAGAGTCGCAGGCTGTGCAGATGGCTGCGTTGAGAGTACTAGAGGTAGACTACAGGAAAACACCTGATTCAGGGGAAGAACCGGTAGTCTATCCCCTACCGCGCGGCGGTAGTTCTACCGTCGGCGATAGCTTCCAGTAAGCTACGTATTGTTTGTGAAGCCTGTCTCTGGGATACCTGGGGGTTATATTTGATCGAGCATGAGCTTATATTGCTCCGCTATGGTAGCCATGTGTGCTAGCCTAGGATCCTTATAGAGTAATGGATCATGCGAAAAAAAGGAAAAGGGATGCTGACCCGCGTCAGGCCTGCGAGCCAGACGATTTGAGCATAGGATATGGCTGAACTGTACCCTCTTGTATGTCGGTCGACTTGGAGTGGTCAATGTGCAAATCACTTGACTTGTCATAGCATTGGGGCATTGTCTCTGGCCTTGGCCCTTGTGAGACTGAATGCTCAAACATTTTTGACCATCATAGAGAACGGTGGTGCGACCCTTGAGGTCCTATGCCCCAAGAATGTGCCCTGAGAGCACGGTGCGTTGTGCTGCGACCCTTGAGGTTCTGTGCCCCAAGAATGTGCCCTGAGAGCACGGTGCGTTGGGCGTTTGTGCCAACGTCTGCGGCTAATGGTTCTAAAGTTGCATGTTTTGATTTCCAAGTGTTATTTAAGCTAATGCCTGCAGGGAAATAACACCTCCACCCCGAGTGAGGGGTGGGGTCGTTATAATTTGGTCAGCTAATGTTGACCATTTCTTTTGTTTGCCACCGTGCGGTGGATTGTTACGTGTCGGTGCTGCCGAGCCAAGCAAGAAGTAGCGGGCTGAAGCCCATAAATGCTATGTTGGCCCTCGAAGGCTAAAATGAACTCTTGTGTTATTTTATCGTTCATGTGTGGCCGGCCTGCGTGCCAATGTATGGAACACACCATAATTCAAGTTGAACATTATAATACCTTAAGGCCAAGACCATATTTGTGTATTTATTTTACATTCCTAGTTATGGAAGTGGACATTCATGTTATTATTGGGTTCTATTTGTAACCTTTATCTACTTCCGCTAGAATACACTCTGTGTAAGGATACGCAATGTTGGGTTATGGTTTCAATTTAGTAACACCTTGTTCTGTCTGTTGTATATGACATCGGGTCCCGGCCAGACGTTCTGTTATATACTAAGCGGCGGATGGGGTGTTACAAAGTGTGTATCATACTCTGGTGTCGGTCTTCCTAATTCGAATTCGTGGATGAATTCTTTTAAGGGTTGGTGAGCACTTCTGTAACGCCCCAAAATCATGTCCCGAGGTTAAATGAGTTTGGGGTGCCTTTAGAGAGCATGGTTTGTGGATAGCAATTGTGAGTTAGGTTTTTATATAAGACCTAAACTCCTCCCCTTTTCAAAACCTAACAGCCGCTCTTTCCCTCTCCAGCTCTCTGTCTCTCTCTCGGTCTTCTCTCTCACGTGCAATAGAGGTCGACGCTGACAAGCCCCGCCTCCTTCTCTCCCATCGCCGTCTGAAGGCAGACCTGAGCCCGAGCGCCGCTCCCATCGTCATTGGAAGGAGCAGAGCCTGATCCTCCAACTCCTCTCCCTCCTCTCCCATCGCAGCTAGAAAGAGCCGAGCCGCCTTTCCTTGTCCCAGCCACCGCTAGTAAAGGGGGAAACCTGATCCCTTCCTCTTCCTTGTCCCGGCCGCCGCCGGCTAGGGTTGAGGTTATGACCGACCTCCCTCCCCTCTTGGCCTACAAAGAGGGTTATGGCTTGGTTTACGCTTGCGGGAGGAGGCCATCTAGAGTTGTTGGTGGTGAGCAACTCGTGTTAGAGCTCGAATCGGCGTGTGCAAGCCGGATCCGTGCGTGGACAGCCGCTGCGAAGGTCGTTCGTGACCGAGCCATGCCTCAAAAACACGCGTCAAGGGTAACGACTTTTCTTCTTGGGAAGGTGAAGGCCTTAATTAGCATATTTGCATGGAAGACCCTCTCCACCGATGGGTAGAGGAAGCGTGCTCTCTGATGGGTCGATGTTTACATCCCCGCTATTAATTGCATTAGTACCCGGAAGAGCGAGTACAGTTTAGGCATGATGTGTGAAAGCCCATCCGGACATGTTGGTCTGGATTGGCGATGTTCTGGGGTTCCCAGAGAAGACTCCGTGGAAGTTGAATATTTTGGAATGGGGGTCTGCCCGGGGCGGCAGTTAGTACTGTAGGTGTGCTCCAAGAAACACCCTAATGTTTGCACGAAGTCATTGGATCGTCGACATTAACTCCCGGGGAGTTTTCTCGTGTTTGTGTGAAGCCCGTCTCTCGGAGACCGTAGGGCTAGTGTGTGGAGTTGTGTGCCTTGAGCGCGCAACTCAGGTGGTTGCGAGTGTTACCCTTGTTACATAACAATCGGTTACGTAGGCAATAACAAGCAAGGGGAGGTTTACCCGTGTCATGCGTGTTGGGTATGACGATTTGAGCAACGGGCTTGACTGAACTATACCTGCACTATGTGGTCTAGTTCGACTACCTAAGGAAATTGGTGTGTTGCTATAGGCATAGGAGAGAGCCGAGGACCTTGATTCACGGCTAGAGAATGCTCAATGTGTTGCCATTCAGTCCAGGACTGAGGATGGTGGTGGGATCCGGAGAAGTCCAGTACACCGTTAAGGTGCCCTGAGTGCACGAGACGTTGGGCCGGTCGCGCCAACGTTTGTGATGATTGGTGCTTAAATGACACATTCTAGTTTTATGTAATTATGTTAATCCACTTGCAAGGAAGAAGCACCGCCACCCCGAGAAATGGGTGGGTTCGTTATAATTTGGTCAGCTCTTACTGACCATTGTTTTGTTTACCACCGCTTGGTGGAATGTTTGCTTGCAGGTACTGCGGAGCCAAGCAGAAAATAGCGGGCTGAAGCCCTTCTTACTGAGCTGGCCCTCGAAGGCCCAATTGTTTGTTTAGTTGTTTTTCATGTGTTGTCGGCCTGCATGCCGAAGTATGCAAACCCTTTTTATTTGGGTTAAACACTATTAATGTAAGGCCTTAACGCCAGATATGTGGTCGTTGTATTTCATTCCTATTGTGGTTAGTGGACATTCACCTTTGGGCTTGGCTTTTGTATAACTCCTTTTATTCTTCCGCTAGCATGCAACTCTGAGTTATGATGCATTTTTAAAATGTTATGGGTTTTTGGTTTCATTAGTAACTCTTGCGTCTATCCGTTTCATATGACGTGGGGCCCTGACTGGACCTTCTGTTATATTATTCGCGACGGATGTGGGGTGTTACAATTTGGTATTAGAGCCTGGTGTTGTTCTTCCTTATTTAAATTCTTGGTCAAATTCCTTTTAAGGGGTGGTGAACACTCAGGTGCGTTGGCATTATAACATACAAGAACTCAAGAATGTCCACTTAGGAATGAAAAACACACTTGAAACACATTAAAACATTATTTGTGGAGCCTAAGCGTCCCTTTGCTTGATGTTTGCTATGTCTTTTAGTCACTAAAGTGCGTGTGATGCAACTATAGTTGACCAGATCGAAGTGGTGCTGAACAGTCCCGAAATCAGCATTCTGCTGAGAGTAATGCACCGGCGGAGGTGACTACACCTCCACCTTCTGTCGAGACAATTCGTTTAGTTGCTTAAGCTGTGTTTGTTATGATCAATGTGCAGCCAAGAGAGCAAGTACATCCCGGGGTGGCCCCGGGGCAGGCTGTCGTAGCTGAGCGAGTGGAGGCGAGGCAAGTGCCTGCTGAGCCTTTGGCGACAAAGCGAGCAATTGAAAAGCAAATGAAGCATGTGATGAGATTCAATCCTCCTACATTTTCGAGAGTTAATTCACTGACTCAGGTCGAAGATTGGCTCTCCCGTATAAAGAGAACCATGACAGCGACAAAGATGGATTAAGCACAGAAGGTGACCATAACCACTTTCCTACTTAATGGAGAGGCAAGACTATGGTGGGATGAGGTGGAGTTGCACCAGCTTGCTGGCAGACAGCTATCTGACGTTTCTATGGAAGAGTTCTCGAGACTATTCTTGGCTAGGTACCTCCCTTCCACGCAGAGAATTGCATTGGAGAATCAGTTTCAGCGCTTGTCCCAGAGAGAAGGTTCCGTTGATGACTATTTACATGAGTTCACAAGGTTGGGACGGTATGTTGGCTTCACGTTTACAGACGAGGAGCGAAAGACCAACAGATTCTACAAAGGACTACGGGATGACCTGCGATTGCTTCTCTCAGGCCTGATGATGCAGAGCTTTCAGGTTTTGGTAAACGATGCGCGATCTTTGGATCAGGACATGAGGAGAGTGCAAAGTAAGAAGGACTTGGCTGTGAAGAAGTTATAGTACAAGGTGCATACCTCTTCGAAGTCTAGGTTCTGCAGCAGGAGGAACAAGAAGGCTATGTCGTCTGGACCAGCCACTCCTACCGTTACTTCTGGAGCTACTTTGACTCGAGGCCCGGTTACATGTTTTACATGTGGAAAGGTTGGGCACTACGCCCAAGAGTGTCGTCGTGGCGCGCCGAAGACTGAGAAGAAGACAGAAGCATCTTATGCTAAAAAGGGGAAAGCGGTGGAGTCAACAGCTTCCCATTATACTCCTACATAGCCTCGAGTTTACAACCTTGTTCAACAAGAGGCTATAAAACAGAATGACATGGTGACAGGTATGACATAGTATACAGTTTTTACTGCTTCATATACTTGTTACATTAAGCCTTCCTTAACTTGTTTGAATTAGGTTTTATCCTTATTTGGGATTATCCGGCGAGAGCATTGTTCGATACAGGCGCTTCTCATTCATTTCTATCCAAGGACTTCATATTGCGCATCAGAGTGCCTTCCATTTTATCAATGAATAGATTGAATGTTTTGTTGCTTAACAGATGCTTGATGCGTGCGGATAGGTCCTACTGTGTTCAGGTGCGGATAGGGAATCATGATTTTAAGTTGGAAGTATCAGTGCTGCCGATATCTGTGTTCGACGTTATCTTTGGCATGGACTGACTTTTGGAGCAGCGTGCATGTATTGACTGTAACTCAAGGAAATCACACTGGGACAGGGTATTGAATGCGAGACCAAATTCTTTAGTATGCAAGGATCGAGCAAGACACTGATGTCTGCTCTCCAAGTGGTCAAAGTGGTTCAGAAGGGCGCGGAGTTGTTCTTCACGCTATTGGAGGTTGTAGAGCCGAAGTACCGTTTGAGTGGCATTCCTATCATGTCAGAGTTCGCGGATGTGTTCCCTAAGGATCTTCCTGGGATTCCACCCCAACGAGAGATCGACTTACCTATTGATCTGGTGCCAGGTGCAAAACCTGTGTCCCGTGCACTATATATTGTGGCGCCAAAGGAGATGACAGAGCTGAAGGTTTAGCTACAAGAATTACTAGAGTAGGGTTACATACGTCCAAGTGGTTCATCTTGGAGTGCATCGGTCCTCTTCGTGAAAAAGGACGGGAGCCTGCGTTTATGCGTTGATTACCGAGAGCTGAACAAGCTGACAGAGAAGAACAAGTATCCTATTCTAAGAATCGAAGATTTGTTTGATCAGTTGGCTAGATCAACCGTCTACTCGAAGCTGGATCTGAAGTCCGGCTACTATCAGTTACGTATAAGGGAGAGTGATATTCCTAAGAAAGTGTTTGGCACACGCTATGGTCAGTATAAGTTCACTGTGATGTCGTTCGGGTTGACAAATACGCCATCGGTATTCATGGATTTGATGAACAGAACCTTTCGGGAGTATCTGGACCTATTTGTGATAGTCTTCATAGATGACATATTGGTGTACTCGCAGTCAGAGGAGGATCATGCGAACCATTTGAGGTTGGTTTCACACACCTTTAGTAGGAGTCAGCTATATGCCAAGTTCTCTAAGTGTGATCGTTGGCTATCGTCTGTGGCGTTTCTCGGTCATGTTGTTAGTGGGGAGGGTATCGCTGTGGATACATCAAAGATAACAGATATTAAGGAGTGGCCCGTGTTGACTACAATGGTGGAAGTCTGGAGTTTTCTAGGACTTGTTGGCTACTATAGGCAGTTCGTGGAGAACTTCTTGCGGATAGCTTTACCTCTCACTACCTTGACGAGAAAGGATCAGAAGTTTGTGTGGTCGCCGAAGTGCGCACGAGCTTTTGAGGAATTGAAGGGTCTCCTGACCACAACGCCTATTTTGAGTTATCCATGTGGTACAGACGTGATGACGACGACGACCCTCAACTTGATGATAGTACCATCATGGTTACGGATGATTGCACCGCTCCAACCAAAGACGCGCGTCGCCGTGACAAGAATGAGGACAAGCGCCATCGCCGCTACAATCTCCGCCCGCGGCATTTGAATAATTAGTTAATACATATAATCATGATATTATAAGTATTAATTAATTATTATGTTTCCTTTTTCTAGTTATCATTTGGACTTTTATTATTTGTCATTATTATGGGCTGCACATAGCCAAATTTTGGACTATATTTATGTTTACAAACTTTGGGCTGCATGTAGCCAAAGTTGCTTTGTTAGCCTATATATAGGCCTTGGTGGTATTATTGGAATAGAATTGGATGAAAATAATTTGAGATCTATTCATTTTAAGAAACCTCCCTCTCTTAATTTTCCTTCTCTCCAAAGCCTCTCCCTCTCCTCCTAGGTTTCGGCCAACAAGAGCAGCCCCCTCCTTTCCCTCTCCCTCTTGGCCGCCGGCCGCCCCCTCTTCCTCCTCTCCCGCAACTTCGGCCGCCCACCACGCCATCACCGTCCTCAAGTGTAGCCGCCCCCTCACAACTAGCCCAACTCCCCCTCATAATATTCGGCCAACCCCTCCACCACCTTTTCTCTCTCCCTCTTGTGGTCGCACCTTTACAAGAAGGTTGGACGTCGAAGGCTTGGATCCGGCGTGACGCGAGGAAGACGGAAAGTTTCTCTCCATCGACGTGCTACCGGTGGAACCGTTGAAGGGCGATCAAATTTTGGCATAGATCAACGTCTCGATCTATCTCCGAGCGGGGTAACGAAACTTTCTACTATTAGTGAGATTATTTCCCTCTTGATAATTTCTTGTGGTGGAAAACGTTGGCGTGCAATCTTGATAGCCTTGAAATAATCGTGGATTTCTCGACGAATTTTTGCGTAAATCTTGATCTATTTAAATTCGAGTAGGCGTGGCGGGTCTCGTTTCTTTTTGTTGGGAGAGATCTACCTTTTCTTGCGAATCGTATTTTTTTGGGTAGATCTCTTTTGATATAACTCCGCTCGTTCGGACGGAATATTCGTCCCTTTAGCTTGATCGGATCTCGGCCTATAACCGTTGTCCGGTCTCTAACGGATTTGCTACCCGTACGCTAGCATTGGAACGAAAATCGCAAACGTGTGGTTAGAATAAAATTTCTGTGCGAACCGCAAAATTAGTGGGACACCGAGAGAGACCCGTAACGGCTATAATATTCGTGTCGCGCGTATAACGCTACATCAAGACGTCTACGAGATCTATAGTGATGCCTCAGGGAGCGGCTTAGGCTGCGTCCTCCTACAGTTTGGAAAGGTTATAGCGTACGACTCACGCCAACTAAAGGTTCATGAGAGAAACTATCCCGTCCATGACTTGAAGTTAGCGGAGGTAATATTCGCCCTGAAGCTATGGTGGCTTTATTTATATGGCGTGAAGTTTGACATCTTTACGGATCATAAGAGCCTTAAGTACCTGTTGAACTAAAAGGAGTTGAACATGTGACAAAGAAGGTGGATGGAATTCCTTGGAGATTACACCTTCGAGATACATTACACACCCAGGAAGGGGAATATGGTCGATGATGCTTTGATTTACAGAACTCCAGCATGAGCAAACTGGTTGTGCGTGCATGATTAATGTTTAATCCAGGAATTGGAAGCCTTGGGTATCACTTGTGTCGACAGGAGTACTAGTGCAAACGCATGCTTGAACTGGACGGAGGTGCAGTATGACCTAGCTGACAGAGTTCGGAGAGCGTTGGAGCTCGATTAGAGCATGAAGTGATATGCAGTGGAAGGGTCAAATTCTCAATTCTTGGTTAAAGACGGTCTTTTGCGGAAAGGTGATCGTTTGTGCGTCCCAAAGTCTGGCACTCTGCGGGAAGAGTTGATGTATGAGACTCACAATACCAAGTACTCAATTCATCCGGGGAGCTCAAAGATGTACAAGGACATGAAGACACTATTTTGGTGACCAGGTATGAAGAAGGACATAGCCCTTTACGTGGAAAAAGTCAAACGTGCGCGCTAGTGAAGGCCGAGTGCCAAGGACCAGGAGGCTTTTTGAAATCATTGCTGATCCCGGAGTGGAAATTTGATGATATTTCCATTGATTTTGTACAGTGTTTGCCAAAGTCGTTGCAGAAAAATGATTCTATCCGGGTGATTGTTGATCGATTGATCAAAATTGCGCATTTTATCCCAAATCGGAAAAGCGACGCAGTGGAGAAACTAGCAAATTTGTATATGGAGAACATCATGCGATTATATGGCGTCCCTCGTAGTATAGTTAGCGACCATGATGGGAGGTTTATGTCCGGTGATTGGAGGCGCGTTCATCGGTCAATAGGCACAAAGCTCAAGTTTAGCACAACCTTCCATCCGCAGACTGATGGGCAAACTGGGAGGACAAATTGGACGATGGAAGATATGCTATGAATGTGTGTTTTGGATTTCGTACAACGTTGGGAGGAACACCCTCACATGGTAGAGTTTGCCTATAACAACAGTTATCAGGCAAGTATTCAGATTGCCCCATACGAGGCATTATACGGCAGGAAGTGCCGCACTCCGTTAGCATGGGCAAAAACCGGTGATACCAAGCTATTTAAGCGCAAAGATGTTGATGAAGCGAATGAGTCTATACGGACCATTCGAGAGCTGTTGTTGATTGCCCAAGATCGTCAAGTGAAGTATTACAATGCCAAACACCAGAACGTGGAGTTCGCGGTTGGAGATTGGGTATACTTCAAGATAAAGCCTTTCAAAGGAGTGTCGAGGGTTCGACACTTGAAGAAGCTGAGTCCAAGGTATTTAGGGCCATTCGAGATCACCAGACGCATCGGTGAGGCAGCTTACTGACTTGCCTTGTCAACGGAGCTGAGTGGGTTGCACGACGTCTTCCACATTTCGGTGTTGAGAAAGGCGGTGCAGGAGCCCGATTCTGTGTTGGAGGCCGATATTGTGTCGGTGGATAGTGGCCTATCTACAAAGGTGAAGCCGATTTGCATTGTCGATATAAACATACGACAGTTGCGGAGAAAGACAATCAAGATGGTGAGAGTCCGTTGGGACAATTGTGGCCACGAGGAGCTCTCTTGGGAGCTAGAAGAGGTCATGTGCGAGGAGTACCCCGATCTATTTCACTAAGGTATGATGAATTTCATTTCTTTATTTATATTTTAAAATTTTGGGACAAAATTTCTTTAAGGAGAAGAGAATTGTAAAGCACCAAAATCGTGTCACGAGATTAAATGAGTTTGGGGTGCGTTTAGAGGGCAAGGTCTGCGGATAGTAATTGTGAGTTAGATTTTTATATAAGACCTAAACTCCTCCCCTTTTCTAAACCTAACAGTCGCTCTATCCCTCTCCCACTCTCTCTCTCCCTCTCTCTCTCTCGGTCTTCTCTCTCATGCACGATAGAGGTCGCCGCTGACAAGCCCTGCCTTCTTCTCTCCCGTCGCCGTCTGAAGGCAGATCCGATCCCGAGTGCCCCTCCCGTCGCCATTGGAGGGAGCAGAGCCCGATCCTCCAACTCCTCTCCCTCCTCTCCCATTGCAGCTGGAATGAGTCGAGCCGCCTTTCCTTGTCCCGTCCGCCGCTAGTAAAGTTGGAAAACCGATCCCTTCCTCTTCCTTGTCCCGACCTCCACTAGCTAGGGTTGAGGCTGTGACCGACCTCCCTCGCCTCTTGGCCGACCAAGAGGGTTAGGGATGGGTTTACGCTTGTGGGAGGAGGACATCCGGAGTTGGTGGTGGTGAGCAACTCGTGTTGGATCTCGAATTGGCGTGTGCAAGTCGGATCCGTGCGTGGACAGCCACTGCGAAGGCCGTTCGTGACCGAGCCATGCCTCAAAAACGCGCGTCAAGAGTAACGACTTTTATTCTTGGGTAGGTGAAGCCCTTAATTAGCATATTTGCATGGAAGCCCCTCTCCACCGATGGGTGGAGGAAGGGTGCTCTCCAACGGGTCGATGTTTACATCCTCGCTATTAATTGCATTAGTACCCGGAAGAACGAGTACAGTTTAGGCATGCTGTGTGAAGCCCATCCGGACATGTTGGTCTGGATTGGTGATGTTCTAGGGTTCTCGAAGAAGACTCCGTAGAAATTGAATATTTCAGAATGGGGGTCTGCCCAGGGTGGTAGTTAGTACTGGAGGTGTGCTCCAGGAAATACCCTAATGTTTGCACGAAGTCATTGGATCGTAGGCATTAACTCCCGAGGAGTTTTATCGTATTTGTGCGAATCCCGTCTCTCGGAGATCGTAGGGCTAGTATGTGGAGTTGTGTTCCTTGATCGTGCAACTCAAGTGGCCGCGAGTGCCACCCTTATTACATAATAATCTGTTATGTAGGCGATAACAGGCAAGGGGAGGTTGACCCGCATCGTGCGCATTGGGTACGACAATTTGAGCAATGGGCTTGACTGAACTATACATGCACTATGTGGTGTAGTTCGACTACCTAAGGAAATTGGTGTGTTGCTACAGGCATAGGAGAGAGTCGATGACCTTGAGTGTCACAACCCGCATTTTCCCCAAGGTTAAGAAGTACCAAAGTACAGGAAAACACGTGTTGTGATGCCACGTCGTGTAGGGGATAACTTCTAACGCTCAGGCAACGCACTAAGAATTCAAATCACAAGTTTTAAAATAGTAGGAAACTAGTTTATTTAAAGGCCGTATCCCTCGGCACAGTGGATCAGCTAGTCCACGATAGGAAAATATATTTGCTTGCAGCAGAAAAATACTTTGATTTAGTTTATTTGACACCCTAAATGAGTATAAGGGCCCTCAAAGGACCACATATGGTATGCACGACTCCTAAGGTGAGTATAGTATTTATATATGAAAGATATTCTTTTCGCTTAAAGAAGATAGTGTTTTAGTTTTACAAATATGATATGCATGAGATACATATAATAGTTTAGGGTTTTAAAATACCTAATATGCAACCTAACATAAAACCTTCCCAGAAGCAAGTAAGCAACCCCAATAGGGCAAAACAATAGTTTTAATTCATATCCAGCAAAACAAGTAAGCCACCAGTGGGCGTCGACAACCCGACACGAACCCACCAGTGAGTGTGCATGTCCATGAAAAACCCACCGGTGGAAGATCTGTAACTCAGCTACCCTGAGGCTATCAGCAAAACCCACTAATAGGGAACAACCGCTCTATTGGCTATAACCTAGACCTGAGGCATTCAAGAAAGAACGCATCAGCACAATATCAAAGCATGAAGAATATATGATTTAAGTGCGAGTAAAAAGGGTTTACCAACTCGGTAACAAAAGCAACAGCTAACAGTAAGCGAAAAGCATAACAGTAAGAAGAAAAATACTATCAAAAGGACAGTAAAGGTAAATCACACCAAGTGTGAGCACAAAAGCTACCTGCTCGGCAGAAAGAAACAACCTGCAGTAGTAAAACATTAGTATACTAGAAGGAATAGCCAAAACCAGGAAAAGAAAGAGCGAACAATCCTAACTTTGTGGGCAAATGACCGGGGTGTAAATAATAAGGGGCTGGAGTGGGTGGCAGTACCAGCACCAACAACCAGACCCCAAAATAAATACTCAAGGGTGAACACAATCGGTGGCAGCCTTAGGGTCCACACACCTAAACAAGTCGGCCCCATTTTCCAGACTTCGTGGTGTCCACAGCTCAGCACACACATTTCACCCCTCTAGAGTCCAGAAAACACCCCCTCCGGCCATAGTCCACGAGTCGGCATGCAAAAACTAGACGAGCACCCCAACATGCCCTTTAGGAATGAAAAACTCCTCTAACAGTCCTAAAGAAGCACACATCCCAAGGCTAAAGACTTAGCCTAAAAAAACTGCGGCGTTGAGTGAGTCTACCTCACTCAACGCCAAAACAGCCACGACGTTGAGTGAGGTACCCTCACTCAATGCCAAAGACTTAACCGCAAGCCCTAGCTATGGCGTTGAGTGAGTCTACCATACTCAATGCCAAACCTGCTTTGGCGTAGAGTGAGGTCGACTCACTCAATGCCAAACCTGCTTTGGCGTTGAATGAGGTCGACTCACTCAACGCTAAACCTGCCTTGGCGTTGAGTGAGGTCGACTCACTCAACGCCGAACCTTCCTTGGCGTTGTGTGAGGTCGACTCACTTGACGCCAAACTTGTCTTGGCATTGAGTGAGGTCGACTCACTCATTGCCTCGGCACCCTTAACAACAAAAAATCAACTTAGCGTTGAGTGAGGCCCACTCCACTCAACGCCTGGACCCTTTGAAAAAAAATCTAAACCCGACCCCAGCTTCACTCAACGCTTGGCATGCAGAGGCTTGGAAAATTAATTCCAAGGCTCATGCTGCTTCTCCTTAGCCGATCTACCACCAACCTAAGCTACCTAAGACTAGTTAAATACTTAGATTAACTAACACTAAACCTACAACTATCATGATCCTCAACCCGAACAGGATACGCCCCTCCCAGGTAAATAAATAAACAGGAAAACTAGAGCTAAGCCTGCCCCCTTCCTGAAGCCGAGGAAAACAGAAAAAGAAAAAAAAGAAGGAGAGGGAGAGCTGGAAGCTAAATACATCAATTCAAAAGCTAACTGAAAGGAACAACAACAAGGAAAAAATGGAATATAAACAAAGTAAATCAGGCTCGGCTTAGACCATTCCTCAGCTAAATCGAAATATGGCTGGAAGTAGACACTATGGCTGCTTCATAGAATAAAAACAAGAAGAAAAGAGAACATTTGCAAGGGCAGGGGCCACTTGCCTTACTTTGGATGGAAACGGCAGCAGCAAACCCAGCTCGACATCGGCAGCTTAGTTGGTGATGAGACCTGTTGGAAGAGGGTGTTATCAAGGGTTGCGGGTTCAAAACCCGGCGCCAACATCGCACTTTTGCTGAGAAACATGCACAGAGAGGCGTTGGAGTGTACGGGCTGCAGCCCTATAGCGATGCTTGGCCTAAAGGAGTGGGTCTTTACATTAAGTCACGGCTAGCGAATGCTCAATATGTTGCCATTCAGTCCAGAACTGAGGATGGTGGTGGGATCCGGGGAAGTCTAGTACACCGTTAAGGTGCCCTGAGTGCATGATACGTTGGGCCGGTCGCGCCAATGTTTGTGATGATTGGTGCTTAAATGACACATTCTAGCTTTATGTAATTATGCTAATCCGCTTGCAGGGAAGAAACACCGCCACCCCAAGAATGGGGTGGGTTCGTTATAATTTGGTCAACTCTTGCTGATCGTTGCTTTATTTGCCGCTGCTTGATGGAATGTTTGCTTGTAGGTTCTGCGGAGCCAAGCAGAAAATAGCGGGCTGAAGCCCTTCTTGCTGAGCTGGCCCTCGAAGGCCTAATTGTTTGTTTAGTTGTTTTTCATGTGTTGCCGGCCTGCGTGTCGAAGTGTGCAAACCCTTTTTATTTGGGTGAAAACAATATTGATGTAAGGCCTTAAGGCCAGATATATGATCATTGTATTTCATTCCTATTATTGTTAGTGTACATTCGCTTTGGGCGTGGTTTTTTATAACTCCTTTTATTCTTCCTCTAGAATGCAACTCTGCGTTAGGATGCGTTTTCAAAATGTTATGGGTTTTTGGTATCAGTTGTAACTCTTCTGTCTATCCGTTTCATATTACGACCTGGCTGGACCTTCTGTTATATTATTCATGAAGGATGTGGGGTGTAAGAACTTGCATGTGCATTGTCATTATAACATAAAAGAACCCATAAATGTCCACTTAGGAATGACAATACACATTTTTGAGGAACCTGCGTGATGAGCTTTAATCCACCAGTATTTTTGGGGACTGAGACCCTAACGCATGCTGAGGACTGGTTGTCTAGAGTTAAAAGAGTTGAATGTCTTTGATTACAATGGTAGCTAATCACTTAGAGGGAGGGGGGGTTGAATAGGTTATTGTAGTCTTTTCTTGATCTTTTAAAATCTTTTATGACTGATGTCATACTGTGTATACTTATTTCAGCTTTCAAAAAAATAATATTCAACACAACAAAACACAATACACAGCTATGACCCAAGTCAACTCGCCTCTTTTGGTCGATCCCAATGGGTTCTTGGTGACCCATTAACCTCACCTAAGGTCTATGAGTACTTGAGTAGGGTTGGTTGAGCATATTGGGGGCCACTTGACCCTTATTAAGGTCACTTTGACCTTTTTAGGGCTAAGGTTGACTTGGGTCAACTCAACCCCTTCGGTTGAATCCCATGGGTCCTAGGTGACCCATTGACCTCACTCTTGGGTTAGGAGGGCATGGTGGGATCTTAGAGTCATGGTGAAGACTCATGGTCATCCTAAACTAGGGTTTAGGAATTTACTATTTGCAGACCATTCACCCCAATAATCTTTATTCCCAAGTCCACTTGGTCTCCTTGGGCTCCCTTGTGTTTTGTCATGACCTAGTCATGACAAAACCGCTCCTAGGGGTCTAGTTGTGTGAGGGATGTTACATATCTGCTACATTATCATCAGTGTCTACCTTCTATAAATCCAAATCTCTCTACTATAGAGTATCACGTATCCAATGATACTGCGTGTCAATATGCTTGGATCTCGAGTGGAAGGTGGTGTTCTTACCCAAATAAATCGCGCTCTAACAATCACATAAGAGTGTGTAGCGCTCCTCAGTAAAACTCACCTCCATGATGAAACACTTCATCCAAAAAAGCTCTTTCCATGTCAAAGTGACTGCAATAAATTGTCTCTATTTTCGACAGTGTAACACACTTCCGAAGTCTCGACTGTCATGAAATAGCTCCCCCGTAAACAGGATAGGTTAGCTAGAAGTCGATTTTTAGAGTCCAAATCTCTAGAAATGTCTGCATCAGTATAGCCTAGTAGCCCTGACTCACTATATCCAGACCTTAACATCAAATCTGACATCCCGTGTGTAATATCCCTACTTTTATTGGGTCACTAGAACCCTAGTAGGCACAATAACCATGGGCCAAGTTGGGGCAAGAACCATGGGCCAAGTTGAGGGTGAAGCTCAACCCCCTCTCTTCCTTTCTTTTCTTTTTAAGCCCAAAGTCCACCAAGCCTTCTCTCCATGGATGGCTGCCACCTGGCAATACCAGCATCACCTGGATGCAAACCACCTGGCCGGGATAGCTGGAGGAAGGAGGAGAACACCTCCTCGTCTCGATTTAGTCCCACACCGGGGAGAGGAGGGATGGTCACCCTCCCCCCGCCTATATAAAGGCCATAACCCCTCCATATCCTCCTCACACAGCTTGGGCAGACCCAAACCACCCCCTACATGAGCCCTTCCCAGCCGAAAAATCCAAACTGAGCCTCACCACCTCTGCCACCTCCAATGGCCTCTCTAACTGCTTTGACTTAGTTGACTGGGTAAACAAGTCATAGGTGTTGTTTTTGATATTATTATTTATTAGTTGTTGTGCATTTAATGTAGGAGATAGTAGTTGGGAAAGTGGCTTTTATTGTACGCCACATGTCTGTTTTTCTTTGGTTGGTCTAGCCTATAAATATGCATGTAAGTATTCTTTTTTAGGTTGCTGAGAATAGATACAAAATCTTCCCATTTGTATTTTTCATTTTGGAGAGAGCCACAGGGTTAGTGTGTGTTTCTCTTTGCCGGATCGGGTGGTTTTGCCGAGTGGGTAGAATCAGGTTGTCGGGCGGTTTGTTGATATCGTCGGTGAGAGTGAAGGGAGCTTGCGAGCGAGTAGGGCAGCAACCGCCATGAGTGAAGACGAGCTCGCCCGCCTCCATATCGCCTAGTCGCTCACGCCGCCCTGGTTGTCTTGCCGGAAAGCTACTCGCGCGGGTAGAGGTTTCTCGCCGGGTTTGCTCTCACCGATAATAAGGAGAAAGATAGTCGGGTAGCTGGTCTCGCCTGGTGTTGGGTAGTTGATCCCGCCCAAAGTTGCTCTCGCCCGGGTAGTACTGGCCCGGAAACCTAGCCTCCGCGAGAAGGTGGTCTTGCCGAGAGTGCAGTGAGCTCGCCGGCAGTAGGGGAGGTGCTCGCCAGTTTCGGTCTCCCCGACCAGTTTTGTGTTGAAGTGGAGAGAGGGAGTGTAACATCCCTCGGACAACTAGCCCCCAGGAGTTGTTTTGTCATGACTAGGTCATGACAAAACCCTAGGGAGCCCAAGAAGACCTAGTGAACTTAGGAATAAAGGTGATTGAGACTAATGGTCTGCAAATAGTAGATTCCTAAGCCCTAGTTTAGGATGACCATGAGGCTTCACCAAGATGCTAAGACCCCACCATGACCCCATCGACTTGTTAAAAATGCCCCAAGGGTTCACTTAAGTCAACCCAGGAAAGCCTAGTAGACCAAGGATTACCTTAGGCCTAAATAGGTTAAGGTTCCCTAACTAAGAGCAATGTGCCCTAACTAAGGGCAATGTGCCCTTAAGGAGCCCAACCAACCCTACGAAGTTCTCCTTTGACCTAAAGAGGGGTCAATGAGTCACCAAAGACTCATACATGTTCCCTCTCAACCTTTCTAACTGTATGTTAGACAAGGCTCTTCTCAAAAACTATGGCTCCTCAGAGATTACAGCACGATCCCACTAGATCAGTCAGTCTCTATTGAGACTTACAACACTAGATCACAACCCTCTATACAGTAATCACCTGATAACCACATACAGGCACAAATGCCCTCTACACAGACTGGGAGAAACAGCCTCACACAGTTTCATACAAGAATCCAATCACACAACCATTATAATTTAGGCTTTACAATTAGATCTCACAGATCTCACACACAGCCCAATCAATCTAGGCCACAATACAGATCTTTCACAGATCCACAGGTTTTGAAAGTGTTTGTTGATTTGACTTATGAGAAATTATTCTCTGAGTCAATTTCTTCCTGGGCTAAGAAGTTCTCAGCCCTATTTGCTTCCCAACAACAAGAATGACAATCTTTGACTATCTGCTGCTTGTGCGTGAAGTTCCTCAGGACCTTGATCTTGTTCTTGCTGATGAAAGAGGAAGATTCGGAATAAATATCTTCAATCAGCTAACCTCTATTTACAGGAAATGAATTCCTCTGCCTCTCCTTCTGTCTAGAGAAAACACTGTGCAGATATCTTCTTCTTCTTCAACGATCCAGAGATAGATCTTCATATTTGGCTCAGCTTGGATCGTGAATCAACTTCAGCTAAGGCTTGCCTTGAATGATTCGTCTTCCTCAGAGAAATCCTCTGTACTTGCTATAGCAGATATTGATTGCACCAGCGATCTCAGAAACCTTCAGATTTTTCAATTGAAGTTCTTGGTTCTGTAACAATGGCAGATGAAGACGACGAACTCCCACTTCTTGTTTTTTAGAATGTTAATCAGAATTAATACTTTGATCTTAATCTCAGATGTTATTTATAACCCCGTTGATTTGTGGGATGTTTGACACGTGTCTCGGTTTTAACGGTGGTTAAAATCTCAGCTTAATCAAATTGAGATCCACTGTAGACTAATGATGACGTTAATGTCGATTTGCAACAAATAAATAACGAATTAGAAAATTGTTGACTTGTTGACTTTACTAACATCAGCATCATTCTAGACTTGGCCAAAATCAAGCAATATTTAAGAAATCCTCAGTTCGACGAACTCAAAACTAAGTTTGACGAACCTAGAGCTCAGCTCGACAAAATCAAGCAATACTTCAGAAATCTTCAGTTAAACGAACTCAAAACTCAGTTCGACGAATCCAGGGCTCAGCTTGACGAAATCAAGCATCATCTCAAAAATCTTCAGTTCGACAAACTCAAAACTTAGTTCAACAAATCAAGAACTCAACTCGATGAAATTAAGCATCATTCTAGAAATCCTTAGGTCGACGAACATGTGAAAGCTGAGTTCGACGAAATCTGAACTTAGCTCGACGAAATCAAAGCTCAGCTCGACGAAAACTGGATAAGTAATACTTCGACAATTCTAGACTTAGAATTTTCTTCAGCTCTGCTAGACGTTGAGTGACATTGAGTGAATAGGACATTCTCAACGAATCTGGACTTAGAAATATTTTAGATCTGCTAGGCATTAAGAGCGTTGAGTGTATATCCCTCACTCAATGCTTTTTGTCTTAGCCATATTCTTCAGCTTTCTGCATGATGGCGTTGAGAGCATTGAGTGTATATATTGTAGGAACCCCACCTTTTTAGGGTTGATTTGGGCTAGGTTCACTATTAGGATTACTTAGATTGACCCAACATATATAGTCCAGGGTCATAGGTTTTTTATCTAGGTCTAGGTCAGGTCAACAAACTTAGTTTTGTTGGATCAACCTTCAGAAGACATAGAGACAGAAGACCTTCAGAGAATAACAGTTTTCTAAGAGCAGAAAAGTCGTTCGAAGATTGTTGAACTAAGATTGACTTTTGTCGATCGGAGAAAGGCAAACTCAGTTCTTTCTTTGAGCTGAAATCGACAAAATCTTAGCTGAGATCAACGAACTGCGATCTCTTCCCAGAAGTTCAACACGATGAAAAGACAATCTCAGTTCGACGATCTTGGAGCTCAGATTGGAAGGTGAATTTTCTATTCAGAGATCTTGGAGTTCAGCTCGACAAAAGAGAGGTTTTAGTTCGACAAACTTGGATCTCAGATCGACGAACTTTTCCTGAGTTTGACTAACTTCATCCAGGTTCTGTTCGACTATTTTCCCTATAGTTTTCCAGTATTTACTAAGGCAGTTTGATTTAAAAATTTATTATTATATGCCTATAATGCTCTGATAATTAATGCTCCATATTCTCTAGAATATAGCCATTCCAATGGAGCATTAATTATGGTATTCATAGAGTAATTATTTGGCTTATTTACTGGGACATTTGAGGAAACAAATTAAAGAAATTTTCTAGCCGTTCAACTCCCAGGATTTTGGCAGTGAATCAAGGATAGGATTTAAAATTCAAAGGTTGATTTCTACAAGGAATATAAAAGAAATTTTTAAGAAGATTGCAGTAACAGAATATACAGAAGCTATTGAATTATGAATACAGAAAGCTGAAAGAAGAACACAGCTCTCATACATTTTCAGTCTTCTTCTGTTTTTCCACAGGACTTTCAAGAGACAAATAATTTCTATCAGTCTAAAAGTTTCCTGAAGATCAATCTTCAATCTGAAGGCCTACGCCCGGAGCAAAGCTCTCATTCTCCTGAACTCTTCTACATCTCAGGAGGAGCTTTAACAAGAACAACATCCACTAGTCTTCTCAGTGCTTTGAGAAAGAGAAGACAATATCATTTTCTTTTTAACTTTCCTGTACAAAGGGTTTTTAACTCCCTTCAAAAGTTATCTTTTGGTTGTCAAGTCTCCTGATCAAAAGACTTGATTTGTTTTTTGGGAACCTGGTCAAAAGCTCAAATGGTTGATATATCTCCCTTAGAAAATAGATATTCTGGTGGTAGGGCACCTGATCAAAAACCTGTAGTGGATTCCTACCAAGGTGGTAGAAGAATGGATGTACCCAATTTTAGGGGAACCACTATAAACTCTTTGTGTCGTCTGGATTGCTCTTTTTTTATTTTTGTGTACTGTGATTTCTTTGCTTTATTTTCTGCCTTTATACATATAGTTATCACTTATTTTAATTCGTAATAAAAATTAATCAAAAGTTTTTAAAATTCTATTCACCCCCCCCCCCCTCTAGAGTTAGTGTGATCTATCCATTCTCTTTCAATTGGTATCAGAGGAGAGGTTGTTTGGTTTCATAGGCTAACACTTGAACCAAAAGATCTTTAGTAGATCCCATTTACTCTATTGCCTTTCTAAATTATGGCATAGAATAAAGAATATTCAAGCACCAGACCTCTAGTGTACAACCTTAACAAGTTTACACTTTGGAAGGCAAGGATTAGGTTATATATGAATTCAATTGATGAAGATATCTATAATTCTGCTTTGACAGGTCCCCCATTTCTAGTGACCACTACTTCATAGACAACTATAGTTCCACCACCTGAGTGGACTGATGCATAGAAAAAGGCAAAGGTTGCCGATGCCAAAGCAATGAACATTCTGGCACAAACAATGTTAGATGACATTTTCTACAAGGTTATTTAGTATACATCAGCAAAAGCCATTTAGGATTCCCTCAACCAATTGTAGCAGGATCAGCTGATGAAAGTAAAGATAGAAGATCTCATCTCATTTCCCAATATGAGAACTTCAAGAAAGAAGAGTCAGAGTCAGTTGTTGATATGTACAACAGACTTCAAGAACGTACTGTGAATGCAGATTTTTCATATAATTATTCTTCAAACTGCGATTGACGAAATCAATATGGATCGTCGAACCGCGATCGACAAAATTGGGGCACAGAAAATTAATACCTTCATTCTCTAAGCAGAGTTCGACGAACTCATCCCTATTCATCGAACGTAGATCGACAGACTTTTTAGAATTTGTCAAACCCAGTTAACTTTAACAAAAACTTAAATTATTTCAGAAACTTTAATCTACAAAGAGACTTTATTAACCCTTTTACCCAGTGGATAATTACACCTAGGAGATTTCATCCTCTAGGATATAAGAGTCAACCAGAATTTTCTTATATTTTTAGTTTTAAATTTGAAAAGAATCAAGTACCCAAGGTTACCTGGGTCAATAACATCTAATCTATTTTTTTTGTTGGTGAAGAACTATCCTACCACAAAGGAACAGTGATACTTGGATAGTGGGTGTTCAAATCATATGATAGGAAGCAAGGACAACCTAACTAACTACAAGTCAAATCTTGGACCAAAGGTGATCTTTAGAGACTCCAATTGTGGCCAAAAAGAAGGCTATGGGAATGTTAAAGTTGGAGCTATTACATTCAAGAAGGTAGCATATATGAGTGGTCTAAAACATAACCTGATATCCATAAGATCAGGTATCTTTTAACCAATCTTCCTGTACTATTACTTCAATAGATAACAAAACTGTTTTAACTGGACTTTGACAAGGAAATATTTATGTGGTTAATTTCAAGTTAGCTAGTTCAGAAATTTGTTTGTTTAATCAGATTAGTAATAATAATGATTTATGGCATAAAAGACTAGGACATGTTTGATAGTTTAACTTTCAAGACAGCCTAAACACCTAGAGGGGGGGGGTGAATAGGTTCTGCTTATTTATAAAAACTTCTAGGCAGAATTCAATTCAATGGCTAACAAAAGAATCACAGCAATCACAGAAAATAAAACATCACAGATTGCACAATGTTTTATAGTGGTTCCCCAAGGTCTGGGTACATCCACTTTCCCCCTTCACCTATCTAGCAGTATGCTAGATTCATCCAAACTTCCACTAATCTCAGATCAACAGATCCTACAACTCAGAACCCAACTGGTTCCTACAACTCAGGCACAACTGCCCTACCTCAGCCTTGCCCCAAGGCCTACAACTCAGAGAAGATTCTTCTCCTACACTCAGGCAAACAGCCCTACCACTCAGAGTTCAAAACTCCTACACTCAGCCTTTATAACACAGGCTTACAACTCAGATTTGTGAAAACAGATCCTACAGAAATATAGAAAAGATTATTTAACTGTCTTGCCTAAAATGAGAGAGAAAAGGCCAAGACAATTCTTGATCAGCTGATGAAATCAACTGTATCTGAGCTTTCTTCAAAGCTTCTTGAATATGAACTTAGCTGAGTTGATTTCCAAATAGCTTCTTGAGAATCCACTGGTGGTTTCTTTCTTCTTCTTCTTCAAATTCTGGCTTGATCTCTCTCTATCCAGCACTTTGAATGATTCTTCTGAATTCTGATTAGAACTCTTCTTTGATCTATCCTTAGATAGTCTTCTTTGATCTTCCGGAGAAGATCTTCTTAAGTGCCTAGCACTTTCTTGAAATGAATTGGATTCTAATCCTTCTCAACTTTTTGATTCTTATCAATGTTTTCAAAAGTTACTTTCACCTTCTGAATCTGTCTATTTATAGACTTTCTTCATGGTAACCGGCTGATCCGGTTTCTAACCGTTTTCTGACAAGTCTGACAGCTTCAGTTAACCGGTGGCAACCCACAGCTGTCAAGTCTTCAAACAAGTCCTGTGCCTTAGTCTTGAACCACAAGTTGTCGAGACAGTCTATCAGAAAGTGTCGAGACCATCTGTCTATCTGTGTCGACACAATTGACTTTGGTGTCGACACAGTCTTTAGTGATGTCGACTAAGTTGCCTTTGAGTCGACACAGCTTCTTCAGAAAATAACTTGGCCTTGACTCTTCAGTGTGTCGACACAAGTCCTGTGTGTCGACACAGTTGTTGTAGAATCATAACTTAGTAAGTGTCGACTTAGCCTTCAGGTGTCGACACAGTCTTCTTTTAACTCTGCTATAATGTGTCGACTCAATCACAATGTGTCGACATATTCTGCTGGTGTAGACAAACTTGAGGTCGACTATATTCTTCTGTGTCGACACATACTGCTAGTGTCGACAAACTCGAGGTCGACTATATCCTTCTGTGTCGACACAAATTCCCAGTGTTGTGTCGACTTACTTCTTCTGTGTCGACACACTTTCCCAGTATCATTGTAGACTAACTGCTATGTGTTGACACTGCTTCCCAGTGTTGATGTCGACTAATTTCTTCTATGTGTCGACATACTTTCTCTGTGTCGACACTTTTTCCCAGTGTAGATGTAGACTAACTGCTATGTGTCGACATACTTCCTCTGTGTCGACACTTTTTCCCAGTGTAGTTGTAGACTAACTGCTATGTGTCGACACTGCTTCCCAGTGTTGATGTCGACTAATTTCTTCTATGTGTCGACACATCCTTCTCTGTGTCGACACTTGGACTTAGAATTTTTTTGCATACTTTATCAATTCTTCACCTGCACATATCAACTCAAAAACAACATCAAATACACCTTGATGTATATCATTGAGCTAGGTTGGGCTTCTTCAAATCAGGTACACATTTTCCAATGTACCCAACAATCTCCCCCTATTTGGAGAAGTCATAACCCTTATAGCCAATGATATACACCATTTATAAACAGTACTAAATTGATGATATATGACATAACAGGAATACTTAATATAAACAAAACATAAAAACAATCCATCACAGAATGCACATTATAATATGCCAATCAACATTTTGTTTATAACTGGGTAATGTTTGATTACATTGTTTTACATTTAATGATTACATCACAACATTACAAAACACTATGAAGGAACTTAAAACATAATCAGGATTGATCAGGCTCTCTAATTATAATCCCTTTGCCAGATTGAATTGTAGCTATCACAGGAGCTTCTGATTCTTCAGCTATCTTCTTTCCTTTTAGATCAGCTTTCTTCTGAGCTTCTTCCTTGATCCTTTGCCTTTCAAAATAGTGAAAAGGCTTTGGGAAGTACTTGCTTGGCTCCTTAGCATCTGATGGCAGTCTTCCCAGCTTAGCTTTCCTTCTGAATTGTACTATTGCTTCCTGTCTTGCCTCATACTTCTGCCATTCTATCTCATTGTACCACTTCCCTCTCTCATGAACTTTGTCTTGTACAGCTTTCCATGCAGTGAGTATTATGTTCCTTGAAGTAGGACTCCACTGCTCATAATCTGGCTTGAGTGCAGCCTGCTCTCTGAATCTCTTCTTTGCTAATAGAGCATCTTGCTATTCTTTCAGAGTAGCCTCAGGCTTATCAACCTTCCCAATGACAATATTAGTAACCTCCTTTGGAGGACTATACATGTCTTGAACCTGTTGATCAATCATGTCAAAATCTGGAGGTGGGTAAATGACTTGGGCAACCTCAGGTTGATTGCCTTCAAGTAGATTTGTTTGTATTCCTGACTCAGCCACCATAGCATCATCACACAATGGGGGATATCCCAATGTGGCTCGGATACTATTGGTCACCCATTTGGAGTGCTCTGAGCCTGCATGAATTAGCATCCTCTCCCCCTTTATGGCTTCTCTAGAGACATGATCTCTTAGATCTTCCTTTTGAAATCTGATTTGGCCATCCAAATAATTCACACCCTCTTTAAAAAATGGTTTTAACTTTTGAAGCTTTTCAGATATTTCTTTTTGAGAGGTTGTGATGGCAGTCTTAACAGAAGCAATGGCAGCTTGAAAATTCTTATCAAATTCTTCCCTTTCTTTGGCTCTATCTGCAGGCAGACCTGGAACAATCTTCTTGACTTCCTCAATGATCGCATTATGAGATTCAGTTAAATTATCATTCATTCTTAACTGATTTTCCAATACATAGCTTTGCTTCAGGGCAATATCATCTACCTTTTTAGTAATAGCCTATTGTTGTTGAGCTAGATAAACCACAGCATTGCCACCCTTGTGGAAGCAATCTGTCATTTCCTTTTTATGCATGTTGACTTGAAACTGGATGGACTTTATATCCTGAGCTAAGTCAAACTGAAGTGACTTGCTATTTTCATCAACATACTTTTCCAGAGCCATCCTTTGTTCATCCAATTTTACTTGTAGATCTTCCATAAACTTGTTATAATCAAAGGCTGGAGATACTTGTAGAGGTGTTGTCTGTAAAGCCTGCTTATAATTCTTGCTTCTTCTCTTAAATACAACAAGTTTTCTTTTCTTTGCCATCCTGGCATCTTCAGTTTCAGTTTCAGATGAAGTATCTAAATGAATTCTTTCTTGAGGAGGATGAATTGTATCTGTCCCAGTGACCTGTTGCTCAGCCTCAACATCCACTGGCTTCCCCTCAACCTGTGGCTCAACTTCAGCTTCCTGATCAATGTCCATACCTATGGACTTCTCAATTTCTGGTCCACCTCCGACTTTATCAGTAATAGTATCAACATCAGGGAATAACTCCTCCAGAGTAAATTCCAGTTGAGCTGTAACTTCTGCAGCAGTTAAATCTTGAGATAAGTTTAACTGTGCTTCCTCTTGCACTTGTACTTCAGTATTTGTAGTATCTAGAGGAGGAGTGGACACTAGCTCCCCCTGAACCTGTGCAGTAATAAAAATATGAGCAATGTCTTTTATAGTAAAATACATTAGCTCCCCCTATACTTGTACCTTATCAGGAGTAGATACCTTTTGAGCAGGAGTGGAAACTGGCTCCCCCTGCATCTGTGCAGGTGTTGACACTTGCTGGACTATAGTTGAGTCAAGCTGTTCTTCAACCTGTGTCCTCAGTGGGTCTTCTTGTAGTTGTTCAGTTTCTTGATTTTGAGTAGGGGATTTCACAGGGGTGTCTGGCCTGCTCTCTTCAGGCACATCCTTGGACAGCACCCTATCCCACCTTGAGAACAGTCTCATATCCATTCTTCTCATATGATTAATCTTAGTCCCTTGCAGTTGCTGCATCACTTCAGGAATCACTCCAGTGAGGTATAAGCTCATGATCCTAGGCCATGTTAGGCTTCTTGATTCCTTCTTTGATCTTGTCAAAGAGTACTCCTGACCAATCAGTAGGAATTGTAAAAACAATCCTGGTCATAAGGCTGAACATATAGGCAGAAATCCTATCATGTCCACCTGTCTTGCAGAGGATCACTTTCCCAACTATTTCAGACAAGAACTTCCCTTGCTGATTCATACCCTTCCTGTTGAATGCAGCTCCAATCTTCAAGCCTGAGTCCAGTCCACACCATTGAAGGGCTTCCCTTGTCTTAGAACTAGGAACTTCCTCTTCATTCTCAACTACTTGCAATTGAAAGATCTTTCTTAAACTTCTTTGAGTAATCTTCACCTTAGTCCCTTGTACATTGGACTTAATCTTGAGGCCAGTCGAGTGGACTGATGCAGAGATAAAGAACTCGTGCACCTCCTTCTTCCAGATTTTAGTTGGTTCTGAGATTAGAAATTCTAACCCTGACTCAGAGAGGAGGGTGATAACCCCTTGAACATCTGGCGGCGCCTCTGCAAAGGCCTGGCGCACCAACTCATACCCTTCATTAATGTTGTCTTCAATCCTTGGCGCCATCGATTCGTCGAGAAAGCTTGAGAGAAGAGAGAAAGATAGACTGTCGACACAGGGTTTTAGTCTCGAAAACCTTGGAAGCGTGTCGACAGAAAGAGTTTTTGACCTATTTATAGCTTCAGTTGAAAGAAGTTCAAAAGGCGCCAAAAACAGTCTAATTGTGTCGACACAGACGGAATGTGTCGACACAAACTTCTATTGACTCGACATTACTTCAGCCTACTATGTGTCGACACCAATTTGTGGTTATGTCGACACCTTGGATACATAGTAGTAAGACAGAAATTCTGTGTCGACTCTAAGGATAAGTGTCGACACATATTCTGTAAGTGTCGACACCATTATCCTGGTTGAGTCGACATTACATTTCTGGTTAAGTCGACAATATAACTCTTAAGTGTCGACACATATTCTCTGTGTCGACACAATATTTCTGACTTGTCGACATTATTTCTCTGAGTCGACACATTATTACTGAATGTGTCGACACATTCTTACTTAACCAAATTCTATTGTTATTACTTAACTTACTTAAATCCCACTTTAATTGCATTGTTAATGATTTTGTTATACATTAATCAATGGTTAACATACCTAATTCAATTTTGAATTTATTGAATTTGGTTTCATCTAAAGGCTTAGTAAATACATCTGCTATTTGATAATCTGTTTTTACAAATTCCAATGAGATGTCTCCTTTTTCTACATGTTCTCTAAGAAAATGGTATTTGATTTCTATATGCTTAGTTCTACTATGAGAAACTGGATTATTAGCAATAGAAATAGCACTCTTAGAATCACATAAAAGGGGTGTTCTACTTACCTGAATACCATAATCCTTAAGCTGATGCTGCATCCATAATAGCTGTGCACAGCAGCTTCCAGCAGCAACATACTCTGACTCAGCTGTGGAAATTACCACACTAGTCTGCTTCTTACTACTCCAAGATATTAGTCTTCCTCCCAGGAATTGACAAGTACCTGTAGTACTCTTTCTATCCTCTCTACATCCTGCAAAATCTGCATCTGAATAGCCTGTTAGTAGAAAATCTCTATTCCTAGGGTACCAAAGACCTAGAGTAGGAGTGCCCTTTAGATATCTCAGAATCCTTTTGACTGCAGTATAATGAGATTCTTTAGGGCAGGCTTGGTACCTAGCACAGACACATGTTGCATACATAATGTCAGGTCTACTAGCAGTGAGATATAGTAGAGACCCAACTATTCCTCTATACAATGATTCATCAACAGGTTTACCTGCCTCATCTTTGCATATAGGCATACTTGTTCCCATAGGAGTTCTCATGGTGGAGGATGACTCCATACCATATTTCTTAATTAATTCTTTGGTGAACTTAGACTGGGATATGGACAATCCATCATCAGTCTGTCTTACTTGGAGTCCCAAGAAGAACTTAAGTTCTCCCATACTGCTCATCTCAAACTTCCCTTGCATAAGTTTGGCAAACTTTTTACAAAGGTTGTTTTCAGTAGATCCAAAGATTATGTCATCAACATAGATCTGGACTAAGATGATCTTTCCTTTGGATTCCCTAAGGAATAGAGTTTTGTCTATCTTTCCTCTTGAGAATTTATTCTCAATGAGGAAGGTAGACAGGGTTTCATACCAAGCCCTTGGAGCTTGTTTTAACCCATACAAAGCTTTCCTAAGCTTATACACAGAATCAGGTTTAAGAGGATCTACAAAACCTGATGGCTGCTCTACATATACTTCTTCTTTAAGATCACCATTCAGAAATGCTGACTTCACATCCATCTGGTATACTTTGAAGTCTTGGTAGGCTGCATAGGCAAGGAACATTCTGATTGCCTCCAGCCTTGCTACTGGAGCAAAGGTTTGATCAAAGTCAATCCCTTCTTCCTGCCTGTATCCTTTTGCAACTAACCTTGCTTTATTCTTCACTATTATTCCACTTTCATCTAGCTTGTTCCTATAGATCCACTTAGTGCCAATTATGTTGTGGCCTCTTGGTTTAGGAACAAGCTCCCAGACTTTGCACCTTCTGAATTGATTCAGCTCCTCTTGCATAGCATCAATCCAGTGCTGGTCTTGGATAGCTTCTTCAAACTTCTTAGGTTCCATTTGAGACAAGAAACTTGAATGCAAAACTGTGCTTTGATTTTTGCTTCTAGTTTGCACTCCTTGTCTTGGATCACCAATTATCTGATCAGCAGGATGATCTCTTAGATATCTTATAGCTGGAGGAAGATTCCCTTCAGGTTGAGCATCTCCAGCTTCTTCATTCTGCTGAACCTCTTGGTTTTCATCAGCTTCCATTATCTCTTGTACTCCCCCTGGACAGCAGCCTTCATTTTCCAATGCTCCATCTTCCTTTGAAGCTTCAGCAATGGAGAGCTTGTCCATCCTTTTGCTTATACCTGTTGAGTCATTTGATCTACAAGACAACTCACAATTGATTAATCTTGTTTCATCAAATACAACATGCACAGATTCTTCAACAACTTGAGTAGTTAAGTTGAAGACTCTATAGGCCTTACTATTTGTGCTGTACCCAACAAATATCCCATCCTGGGATTTGGCAGCAAACTTAGTCAAATATGACTTGCCATTGTTAAGTATATAGCACTTGCAACCAAAGATCCTAAAATAGGATAGATTTGGTTTTCTGCCTTTCACAATCTCATAGGGAGTCTTTCTGTGGCTTTTGGTGATAGAAGCCCTATTGATGACATGACAAGCAGTGTTAACTGCCTCAGCCCAAAAATATTCTGGGAGAGAGGTGTCACTCAATAGAGTTCTACCAGCTTCAATTAATGTTCTATTCTTTCTTTCAGCAATTCCATTTTGCTGAGGTGTTCTAGGTGAGGAGAACTCTTGGAAAATCCCAAAGTCTTTACACAAGTTTGTTATGCTTTCAGATTGAAACTCAGTACCATGGTCACTTCTGATTTTGACCACTGTACTATTTAGTTCATTCTGAATTTGCTTTACAAAATTAAGTAATACACTTGGGGTTTCAGATTTTTGTCTCAGAAAGAACACCCATGTAAATCTAGAATAGTCATCTACAACCACTAGAGTGTAGACCTTCCTACCTAGACTGTGAACTGGCATAGGACCAAAAAGATCCATATGCAAGAGGTATAAGCACCTCACAGAATCCTTGTTTTCAAGGCTTTGAAATGAGGATTTTGTCTGCTTGCCCTTTTGACAAGCTGAGCATACCCCTTCCTTTATACACTTAACTTGAGGCCCATTCCTCACTAGTTCTTTACTAAGAGTTGGCCAATTGTCTTGTAGTTTAGATGAGCCAATCTCTTGTGCCACTTAACACAATGAGAAGCATTGTCATCAGCTACAAGACAAATGGGGGAAGCCTTATTCTCACATTCAAAATTAAGGCAATACACATTTCTCTTCCTATACCCAGTCAATATGATCTCTTGATCACTTGACCTTTTGATATGACATCCATCCTTACCAAATGAAATGTCATATCCTAGATCACTCAGCTGGCTTATGCTTATTAGATTATGTTTCAAACCTTTTACATAGGCCACTTGGGTGATAGTAATTAGGTTAGAAGAAATGTTACCAAACCCTTTGATGACTCCCTTCTCAGATCCACCAAAGATCACTTTAGGTCCATCTTTGACAGATGAATACTCCTTCAGCAGCCCCTTTGTTCCAGTCATGTGCCTGGAACAACCACTATCCAAGTACCATATAGGGGCATGGTTACTTGGATTCACCTGCAATACAGAATTACTTACCCTTAGAACCCAAGTAAGTCTTGGGTCCTTGGTTCAGGTTAGCATTAATAAAGTTATCATAACCTCTTCTAACAGGTAGACTCTTATTCTTTATAACACTTGTGTTATACCAGCAGTCTAATGCAAAATGGCCTCTCTTGCCACAGCACCAACATTCAAACTTATTGTATCTAGATCTAGATACATCCTTGTCAGAAGAATTTCTGTTCATTGCTGGTGCTGTTGCAACTTCACCTACTGATTTCTTAAAACCATTGGGTTTATGACCATAGGTAGGCCTGCTTGCATTTACACCCTTGTTCTTCAGAACATTAGTCTTAATATGACCTTGAATGTCTTCATGATCATATATGTTAGAAGGCACTTTCACCTTACTAAACTTTATGGGGACTGAAAGGTTTAGTGGCTGAATAGGGGCTTTGCCTTTCCTCTTGAATCTGCCAGCCCTGGAGTTACCTTTAAATCCTAATCCAGCCTTACCCTTCTGAGTGACAAATTCATCTATCAAGGGTAAGACAGATTTTGGCTTAGAGTAACTAGCCACTAAATCCCTTTCAATTCTAAGTCTGGCCTCCAGACTCTTCACTTGATCATTAGTATAATTAATTGTGCCCATCTGAATAATAGTTATATTCTTCAGCTTGGCAATTTCATTTAATTTTTGATCAAGGACTTTTTCTAACTCAGTTGTTGCTACCCTTAGTTCAGCAATTTCCTGAGCCTGAGTTTTAACCAGGTTCTTGCTTTTCTTAAGGGCCTGCAACAAGTCCCCATACTTGTCTATCAATTGATAGACATCTCCTTCAGATTCAGATGCATCTTCATCACTTGATGCAGATGTAGCTGATTCTTCACTTGTACTACAAACAGATGTACTGGAAGGACATTTTACCTCATTAGGACCAGACTGATTCTGGCATATGTCCTCTTCTGATCTTGTCATCAACCCCATGCATTGATGTTCATTGATGGAGTCTAGCAACTGCATAAACTCCTCTTCCTCAGATGCAGCATATAGTCCAATATATGCTTCAGCTTCAGATCCTGATTCTGAAGTTGACTGGTCTGACAGACTCTTATCTTTCTTTGCTACAAAGGATTTCTCCTTCTTGCCTTTCTGATAAGTCTTCTTCTTTTCTGAAGATTCCTTTCTCTTGTCAGGACAATCAGCCACTACATGTCCAGGCCTATTGCAACAATAGCAGACAATCTTTGAAGTAGTGGCTTTGCTGGGCTTTGATCTGCTTTTCTCTTTCCTTGATGACCTTCTCTTCTGATAATAGTCATCAACTTGCTGTGATGTGGAAGGCCTAGACTTCCATTGCTTCTTTTTCAAGAACCTTTGGAATTGCCTTGTGAATGCAGCAAAGTCTGCATCTGAATCACAGCTTTCTGAACCCTTATCTGAATTTTCAGAACTATCTTCTTCAACTTCCTTAGGAGGAGATGGTGATTTCCTCCTATTCTTTCTAGTGGCTTCAGCATTAAATGCCACAGTCTTTTCTCTATGCTCTCCTCTTGAGTTTCTTTCCTCCTCCTTCCTCACCATAAGTTGCATTTCATAGGATAGCAACTTTCCAAACAGGGTTGGAGGAGATATCTCTGCCAATTTAGCCACTTCTCTTATGGCACAGATCTTTGTATCCCAATCCTTTGATAAGGATCTTAAGAATTTGTCATTCAGTTCATAGGTACTGAAGACTCTTCCATAGGATATTAGCTCATTCACAATTCTATAGAATTTCTTATAGCACTCAGTTATGCTATCAGATTTTCCTTGTCTAAAGCTTTCATACTCCTGATTTAGCATAGACTTCCTGTCCAGCCTTACTTCTTCAGATCCCTCCATGTAGACAATCAATGTGTCCCACATCTCCTTGGAGGTCTTGCAGTGAATCAGATTCTGAAATGTTGAATCATCTATGGCACTAACAATGATGTTCTGTGCCCTTTTGTCCATGGTTGCCAAGATGATTTCATCCTTGGTCATTTCTGAATAAGTCTTTGGTATTTGGATATTTGCATCAAGAACAGATATCTTCATTGGAATGAAGGGGCCTTCCTGTACTGTGATGTAAATCCTTGGGTCAGATGCTTCCATAAACAATCTGACTCTTTCTTTCCAGATCCCAAAGATTTCCTTCTTGCATATGGGTAATTTCATAGACCCTAGCTCCTTATGATTCTCTCCAGAACCCATCTTCTTGAATCTTGAATCTGCCTTCCAGATCTACCTCAGACTGTTAAGTCCTTTTTGAGGAACCTCCCTCTGATACCACTTGATAGTTTAACTTTCAAGACAGCCTAAACACCTAGAGGGGGGGGGGTGAATAGGTTCTGCTTATTTATAAAAACTTCTAGGCAGAATTCAATTCAATGGCTAACAAAAGAATCACTGCAATCACAGAAAATAAAACATCACAGATTGCACAATGTTTTATAGTGGTTCCCCAAGGTCTGGGTATATCCACTTTCCCCCTTCACCTATCTAGCAGTATGCTAGATTCGGCCAAACTTCCACTAATCTCAGATCAACAGATCCTACAACTCAGAACCCAACTGGTTCCTACAACTCAGGCACAACTGCCCTACCTCAGCCTTGCCCCAAGGCCTACAACTCAGAGAAGATTCTTCTCCTACACTCAGGCAAACAGCCCTACCACTCAGAGTTCAACACTCCTACACTCAGCCTTTATAACACATGCTTACAACTCAGATCTGTGAAAACAGATCCTACAGAAATATAGAAAAGATTATTTAACTGTCTTGCCTAAAATGAGAGAGAAAAGGCCAAGACAATTCTTGATCAGCTGATGAAATCAACTGTATCTGAGCTTTCTTCAAAGCTTCTTGAATATGAACTTAGCTGAGTTGATTTCCAAACAGCTTCTTGAGAATCCACTGGTGGTTTCTTTCTTCTTCTTCTTCAAATTCTGGCTTGATCTCTCTCTATCCAGCACTTTGAATGATTCTTCTGAATTCTGATTAGAACTCTTCTTTGATCTATCCTTAGATAGTCTTCTTTGATCTTCCGGAGAAGATCTTCTTAAGTGCCTAGCACTTTCTTGAAATGAATTGGATTGTAATCCTTCTCAACTTTTTGATTCTTATCAATGTTTTCAAAAGTTACTTTCACCTTCTGAATCTGTCTATTTATAGACTTTCTTCATGGTAACCGGCTGATCCGGTTTCTAACCGTTTTCTGACAAGTCTGACAGCTTCAGTTAACCGGTGGCAACCCACAGCTGTCAAGTCTTCAAACAAGTCCTGTGCCTTAGTCTTGAACCACAAGTTGTCGAGACAGTCTGTCAGAAAGTGTCGAGACCATCTGTCTATCTGTGTCGACACAATTGACTTTGGTGTCGACACAGTCTTCAGTGATGTCGACTAAGTTGCCTTTGAGTCGACACAGCTTCTTCAGAAAATAACTTGGCCTTGACTCTTCAGTGTGTCGACACAAGTCCTGTGTGTCGACACAGTTGTTGTAGAATCATAACTTAGTAAGTGTCGACTTAGCCTTCAGGTGTCGACACAGTCTTCTTTTAACTCTGCTATAATGTGTCGACTCAATCACAATGTGTCGACACATTCTGCTGGTGTAGACAAACTTGAGGTCGACTATATTCTTCTGTGTCGACACATACTGCTAGTGTCGACAAACTCGAGGTCGACTATATCCTTCTGTGTCGACACAAATTCCCAGTGTTGTGTCGACTTACTTCTTCTGTGTCGACACACTTTCCCAGTATCATTGTAGACTAACTGCTATGTGTCGACACTGCTTCCCAGTGTTGATGTCGACTAATTTCTTCTATGTGTCGACATACTTTCTCTGTGTCGATACTTTTTCCCAGTGTAGTTGTAGACTAACTGCTATGTGTCGACATACTTCCTCTGTGTCGACACTTTTTCCCAGTGTAGTTGTAGACTAACTGCTATGTGTCGACACTGCTTCCCAGTGTTGATGTCGACTAATTTCTTCTATGTGTCGACACATCCTTCTCTGTGTCGACACTTGGACTTAGAATTTTTCTGCATACTTTATCAATTCTTCACCTGCACATATCAACTCAAAAACAACATCAAATACACCTTGATGTATATCATTGAGCTAGGTTGGGCTTCTTCAAATCAGGTACACATTTTCCAATGTACCCAACAATGTTAACCTTAGAAATATTGATAAATTATCTAAGGACAACCTTGTAAGAGGATTTCCTCCTGGCCCCTACAAGAAGGAAGGCCTTTGTAGAGCTTGTCAATTAGGAAAGCAAACTAAAAATAACTTTAAATCTATTAATAAGAGTGATTCACCCAGGATTCTGTACTTGCTACATATGGATCTCTTTGGACCCATTGCAGTACAGAGCTTGGGAGGGAAATCCTATACTTTAGTCATTGTAGATTACTTCTCTAGATTCACTTGGGTGTTCTTTTGTAACGACCCCATCCGTTACATGACGTATAGTAGAAGGTCCGGCCGGGGCCCCACACTATATGCCACAAACAGACGGTGAGGTCACAGGATAATACCAAACCATACACGCATCCTAACTCAGAGCATGCTAGCGGAAGCTTTAAGGTGTAATTTGAACTCTAACCAGGAATGTCCAATATATAAATCACCTTTATATATATAGCCACGGAATTACAACAAATACATAGAGTTTGGCCTTAAGGCCTTACAGTTCCTCTTTCCACACCGTATGGTTTACAAACCTCGGCGCGCAGGCCGGCCATACATGAGTAAAAGAAAACAAGCAAAAACGTTCGCTTAGCCTTCAAGGGCTAGCCGCAGCAGCAACAACAACAGCAGTAGGGCTTCAGCCCTTCATTTACCACTTGGCTCTCCAGCACCTGCATAGGGACAATCCACCCAAACGGTGGCAAACAATGCAACGGTCAGCATTCAGCTGACCCAATTATAACAATCCTACCCCTTTCTCGGGGCAGTCGCATTCTTTCCCTGCACAGCATGATATCATCAATAGCAACTACGTGCGCGCAGGCATGTTCAAGCCATCACAACCGTCGGCCATACGGCCCGACAGTCTGTGCACTCAGGGCACATTCTTGGTGTACCGGAATACCAGGGTCAACACCACCGTCTACACGGTATTTGAGCATTCTAGTCTTTTCGGCGCGCGGGCCTAAGACTCTCATTAGGCGCTCCAACAAAACCCATAACCAGGCTTCCAAGTCGGATGGACCTAACGCAGGTACGGATCAGCCACCCCCCGTTGATCAAGTCGCCGTGCCACCTCGAATACGGAAGTATCCATGGCAATTTATAGGCGCGGGTCGGTTTCACCTTTCCTGTTCGGCAATCTGCCTTTTCATCGAGTTGCAGCCCAACGGCTCAACCGCACACAAAGTGGCAACGCACTGCCACAAGAGTTGCATCCAACCCTCTTCATTTCCTGGACATCATCCAGTACTTCCTGCTGCACCAAGCAACAGGTAGGCACAAGACAACATAAGCCATAATCACGGAGCCTTCTCCGATATGCAAACAAGCATCACCAATCCAGACTAGCATGTCCAGATGGGCTTCACACAGCATGCCTAGATCCATACTCCAATTCCGGACTCTAATAAGGGGGACTTCACATATCTACCCCAAGGGACACCATAACCCACCGCACACTCGCGGGGAAGGGTTTTCCCTATGCAATGCAGAAAAGAAGGACTTCACATGTCCAAGAAGGGAGATCGTTACCCTTGTCGATCTCTTGGGAGCCATCAAAAACTAGCCGGTGAGAAAGAACCGCAGCAGCTTTGCCTTCACAACGCTGGCCTCGGATCACAAATCGGAGCACGGGAGCTCCGCCGGTGGCTTGATCTCCTCCTCCTTCTTCTTCCTCCTCTCTCTTTCTCTCTTCCTTAATCAAATGAAGAATGACTTTCTTCATCAGCCTCTGCTGTTTAAATCCAGCCAGGAATCACCTGAGCCCTTGGATCCAAAGAGAGAAAAATGAACGGCCACGATGTTCCCAAAACCCCACTTTTTTGGCTGACACAGCCTGTGACACGCCCGTGTCACAGGCCGTGTACCCTTAAGCGGCACACGTGGTATTCGTACCGACTAAACTTTACCAGAACACGGGCATCGACACGCCCATGTCGAACCTAACACGCCCGTGTCAATCATGAGACACGCCCGTGTCACCCCTGCCTCATCGAGCTCCAAACTCAACCAGCAGTACACGGGTAGGCACACGGCATCGGACACGCCCGTGTCAAATCTGACACGGCCGTGTTCAAGGCTTGGTTCCGGGCCGTGTAATCTTCTGACTCAAAACGCCTATTATTTGCTTGATACGCCCTGGGACACGCCCGTGTCCCAGGCCATGTACCCCCGACACGCCCTGGTACACGCCCGTGTCCCAGGCCGTGTAAACCAACCTGCACCTCAAAACCATTTTTGAGACTTTTGGGGTGTTACAATCCTCCCCCCCCTTAATAAAATTTTATCCCGAAATTTGCACGGTAAGGAAACAAGGAAAAACAAGGCTATAACTTGATAACTCTGTTATAACAAAAAGTACACGGTCTACAGTTAATACAAATAGTTCGGGAAATTCAGCTCGCATGGTCTGCTCTCGCTCCCATGTTAGCTCTTCACGACCACAATTGTCCCATCAGACTTTGACCATCCCGATCACTTTGTTCCGCAACTGTTTCTCGGCTCGATACTCGATCCGAATGGGTCGAACCCTCGTCGTTAGCCCATACTCGACCGGTACCCGATCATTCTCCACTACTTGAGCTGGATCCTTGACAGCCTTGCGAAGTACTGAGATGTGAAATACATCATGTAATCCACCCAAGTCTACTGAAAGTGCTAGTCGATAAGCAGCTTCCCCAACTCGCTCCACCACCTCAAACGGACCAAGATACCTCGGACTTAGCTTTTTCAAACGCCGAATCCTGGACACGCCTTTGAAGGGTTTGATCTTCAAATATACCCAATCACCCACCGCGAACTCCACGTTCCGGTGTTTGGCATTGTAGTACTTTGCTTGACGATCTTGGGCTATCAATAGCCTCTCCCGAATAGTGCGTATGAGCGAGGTAGCTTCTTCGACTTCCTTTTTCCCACTCAGCTTAGATTCGCCTGCTTCTGCCCAAGCTAACGATGTACGGCATTTACGACCATATAAAGCCTCAAATGGTGCCATACCGATGCTCGCTTGGTAGCTATTATTATAGGCAAATTCGACAAGAAATATATAATCTTCCCATCTCTTACCAAAGTCTAGGGCGCACATGCGGAGCATGTCCTCCATCGTCCTATTGGTTCGTTCAGTCTGGCCATCCGTTTGGGGATGAAAGGCCGTACTAAACGCTAACTTAGTACCCAACATTTGATGAACTAGCCGCCAATCATTCGAAGTGAACCGCCCATCACGGTCACTAACGATGCTCCGAGGAACACTGTGCAGTCGAACAACCTGCTCCACATAAAGCTTGGCCAAGGTTTCCACTGAATCGTCTCTTCTGTTTGGAAGGAAGTGCGCCACTTTTGTCAACCGGTCCACAATCACCCAGATTGAATCATGACCGCGTTGCGATCTCGGCAACCCGTTCACGAAATCCATCGAAATGTCATCGAACTTCCACTCCGGAATAGGTAACAACTTCAGGAAACCGCCAGGCTTCTGGCATTCCGCTTTCACCAATGCACAAGTATGGCATTCAGCCACATAACGTGCTACATCTTTCTTTAGTCCGGGCCACCAGAATAGCTTTTTCAGATCTCTGTACATCTTTGTGCTCCCTGGGTGAACTGAGTACTTTGCAAAGTGAGCTTCGTACATCAACTCTTCCCTCAATTTACCCACACTCGGGACGCACACTCGACCATTTCTTCGTAACAAACCGTTATCCCAAGAGAATTGGTCCTCCGGCCCATCTTTAGCATAGCGCTGGAGACTTTCATCAAGCTCCGTTGCTCGCCGAACTCTGTCCGTAAGGTCATATTGCACCTCCGTCCTGTTCAAGCATGCATCGGTCGACGAACCCTTGTCAACACATGATATATCCAATGCTTCCAATTCCTGGATTAAACGCTGATCATGCCTCTGCAACCAGCTTGCCCGTACCGGAGTCTTCCGACTCAAAGCATCAACGACCACATTTCCCTTCCCGGGAGTATAGTGAATCTCGAAGGTGTAGTCCCCAAGGAACTCCATCCATCTTCGTTGTCGCATATTCAGATCCTTCTGATCCAACAAGTACTTTAGGATTTTGTGATCTGTATAGATATCCACTTTAACGCCATACAGGTAGTGCCGCCACAACTTGAGCGCAAAGATTACCGCCGCCAACTCCAAATCATGGATGGGGTAATTCCGCTCATGCACTTTCAACTGGCGCGAGCCATAAGCAATCACTTTACCAAACTGTAGAAGGACGCAGCCTAAGCCGCTCCCGGAAGCATCACTATAGATCTCATACCCATCTGTACCACATGGCGATGTCAACACAGGCGCCGTGGTCAAACGACTCTTTAAGTCTTCAAAAGCTCGCGCGCACTCCGGCGTCCAAATGAACTTTTGATCTTTTCTCGTCAGCGTGGTCAGAGGTAAAGCAATCCGTGAGAAGTTTTCCACAAACCGTCTATAGTAGCCCGCAAGCCCAAGGAAGCTCCTGACCTCGACCACTGAAGACATCACTGGCCAATCTCGAATGGCACTTATCTTCAACGGATCCACCGCGATACCTTATCCACTTACCACATGGCCTAAAAAGGCTACTGAAGAGAGCCAGAACTCACACTTTGAGAACTTGGCATAAAGCTTATTCCTCCACAGGGTATGCAAGACCAACCGCAAATGGTTTGCATGATCCTCTTCCGACTGAGAGTATACTAAGATATCATCGATAAACACAATCACGAACAAATCCAAGTACTCTCGGAACGTTCGATGCATTAGGTCCATAAATACCGAAGACGCATTACATAGGCCAAACGACATTACCGTGAACACATAATGACCGTAGCGTGTTCTAAACGCCGTCTTGGGAATGTCACCTTCCCGAATTCTCTGCTGATAATATCCCGATTTCAAATCCAACTTGGAATAGACCGTTGATCCTGCCAGCTGATCAAATAGGTCATCAATCCGTGGGATCGGATATTTGTTTTTCTCTGTCAGCTTATTCAATTCGCGGTAGTCAATACATAACCGCAAACTACCGTCTTTCTTTTTCACAAATAGAACAGGCGCGCTCCAAGGTGACATACTTGGGCGTATGTATCCCTGCTCCAACAACTCTTGCAATTGGACTTTCAACTCAGCCATCTCTTTTGGCGCGACGCGATATGGTGAGCGGGCCACAGGTTTAGCACCTGGCACCAACTCAATAGAGAAGTCAATCTCCCGCTGGGGTGGTAACCCAGGAAGATCTTTAGGAAACACATCGGCAAACTCTGACACAACTAGAACTTCACCGACACTGGCCTTTGGCTCAACATCCTGAATTAGCGTGAAGAATAACTCCGCGCCCTTCTGAACAGCATTGACGACTTGGAGCGCAGACAATAGAGTCCCGCCAACTCCTCGCATACCAGCGAACTTCGTCACAAGTCCGGTATTCTGGCCCAGTGTAATCTCCTTGGAGTTGTAATCAATAAAGGCACGCTGCTCCGAGAGCCAGCCCATACCAAAGATCACATCAAACTCCGATAACGGTAGCACAGTTGCACTCAAACCGAAATCCCGACTTCCTATTTGAACATCCACATCGCAAGCCCTATCTGCAAGCATCACACAGCCATTCGGCAATAGCACCCTTGTACTATCAACCGTCATATGACTCGGTACCCCAATGCGAGATACGAAATCCTCAGATAGAAAAGAATGCGAAGCACCCGTATCAAACAGGTCTCTCGCCAAATTATTCCGAATCAGGACAAAGCCTGCAGCACACACATCATGCACAAGCTATACATAACAAAAGCAATAGCATTTAAGCAAGTAAGCTATATCAACTCGTACCTGTGACGATGTCACTTTGCTTAATCGCCTCCTGCTAGCCAAGCTGATAGATTCGGGGCTGTGCCTGGGACGCAGAGGAATCAACCACCGCTTTGCCCTTCTCAGCATAAGACGCACCCGTCTTCTTTTCCCCTTTGGGCTGAACAACCCGACAGTCACGGGCTATATGCCCCACCCGGCCACAGTTATAGCATGTACGAGAATCCGGCCTTGATGTTGCCCCCGACACAACAGTCGTAGTCACTTGCTCAGACGGCTTGGACCTCTTGCCCCCTTTCTTATGGTAAAACGATTTGCTAGGGCGAGGTTCTTGAACCTCGGGCTTCGACACAACCAAGCCCTTGTTCCCTTGCACCCGCCTCATGTCCTTCTCCAACGCACACGCAGTATCAACCTACGCCTGAAACCCTTGGTTCACTGAACTCGAAAGCAGGAATCTCAACTCATCCCGCAATCCTTCATAGAACCGATTCGTTTTCCTTTGGTCATCCGCGAAGATTGTTCCCGCATACCGTCCCAACCTGGTAAACTCATGCAAGTAGATATCCACGCTATCTTATCCTTGCTTTAACCGTTGGAACTCATTTTCCATGGCAATGCGTTGCGCCGCTGGGACATGTTTTGCCAGAAAGATTCGAGAGAACTCCTCAATCGATACTTGCGTTAATTGCCTGCCCGCCAAATGGTGTACCTCAACCTCGTCCCACCACAACCGCGCCTCTCCTTCAAGCATGAAGGTGGCCAAGGTGACCTTTAGAGTTTCCTCCGCCCTGATCGCTGTCATTATCCTCTTGACACACGATAACCAATCCTCTGCCTGCGTTGGGGATCCCAGTCCCGTAAATGTAGGCGGACTGAAGCTCATGAATTGCTTCAACTGTCGGTCAGCTGCTCGTGGATCTACAGCCTCAACCGGCTCGGGTCGGACAACCACACGAACTGGTTCTACTGCTGGCTGCGCTTGCCCGGTCGGCTGAATCATGGTAAATAGAGCCTCAGCAACTAAGCGAACAGTTTCCGCAGATGGAGGAGGTGTTGACACCTTAGCTGGTGCCGCACTCTCATCAGAGCGCTGGGGCTCAGACTGCCCAGCACCACTACGCGTCACCTATAGGTGGACAAGACACACATTAGCGATCGAATGCAAGCCAAACAACACAAAAAGGAACGCGCAGATTCCTCAAACAAGATTTTGTACATTCCTTAGTAGACATTCCAGAGTTCATTAGCGTTACAGCAGGGCGCATAAACACGCGCTCGCCACCCCATAAAAGAATTCGACCATGAATTCGATAGAGGAAGACCGAATGAAGCTGATACCAAAATGTAACGACCCCATCCGTTACATGACGTATAGTAGAAGGTCCGGCTGGGGCCCCACACTATATGCCACAAACAGACGGTGAGGTCACAGGATAATACCAAACCATACATGCATCCTAACTCAGAGCATGCTAGCGGAAGCTTTAAGGTGTAATTTGAACTCTAACCAGGAATGTCCAATATATAAACCACCTTTATATATATAGCCACGGAATGTACAACAAATACATAGAGTTTGGCCTTAAGGCCTTACAGTTCCTCTTTCCACACCGTATGGTTTACAAACCTCGGCGCGCAGGCCGGCCATACATGAGTAAAAGAAAACAAGCAAAAACGTTCGCTTAGCCTTCAAGGGCTAGCCGCAGCAGCAGCAGCAACAGCAGTAGGGCTTCAGCCCTTTATTTACCACTTGGCTCTCCAGCACCTACATAGGGACAATCCATCCAAATGGTGGCAAATAATGCAACGGTCAGCATTCAGCTGACCCAATTATAACAATCCTACCCCTTTCTCGGGGTAGCCGCATTCTTTCCCTGCACAGCATGATATCATCAATAGCAACTATGTGCGCGCAGGCACGTTCAAGCCATCACAACCATCGGCCACATGACCCGACAGTCCGTGCACTCAGGGCACATTCTTGGTGTACCGGAATACCAGGGTCAACACCACCGTCTACACGGTATTTGAGCATTACAGTCTTTTCGGCGGGCGGGCCTAAGACTCTCATTAGGCGCTCCAACAAAACCCATAACCAGGCTTCCAAGTCGGACGGACCTAACGCAGGTACGGATCAGCCACCCCCCGTTGCTCAAGTCGCCGTGCCACCTCGAATACGGAAGTATCCATGGCAATTTATAGGCGCGGGTCGGTTTCACCTTTCCTGTTCGGCAATCTGCCTTTTCATCGAGTTGCAGCCCAACGGCTCAACCGCACACAAAGTGGCAACGCACTGCCACAAGAGTTGCATCCAACCCTCTTCATTTCCTGGACATCATCCAGTACTTCCTGCTGCACCAAGCAACAGGTAGGCACAAGGCAACACAAGCCATAATCACGGAGCCTTCTCCGATATGCAAACAAGCATCCCCAATCCAGACTAGCATGTCTAGATGGGCTTCACACAGCATGCCTAGAACCGTACTCCAATTCCGGACTCTAATAAGGGGGACTTCACATATCTACCCCAAGGGACACCACAACCCACCGCACACTCGCGGGGAAGGGTTTTCCCTATGCAATGCAGAAAAGAAGGACTTCACATGTCCAAGAAGGGAGATCATTACCCTTGTCGATCTCTTGGGAGCCATCGAAAACTAGCCGGTGAGAAAGAACCGCAGCAGCTTTGCCTTCACAATGCTGGCCTCGGATCACGAATCAGACCACGGGAGCTCCGCCGGTGGCTTGATCTCCTCCTCCTTCTTCTTCCTCCTCTCTCTTTCTCTCTTCCTTAATCAAATGAAGAATGACTTTCTTCATCAGCCTTTGCTGTTTAAATCCAGCCAGGAATCACCTGAGCCCTTGGATCCAAAGAGAGAAAAATGAACGACCACGATGTTCCCAAAAACCCACATTTTTGGCTGACACGACCTGTGACACGCCCGTGTCACAGGCCGTGTACCCTTAAGCGGCACACACGGTATTCGTACCGACTGAACTTTACCAGAACACGGGCATCGACACGCCCGTGTCGAACCTGACACGCCCGTGTCAATCATGAGACACGCCCGTGTCACCCCTGCCTCATCGAGCTCCAAACTCAACCAGCAGTACACGGGTAGGCACACGGCATCGGACACGCCCGTGTCAAATCTGACACGGCCGTGTTCAAGGCTTGGTTCCGGGCCGTGTAATCTTCTGACTCAAAACGCCTATTATTTGCTTGACACGCCCTGGGACACGCCCGTGTCCTAGGCCATGTACCCCCGACACGCCCTGGGACACGCCCGTGTCCCAGGCCGTGTAAACCAACCTGCACCTCAAAACCATTTTTGAGATTTTTGGGGTGTTACATCTTTTTAGAGAAACAAGTCAGATAACTTTAAAGTTCTTAGACTTTCTTAAATTCATAAAGATTGAGTACTCTACTCCAGTTGAATTAATCAGAAGTGATCATGGTACTACTGAGTTTGAATCTCTTCTTATGTAAGAATTCTATAAGAGGCAAGGTATAAGACATTGCTTCTCTGCTCCTAGAACTCCTCAACAAAATGGGGTAGTAGAAAGGAAAAATAGAACCCTTATTGAATTTGTAGGGGCATTGCTTGCAAATGCTTACTTGCTCCTATCCTTTTGGGCAGAGGCTGTAAGCATAACAAACTATGTCCTGAATAGGAGTTTAATACATAAACTTAAGAGTAAGACTCCCTATGAATTTCTTAAAGGGAAGCAACCTAAAGTTAACTATTTTAAAGTATTTGGTTATAGATGTTATATACACAATAATAACAATAAACATCTTAGAAAGTTTGAAGCCAAAACTGCAGATGGAATTTTTCTTGGATATTCCCAAGTCAATAAGGTCTATAGGGTTTTCAATAAATCAACTTTAAAAATAGAAGAATCTGTACATATAACATTTGATGAAGCTAACATGTTTTATAAGGAGAAGGATTCTTCTACTAGAGATTTATTGCAGGTACCCTAACTGTCTGAGAAATTGGATGATTTAAACCTCACCCAAGAGGTCATGTCACATCCTTCTCCACAAGTTGATGAAGATATCATTGAAATAATTGCTGAACCTACAACAGCCAACATAATTCCACAAGAAGAATTAATTCCCAATGTTGTTGCTGTACAAACTCCTCCTACTTATCTTGTCAAACTTAAAGATCACCCTATATCTCAAGTGATTGGAGATATATCAATTGGTGTGCAAACAAGGCATCAACTCAACAAAGATTTGATACATGCTTGCTTCATATCTCAACTTGAGCCCCAATCCATAAAAAATGCAGAGCAAGATCCCCACTAGATTATTTACTGCAAGAGGAGCTCAATCAATTTGAGAGATACAGAGTTTGGGATTTAGTTCCAAGACCCAAAGACTACCTAGTCATTGGAACTAAATGGCTATTTAGAAATAAATTGGATACACAAAGAGCTATATTAAGGAACACGACAAGATTGGTAGCTCAAGGCTATTCTCAGGAGGAAGGAATTGATTATGATCAGACCTTTTCCCCTGTTGCAAGGCTGGAGGCTATCAGAATATTCCTTGCTTATACAACCTATAAGAAATTCAAAGTCTACCAGATGGATGTCAAGAGTGCTTTCTTAAATGGTGAACTTAAAGAGGAAGTCTATGTAGAGCAACCACCAGGTTTTATCTCTCCAACTCATCCCTTTTTTTGTTTTTAAATTGCATAATGCTCTCTATGGTTTAAAGAAAGCTCCAAGAGCTTGGTATGAGACCCTAACAAGCTTTATTTTAGAGCATAAGTTCACTAGGGGAATTGTAGATAGGACTTTGTTTATTAGGCATCATAAAGATAAAATTTTGTTAGTCCAAATATATGTAGATGACGTCATTTTTGGCTCTACTGATTCCAAACTATGTAAAAGGTTTTTTAACCTGATGCATTCCAAGTTTGAAATGTGTAGCATGGGTAAACTTTCATACTTCCTTGGTCTACAAGTGAAGCAATCCCCTGATGGCATTTTCATCTCCCAATCTAAATATGCTAAGGAGATAATTAAAAGATTTGGGATGTCTGATTCCTCAGCTATGAAAACACCCATGGCTTCCAATGTTGTTATTGATTCTGATGAACAGGGCAAGCTAGTTGATTAGAAAACATATAGGGCTATTTTGGGTCCTTGTTGTATCTCACAGCAAGTAGGCCAGATATGATGTTTGCCATATGTCTTTGTACGAGGTTCCAAGTGAACCCTAAAGAGGCTCACCTTATTTTTCTAAAAAGAATTTTGAGATATATAAAGGGTTGCCCAAATCTAGGACTATGGTATCCAACTGAGTCAAAATTTGAATTAACTGGATTCTTAGATGCTGACTTTTCTGGATATATAGTTGACAGGAAAGCACATCAGGAACATGCCAGTTCCTTGGTGATAGGCTTGTGTTTTGGTTTTGCAAGAAATAAACATTTGTGTCCACTTCAACTGCAGAAGCTGAATACATTGCAGCTGGCAGTTATTGTTCACAAATTTTGTGGATTCAAAGCCAACACCTAGATTATGGTTACAGTCTAAATAATTCAACTATATTTTGTGATAGTACCAGTGCAATTTCCATTGCACAAAATCCAGTGCATCATAGTAGGACCAAGCAAATAAAGATTAGATATCATTTCATTAGAGATTGTGTGGACAAAAAGAAAATTAACCTTGTCTTTGTCTCTACTGATTTACAAAGGGTAGACATTTTCACCAAACCCTTGGATGAAAAGAAATATTTGTTCTTCCTAAATTAGCTAGGCATGATTAATGGAGAAGGTAAAAATAGATTTCTATCTAAGGTCTTAAGAATTGATCATTTTTTGTCGAACGGAGATCGACGATCTATGAACTCTTCTTGAGTTTTTCGTCGAACGGAGATTAATGAAATCACTTTGTGAAATTTTTTGTCGATCGTAGTTTGATGAATTAATTTGTTAAATTATTTCGTCGAATAGAGATCAAAGATCTGTTTTCCCGCTCTTCTAACTTAGGTCGACAACGTTTATCTCTTTATGGGTAATTTCGTCGAAATGAGCTCAAAGTTTTTCATTTTTCGTCAGGCGGAGTTTGTCTTTTCATCTTCTAAAACCTAAAATTAGGTTTTTCCCGAACTCAATCCCGTGCTTCGACTTCCCTTCTACACTTGATCTTTTGTTATTTTTGTTTTTGCGGAGCAATGATGATTTCTCCAGTGCTTCTCGTAACCATGAAGTTAGACGCAAGATTTGATATTGACATGGAATCTTTTTCTCATTCTGATCAGATATTTCAAGATATTCTGAAATTATTTGAAAGTTCAAATATGTAATTTCTCATGACAACCGGGATCAAATTACCAGTAATAGAGATCAAAGAATGGGTTTTCACTACATAGATTCAGGATTCTCAAGTTCTTATCGGCTCAATTTCTGGTAACCCGATTCCTCTTTCTCCAAAAATTTTGACCGAATTTTTTGGTTTTGTGAATGGAGAAGATGAGATAGAATTATCTAGCCGAGAATTTGATGAGATGCTATCTAGGTTAGGTCACTCTGTAGGAAACCCTAACCACCTCCTCAAGAAGAATTTATCTATAGAATATAGATTTTTGGTTGATGTTGTAGGCAAAGTGAAATTAGGAAAGCACTCTTTACATGATCATATTACTAAGCACCAGTTCCACTTGATGTGTTCCCTAGTTAATCAGAAATCAGTAAACTGGGGAAGTATTTTATTTGATTTGATAAAAAGGAAAATTAATAAGAAGAATATATGTTTTGGAAGGATTCTAAGAATCTTTTTGCAGGCAAAGGCTCCAAAGCTATTGGTCTCCCTGACCATATATATCAATGCCTCAAAAAGGCTTACTTCTGCCCTATTTGGAAGATGGGAGAGGACTATTCCCAAGCCCTCCAGGGCCTCCTCTTCCAGGATAGCTTCTGAGAACACAGGGGCTTATTCAACCACTACCCCACCTCATGAAGAATATCCTGCTCTCTCTCTTGTTAATCCTCCATATCCACCTCATTCAATATTTCCTTCATCAACTCGCCTCCAACAAACTTTAACTTCCATTCATCCAGTATCTCCATCTCAACCATCATCACCTATTCATATCATTGAGGATACACCACCATCTCTACCTCCTTAATCTCTAATTCCATCTCACCTTGATGATATTCCATCCACCTCCACTCAACCAAATTTCAATCTAATGTCATCTCCTCAACCATATCCACACCACTCTCAAATTTATTCCCCCATCCAGGAAGATATCCCTACAAAGATTCCATCAAACATTCCATCATCATTTCTAGAATTCCTACATTCAGACTTCCCTCAATCTTTCTCTGTTTGTTCTAACTATGGTCACCAATCCACATATACCCCTTCTACTCCTGAACCTCTCTATCTTAACTTCTCTAACATTACTAAAGATCTCCTCAAGTTCATCTCTCCAACCCTTAAGCAGCTAATAGCTGAGGCTATTGCTCCTCTCTCTGCTACTATCTCCACTCTTTTTTTCTCAATTTGCTTCTTCCTCCTTTGTCCCTTCTTCTGGGGGCCTGGCTTCAGGGCTTTCTAAAATAAGGCAGGGGGAGCTATTCCATGAAGAAGCTCTAGCAGCAGAAGATCCAACTCCTCTAACAGTAGTAGTTCTAGAAGCAGAAATTCTAGCAGAGATCATTGATATTCTTGATGAAGATACAGATATAGAAATGATTTATTTTGAAGATTTTTCAGAAGATACAGAAATAACCACTGTTGGTGATTTCATCATAAATCCCACAGTTGATTTAGTTTTTTTTGTTATATTCTTTTGATTCTTTGCACAACAATAATCTACTAGTTTTTGCTGATTCAGTTCTAGATTTATCCAAAGAAATAATATGTTATTCATTTCCAATAAGTCCTGAAGTTTTGGAACAACTTATGACAAGCTTTTCAGTTTCTGATATTGTTATAGAGCCAATAATTATTTCACAGCCAAAGGCTTTCTCTCCTCCAACCTATGGCTGGGTTGAGTCTCCCATGGCAGATCTTGATGATATCATTTTTTAAGATATGGAAGAGTAAAGTGATTCTATTCAGGACCAAGCTGTTACAGAAGTTATTACAGAGCCAGTAATTTAAGAACAGCCTTAGGTTGAAACTGTATAGCCTCAGGCTCATCCATTTCTCTCTGATGACATGATAAAATAGATTCATGCTCTCTATGATAATCCAACAAATTCTTCTAATGATGATGAAGAAAATTCTGATGATTCTAAGGATACAATCTCTAAGAAGAGAAAGGCTAAGAAAAAGGCTACTCCAAAGCCCAATCCATCTGCTAATACTCCTTATTATATTTCGCATAATATAAAGCTCACTCAAGAATCCCCTAACTGGATGAGATATTCTAAAAATGAAATGAAGGAAAGAAAGAAGAGCAGGAGGTACTCTCCTCAACCTAAATTCAGAAGAGGTCCTCCTCCTCCTCCAACAGCTGAATCCTTTGGAAATATTTCTCAAGGTCAAAGATATACTTCTCACTCTTATCAATCTAGATCTTCTTAGAGTAGCAGAGATAGGCCATCTAAATTAAAATCTCAGTCTCAGTCTAGCAAGCAACAACAACAACAAGCTCAAGATATTTAGAAATCTTGTCCTGATAGGCCTTTGTCCCCAGTGTGTGATCTAGAGATGGATCCTAACTCTAGGATGGCCAGGTTCAAAGAACTGATAGGACTACCTCAAATCAGGAATGCCAAAGATGAAGGATAAGATATTTCTCAATATACAACAATGTCCTCTTAAAGGAAGAAAGAGCTTGAAAAGCATAAGGTAAAAAATATTTTTAATATTGATACATATATGTCTTTGCATCCTGAAGCAGTTATACCTAGAGTTGCTACTATCACAATTCTTGGAGCACAAGATATGAAGATGTCAAAGAAGCAAGCTATTGATCTAAATAGAGAAATTATCTTCACCAAATGAGCTACAGATGAAAAGAAGGATGATTCAAAGAAAGCCTGACAATTTTGCTTTTTCTAAATTTGATTTGAACTTGTATATTTGTGTAAATATTTAACAAAACCCTATTGTTATATATCTGCTGAACAATTATAATTTTGTCAGATATTTTTCTGCTTTGTGATTTTTTTCTTTCTATTGTATTGTTCATAGTGACCTCACCCAAATAGGGAGAGATTGTTGAAACCCCACCTATTTTGAGTTGATTTGGGCTAGGTTCACTATTAGGATTGCTTAGATTGACCCAACATGTATAATCTAGGGTCATAGGTTTTTTATCTAGGTCAGGTCAACAAACTTAGTTTGGTTGGATCAACCTTCAGAAGGCATAGAGATAGAAGACCTTCAGAGAAAAGTAGTTTTCTAAGAGCAGAAAGTCGTTCGAAGATTGCTGAACTAAGCTCGAATTTCGTCGATCAGAGATTGATAAACTCAGTTCTTTCTCTGAGCTGTGTTCTATGAAATCTTAGTTGAGATCGATGAACTCTGATCTCTTCCCAGAAGTTCATCACGACAAAAAGACTATCTCAGTTCGATGATCTTGGAGCTCAGATTCGAAAGTGAATTTTCTGTTCAGAGATCTTAGAGCTCAGCTCGACGAAAGAGAGGTTTTAGTTCGACAAACTTGGATCTCAGATCGACCAACTTTTCCTGAGTTCGACTAACTTCATCAAGGTTCTGTTCGACTATTTTCCCTACAGTTTTCCAGTATTGACTAAGGTAGTTTGATTTCAAAATTTATTATTATAGGCCTATAATGCTTTGATAAATAATGCTCCATATTCTCTAGAATATAGCCGTTCTAAGGCAACATTAATTATGGTATTCACATAGTAATTATTTGGCTTATTTACAGAGACAGTTGAGGAGATAAATTAAAGATATTTTCTAGCTGTTCAACTCCATGGATTTCGGCAATCAATCAAGGATATGATTTAAAAATTCAAAGGCTGATTTCTGCAAGGGATATAAAAGACATTTTTCAGAAGATTGTAGTAATAGAATATAAAGAAGCTATTGAATTGTGAATACAGAAAACTGAAATAAGAACACAGCTCTCATACATTTTCAGTCTTCTTGAGTTTTACTTCAGGACTTTCAAGAGACAAACAATCTTCATCAGTCTAAAAGTTTCTTGAAGATCAATCTTCAATCTAAAGGCCTACACCCTGAGCAAATCTCTCATTCTTTTGAACTCTTCTATATCTCAGGGGGAGCTTTGACAAGAACAACAACAACCACTAGTCTTCTCAGTGCTTTGATAAAGAGAAGACAACATCATTTTCTTTTTAACTTTCCTATACAAAGGGTTTGTAACTCCCTTCAAAAGTTATCTTTTGGTTGTCAAGTCTCCTGATCAAATAACTTGGTTTGGTTTTTGGGCACCTGGTCAAAAGCTTGAATGGTTGCTATATCTCCCTTAGAAAATATATATTCTTATGGCAGTGCACCTGATCAAAAACCTGTAGTGGATTCCTACCAGGGTGGTAGAAGAGTGGATTTGCCCAAGTTTAGGGTAACCACTATAAAATCTTTGTGTCGTCTGGATTGCTCTTTTTTTTTATTTTTGTGTGATGTGATTTCTTTACTTTGTTTTCAGCCTTTATACATATAGTTATCACTTATTTTAATACGCAATAAAAATTAATCAAAAGTTTTTAAAACTCAATTCACCCCTAGAGTTAGTGTGATCTATCCCTTCTCTTTCATATGCCTCACTCAACGCTTTTTGCCTTAGCCATATTCTTCAGCTTTCTGTTTGATGGCATATAGAGCTTTGAGTGTATAAGCTTCACCCAACGCTTCTGGACTTAGTCAATTTTTTGGCTTCCACTACATAGGCTTTGACATCATATCCTTGACTTCAACGATTCTATCCATATGGCACTGAGAGCATTGAGTGTATATGCTTCACTCAACGCTTCTAGACTTAGTCAATTTTTTGACTTGTCAATACTGTAAGCTTTGACTGCTAGCCTTCTCTCAGCACTATTAGTTGTATGGCATTGAGAGCATTGAGTGAGCTTGCCTCACTCAATGCTTCTGGACATAGGCATTTTTCTGACTTTCCAATATATCACTTTGAGTCCACCTATCATTGTCTCTTGAACTATATGTCCAATCATTGTGACAAAGACCAACCTATATGCATGAACTTTAACATACATCAAATAGAACTATGTGTATACCATTGACCTATTTGACTTCTTACAAATCTTGGACATTGGGAGCAATGGACCCAACAATCTTCCCCTATTTGAAGAATTCAAAACACCACTTGAGAATTCAAATCTCTATCAATGATATACACTAACATAAGTAGCAAAAATATTATTAAAAATATTATTAAAGCAACGAGAGTATAAGAGTTACCACATTAGATAAGTTTACCATATTTTCCCTTGTGCTCCCCCTTCTTTGCTGCATTTTCTCTTGTTCTCCCCCTGTATTACTACATCTTGCCACTACAAACTGCTTCTTTGTTGCTGCTACTCCCCCATGCTACTTTGTTTATATATTACTTCTCCCCCCTTTTGACTTCTTTGAAATAGCACTTGAAAGTCTGTGAAATAGCATAGGAGCAGCATGCTATCTACTCCCCATATTTATGAGTAGAGAAACACCTAGAGTAGAATTTTCTCCCCCTCAATAAGAACAACTAAAGCTATACCAAATTCAACATACCCAATTCAAATTTAAAGGTGTTTAACTTTGCTTCATCTAGTGGCTTGGTGAAAATATTAGCCACTTGCTTGTCTGTTGGGACAAAATCAAGACTAATATCCTCACATTCCACACACTCTCTTATAAAATGAAATCTAATCTTTATGTGCTTAGTCCTGATATGTGATATAGGATTCCAAGCTATCGAGATTGCACTTTTAGAGTCACAAAACAATGAGCTTTTACTTATCTGGAGGTTATAATCCTGGAGTTGATGTTGAATCCACAGCAACTGTGCACAGCATCTTCCTGCAGCTATGTATTCTGATTCTATAGTAGAAATAGATACACTAGTATTCTTCTTGCTACTATAGGACACAAGCCTTCTACCTAAAAACTGACAGGAACCTCATGTGCTTTTCCTGTCCTCTCTACAACCTACAAAGTCTGCATCTGAATAGCCAATTAGCTCAAAATCCCAATTTCTAGGGTACCATAGGCCAATATCTGGTGTGCCCTTTAGATATCTCAAAATTCTCTTAATAGCAGAGAAATGAGTTTCTTTAAGGCATGCCTGATATCTAGCACAGACACATGTAGCATACATGATGTCTAGCCTACTAGTAGTGAGGTATAAAAGAGAACTAATTATCCCTCTATATAAAGTTTGATCAACAGGTTTTCCTGCCTCATCTTTGTTTAAAGACATATTTGATCCCATGGGAGTTTTTATGGAGGAGGCATTCTCCACCCCAAATTTCTTAAGTAACTCTCTGGTAAACTTAGACTGTGATATGAATAATCCATTATCAGTTTGTCTTACTTGGAGACACAAGAAGAACTTAAGTTCACCCATGCTACTCATCTCAAAATTCCCTTGCATAAGTTTGGCAAACTTCCTACAAAGGTTATTATCAGTATACCCAAAGATAATGTCATCAATATATATCTTGACTAGGATGATCTTGCCCTTAGATTCCCTAAGAAATAAAGTCTTGTCTATCTTCCCCCTTAAGAATTTATTTTAAATGAGGAAGCTAGACAATATTTCATACAAAGCTCTAGGGGCTTGCTTTAGCTAATATAGAGCTTTCCTTAGTCTATAAACAAAATCAGTATGGTAAGGAACAACAAAACTTGGAGGATGTTCCACATAGACTTCTTCTTTCAAATCTCCATTCAGAAATGTTGATTTCACATCCATCTGATAGACTATGAACCCTTAGAATGCAGCATATGAAAGGAATAACCTGATAGCTTCTAGTCTTGCTATAGGGGCAATGGTTTGATTAAAGTCAACACCTTCCTCTTGATTGTACTCCTGAGCCACTAGTCTAGCATTATTCTTGACTATAATGTCATTTTCATCAAGTTTATTCATATAGATCCACTTAGTTCCAATGACATTATGTCCTTGAGATCTGCGAACCAGCTTCTAGACCTTACATATTTTAAACTTGTTCAATTCCTCTTGCATAACTCCATTACAAAACTGATCTTGGTTAGCCTCTTCAAATTTCTTAGGTTCTACCTATGATACGAAGCAAGAGTACATTTTTGTGTTGAGACATCTGCTCCTTATCACTACTCCTTGTCTTGCATTACCAATAATCTGATGGTCTGGATGATCCCTCAGATGTCTTATTGCTCGAGGCAGTATTGCTTCAACATCATATTCTTCACGATGTTGATCTTCATCTACTTCCTGTGATCCTTGTTCTTCTTCTGGAATGCACACACCCGCTTCTTGGACTTGCATTATTGGAGCATCTTCTTCATTTCTCTTGATAGTGAGCTTTTTCAATCCTATTTTAGTACCTATAGAACTAGAAGAAGAGCTTGACAGCTCATTGTTAATCATTTACTTCATCAAACACTACATTAACTGACTCCTCTATAACTTGACTTGTCAAGTTATAGATCCTATAAGTCTTACTATGATTGTTGTATCCAATAAATATCAACTCATAGGCTTTGACAGCAAACTTAGTTTTATAGGATTTCCCATTGTTGAGTACAAAGCACTTGCACCAAAAAATTCTGAGATATGCAAGGTTTGGTTTCCTACCCTTCATAATCTCATAGGGAATCTTATTGTGGCTCTTGGTGATAGAAGCCCTGTTAAGGACATGACAAGCTATATTTACAGCCTCAACTCAGAAATATTCTTGGAGAGAAGTGTCATTTAGTAGTGTTCTACCAGCCTCTATGAGAGTTCTATTCTTCCTCTCTGCTATCATATTTTGTTGGGGTGTTCTTGGAGAGGAAAACTCTTGCTGAATCCCATGATGTTCAAAGATTCTTGTCATGCATTTAGACTAAAACTCAATCCCATGGTCACTTCTGATTTTGACCACACTACTATTCAGCTCATTCTGTATTTGCAAGACAAATGTCTTGAAAATAATTGGGGTTTCAGACTTTTTCTTCAAAAAGTATAACCAAACAAATTTAGAAAAGTCATCAACCATTACAAAGGTTTAGACCTTCCGACCAAGACTATGAACTGACATTGGACCAACTAAGTCCATATGCAAGAGGTATAAACACCTCACAGAATCTTTAGTCTCAAGGCTTTTGAAAGAAGCTTTTGTCTACTTACCCTTTTGGCATGCAGTGCAAATACCTTCCTTAGAGCATTTCGTGTTAGGACCATTCCTAACTAACTCTTGACTATAGAGCTTTCCTATAGTCTTATAATTTAAATGAGCTAGCCACTTGTGCCATTTGACACAATATGAGGCTTTCTCATTTGTAACTAGATAAATGGGAGAGTCTGATGATAAACAAAGAAAATTAAGAAAAGAGATATTCCCACTACTAATATCAGTCAAAGTGACCTCTTGGTCACTTGATCTTCTTATATGACACTTATCCTTGTGGAAAGAAATGACATAGCCAAGATCACATAGTTGTCTTATGCTTATAAGGTTGTGTTGCAACCCTTCCACATAAGCCACTTTTGTGAAAGTGATTAAGCCATTGGTGATCTTACCATAACCATTGGTGATCCCTTTATCTGATCCACCAAATATAACCTTAGGTCCATCCTTTATTGGAATGAAATCCTTCAGGATGCTCTTTATTCCAGTCATGTTCCTAGAACAACCACTGTCTAAGTACCATGTAGGGGTATGGCTACTTGGACTCACCTGCAAGAAATAAATCACTTATCCTTAGGACCCCAATTCACATTTGGTCCTAGGTGCATGTTAGACTTAAAATGAACAAGCTTGCCTACAGCTCTTCTGACAGGTAAGTGTACATTAGCTTTCTGTATACTAATATTATGCCAGCAATCAATTTCATAGTGGCCGACTTTTCCACAACACCAACACTCAAAGATGTTGTACCTCCTTTTAAGGGATGGTTTAACAACATTGCTGTCAGTAGCTCTCAGTCCAGCAGTTACAGTAGTAGACTTTTTCTTGAGTGCTGGGGAAGGTAAACCAAACCTAAATGGTCCAGGATTGGCCATTTAAACCTCATAAGCTGCCTTATAGCCATTAGCACCCTTGCCATTCCTACCACCATAGTGGTGAACAGCTTTGTTCTTCCTTTTGGAATTACCAGCTCTAGTGTTCCCTTTGAAGCCTATCCCTTTTCTATCCTTTTGGGAGGAGAAGGAATTTATCAAAGGCAACACAATACATGACTTTGAAAACTTAGCCACTAACTCCTTCTCCTTTTGGAACATACTTTCTAGATAAAGTTAGGGTGCCCATCTGAATAACAGTAATATTCTTCAGCTGGCTAACTTCCTTAATTTTTTGCTCTAGTAAAGTTATTGTTTCAGAATGCTGGGAAGCAACAAGCTTCAGTGAGGCAATCTCCTGAGCCTGTTGTTTGGTCAACAGCTTTATCCTTCTGAATGCTTCGAGAAGTTCACCATATCATTCAATCATTTGATCTCTATCTTCCTCAGATTCAAATCCATCTTCATCTCTTAATGAAGAAGCTCTTGAATCTGAACCCGTCACATATTTGGACTTGGATGAAGAGTGTACCTTAGATGGTCCAGGATGATCCTGGCAGGATTTCTCATATGATCTTTACATCAGCCCAATATAGGCTTCATCATTCTCTTCTGATTCTGATGAGGAAGACTCAGTCCAGTTTTTCTCCCTCTTATCAATGAAGGTTTTGTCCTTCTTGCTTCTCATGTGGTGATGATTCTTTTCACCAGCTTCATTCTTCTCAGGACAATCAGCCACAGTATGACCTGGCTTGCTGCAACAGAAATAAACAATTTTTTTAGAAAAATGTTTACCAGGTTTTGGATCATACCTACCCTCTTTGGAGGGTTTCTTCTTATTTCTGTAGTAGTCCTCTTTGTGTTGGAAGGAAGAGGTAGGTTTGCTCATCCACCCATTCTTTTTCATCAGCCTCATAAACTACATTGAGAAAGCAACAAACTCCTCATCAGACATATTACAGCCTGATTCCTCTTGATCTAAATCTTCTGACTCAGCTGGCCTTCTTAGGGGAGAATGATTCTTCTCCTTGCACCTCTTAGAGCTATCTGCCTTGAAGGCCACAATTGTTTCTTTGGTCTAGCCTCTGCTAGTCTCTCTTCCTCCTTCCTTGTTGTCAGCTGTATCTCATATGAAAGCAGCTTACTAAATAATATATATGGTGGAGTATCTGCCAGCTTTGCCACTTCTTTAATGACATATATCTTGGTGTCTCAGTCTCTAGAAAGAGACCTAAGAAACTTATCATTTAGCTCATGATTATTAAAGGCCCTGCCATAGGTCTTTAACTCATTGACTGTCCTGAAGAATCTTTCATAACATCTAGTTATGGTCTCCTCCCTGATCTTTCTGAAAGCTTCATACTCTTGATTCAGTATTGACTTCTATCATCTCTAACTTTCTCAGTGCCTTCCATATACACTATCAAGGTGTCCCACATTTCCTTTGAGGTCTTACAGTACACCAAGTTTTGAAAGGTGGAGTCATCAATGCCACTAACTATGATGTTTTGTGCCCTCTTATCCATTGTTGCTAAGATGACTTCATCCTTACTAATTTCAGTGTACTTCTTTGGAGTCTGAAGATTTGCATCAAGGACAGATATCTTTATTTGGATGAAGGGTCCTTCTTGAACTGTGATATAGATCCAAGGATCAGATGCTTCCATGAACAATCTGACCCTTTCATTCCATATGCCAAAATTCTCCTTCCTATCGAGAGGAAGTTTCATGGATCCAAGCTCTTTATGACTCTCTCCTGAACCCATCTTAACCTTCTGACAGTTACCTTTGAGATCTCCTCAGTCTGTTAAGTCTTTTCTTGAGTAACCTCCTTCTGATATCACTTGAAAGTATTTGATTACAAGGGTTGCTAATCACCTAGAGGGGGGGGGGGTGAATAGGTTATTGTAGTCTTTTCTTGATCCTTTAAAATCTTCTATGACTTATGTCCTGCTGTGTATACTTATTTCAGCTTTTAAGAAAACAATATTCAGCATAGAAAAACACAATACATAGCACACCATATTTTATAGTTGTTCCCCAGTGTATGGTTACATCCACTGTCCCTCTCCGCCTTTCTAACAGTATGTTAGACATGGCTCTTCTCCAAAATTATGGCTCCTCAGATATTACAGCATGATCCCACTGGATCAATCAGTATCCACTGAGACTTACAACACTGGCTCACAGCCATCCACACAATAATCACCTGATAATAACACACAGGAACAAATGCCCTCTACACAGACTAGGAGAAACAACCTCACACAGATTAACACGGGAATCTAATCACACAGTCTTTATAATTTAGGCTTTACAATTAGATCTCATAGATCTCACGCACAGCCGAATCAATCTAGGCCTCAACATAGATCTTTCACAGATCCACTGATTTTGAAAGTGTTTGATGATTTTACTCAAGAGAAATTATTCTTTGAGTCAATTTCTTCCTGGGCTAAGAAATTCTTAGCCCTATCTGCTTCCCAACAACAAGAATGATAATCTTTGCTTATCTGCTGCTTGTGCTAGACGTTCCTCGGGACCTTGATCCTATTTCTTGCTGATCAAAGGGGAAGATTCAGAATAAATATTTTCAATCAGCTAACCTTTATTGACAAGAAATTAATTCCTCTGCCTCTCCTTTTGTCCAGAGAAAACTCTATGCAGATATCTTCTGCTTCTTCAACCATCGAGAGATAGATCTTCAGATTTGGCTCAGCTTGGATCGTGAATCAACTTCAGCTAGGGATTGTCTAGACTGATTTGTCTTCCTCAGAGAAATCTTCTATACTTGCTGTAGCAGATGTTGATTGCACTAGCAATCTCAAAAACCCTTCAAAATTTTCAATTGAAGGTCTTGGTTCTGTAACAATTGTGGATGAAGACGACGAGCTCCTGCTTCTCATTTTTTTAGAATGTTAATTTGAATTAATACCTTGATCATAATCTCAGCTGTTATTTATAACCCCGTCGATTTGTGAGATGTTTGACACGTGTCCCAGTTTTAATGGTGGTTAAAATCTCAGCGTAATCAAATTGAGATCCACTGTAAACTAACGACGATGTTAATGTTGATTTGAAGCAAATAAATAACAAATCAGAAAATCATTGAATCATTGACTTTACTGACGTCATCATCATTCTTGACTTAGCCAAAATCAAGCAATACTTTAGAAATCCTCAGTTCGATGAACTCAAAACTCAGTTCGATGAACACAGAGCTCAGCTTGACGAAATAAAGCAATACTTCAAAAATCTTCAGTTCGACAAACTCAAAACTCAGTTCGACGAATCCAGGGCTCAGCTCGACGACATCAAGCATCATCTCAGAAATTTTCAATTTGACGAACTCAAAACTTTGTTCGATGAATCCAGAACTCAGCTCGATGAAATCAAGCATCATTCCAGAAATCCTCAATTTGACGAACAGGTGAAAGTTGAGTTCGGCGAAATCTTAACTTAGCCCGACGAAATCAAAGCTCAGCTCAACGAAAACTGGATAAGCAATACTTCGACGATTCTGGACTTAGTATTTTCTTCACCTCTGTTAGGCGTTGAGTGGCATTGAGTGAATAGGTCATTCTCAACGAATCTGTACTTAGAAATATTTCAACTTTCCTAGGCATTGAGAGCGTTGAGTGTATATCCCTCACTCAAAGCTTTTTTCCTTAGCCATATTCTTCAGCTTTCTGTTTGATGGCATTGAGAGCGTTGAGTGTATATTCCTCACTAAACTCTTTTTTCCTTTGCTATATTCTTCAGCTTTCTGTCTGATGGCGTTGAGAGCATTGAGTGTATAAGCTTCACTCAATGCTTTTGGACTTAGTCAATGTTCTGGCTTCCACTGCTTAGGCTTTGATATCATATCCTTGAATTCAACGATTCTGGCCATATGACGTTGAGATCATTGAGTATATAAGCTTATATCAATGCTTCTGTACTTACTTGATTTTCTGCCTTGTCAATACTGTAAGCTTTGACTGTCAGCCTTCTCTCAGCGATATTAACTGTATGGCATTGAGAGCATTGAGTTAGCTTTCCTCACTCAATGCTTCTGGACAAGCTCACTCAACGCTTCTAGACCTGGGCATTTTTCTAACTTTCCAGCCTATTACTTTGAGTCCACCTTTCATTATCTCTTGAACTATATGTCCAATCATTGTGACAAAGACCAACCTGTATGCATGAACTTAAACATACATCAAATACAACTATGTGTATACCATTGACCTGTTTGACTTCCTACAAATCAAGGACATTGGGAGCAATGGACCCAACAAGAGTCATGCCTGAAATAGAGATTGAGGAGTGGCAGAAGGTCACAATAGCCGCTTTCCTCCTAGCCGGCGAAGTAAGGCTATGGTGCGATGTGTTAGAGCTTCATCATCTGGCTGGGAGGCAACTTTTTGACATATCGATGGAGGAATTCTCACGGCTTTTTTTCGCACATTTTGTCCCGACCACGCAGAAGATTGCTATGGAGATTCAATTTCAGAGGCTGACTCAATGTGAGAGTAGCATGGACGATTACCTTCACGAGTTCACGAGATTGGGTCGTTATGCTGGCTCCACTTTTACTGACGAGGAGTGCAAGACCAACCGGTTCTATGAGGGACTACGTGATGAACTGAGAGTGATACTCTCAGGTTCGATGACACAGGGCTTCCTAGTCCGGGTCAACATAGCCCGATCTCTAGAGAAGGATATGAAAAGAGTTCAGGGTAAGGACTTTTTGGTGAAGAGCTCGGAGTTCAAAGTACCAAGATCACCGAAGTTTGGGTACCGAAAGTGGAACAAGAATGCCAAGTCTTCTGGACTAGCATCTTCATCGGTTACTACTAGTGCATATTCTGGGAAAGGAGGACCAATTCACTGTTATTACTGTGGCAAGCAGTGGCATATAGCCCGCAATTGCTGGAGCATTAAGTCGGAAAAGAAGGAAGGAGCTTCCTATGCTGAAATGGGGAAGGTAGTGGAGTCAACCACATCCCATCAAGCTCTAGCCAAACCTAGTGTCTACAACCTTGGCCAGCAAGAGCCCATCAAGCAGGGCGATGTGGTGACATGTATGCATTAGATTTTAGTTGTAATATTTTTGCATACCTTGCGTCTTATGCATTGGTTGTATGACTATCGTGTTTTAGGCTTTGTCATGGTCATGGACTATCCGGCTCGAGCACTGTTTGATGCAGGAGCTTCACATTCCTTCCTAACCGAGGACTTCGTGTCTCATATCGGAGTGCCATCTTTTGTGGCCAAGGATAGATTGGATGTGCTTCTGCTTAATGGGTGTTCGATGTGCGCGGATAGAGTTTGTTGCGTTTAAGTGCTGATTGGGAGCCAAACTTTTGACTTGAATGCGTCACTACTACCGATAGTAGAGTTTGACATAATATTTGGCATGGATTAGCTCTCGGAGCAACGTGCGTTCATCGACTGTAGTTTGAAGACTGTTAAGTTGGGGTTGAATACAAGTCAAGAAACTACTTTTTCTGGGATGAAGGGGTCGAGAAAGATGATGATGTCTGCCCTTCAAGTAGTTAAGGTTGTTCATGAGGGTGCGGAGTTGTTCTTAACTCTTTTAGTGGCAAAGAAGCTCATGCCTATTTTGGCCAGTATTCCAATTGTGTCGAAATTTGCCGACGCATTCCCTGATGATCTCTCTGTAGCTCCACCTCACTGTGAGATTAATTTCACCATCGAGCTGGTGCCTGCTGCCAAACCCGTGTCACGGTCTCCTTACCACTTAGCACCAAGGGAATTAGCAGAGTGTAAAGCACAACTTCAAAAATTGATAGAGCATGGGGTACGTGTGTCCGAATATGTCACCTTGGAGCGCCCCAGTCATCTTTATGAAAAAGAAGGACGGAAGTTTGTGGCTTTGTATCGATTATCGGGAACTGAACAAGTTAATAGAGAAGAACAAGTACCCGATTCCGAAAATCGACGATTTGTTCGACCAGCTGGTTGGGTCGATGGTGTATTCTAAGATGGATTTGAAGTCTGGCTATTATCAGCTAAGAATAAGGGAAAGCGATATTCCCATGATGGTAGTCAGTACACGTTATGGGCATTATGAGTTTATGATCATGCCCTTTGGGCTGACTAATGCGACATCCATGTTCATGGACTTGAGGAACCAAACATTCAAGGAATATTTGGATCGGTTCCTGATAGTGTTCATTGATGATATCCTTGTGTACTCCCAGCCAGAGTTTGATCATGCGGAACATTTACAGATTATACTGGAGACTTTGAGAAGCAGTCAACTTTATGCCAAGTTAACGAAGTGTGAGTTCTGGCTTTCTTCAGGTAGCATTCCTTTGTCATATTGTTAGTGGTGAGGGAATCGCAGTGGATTCGACGAAGATTGCTGCTATACGGGAGTGGCCTGTATTGTCTTTGATGGCGGAAGTCCGGAGTTTTTTGGGGCTGGCCGGCTACTATAGGCGCTTCGTGGAGAACTTCTTGCGGATAGTATTATGCCTTACGACCTTGACAAGGAAAGATTAGAAGTTTGTCTGGATGCCGGCATGCGTGCAAGTTTTTGGAGAACTGAAAAGTCATCTGACCACGACGCCTGTCCTGTGTTCTCCATGTGGTACAGAAGGCTTTGAGATATACAATGATGCTTCGGGAAGCAACTTAGGCAATGTTCAACTTCAACATGGGAGTATAATAGAGTATGGCTCACGCCAGTTAAAGGTGCATGAGAGGAATTATCCGGTCCATGACTTGGAGTTAGCGGTTGTGATACTCGCTCTAAAGATTTGGAGGCACTACCTATATGGTGTGAAGGTCGATATTTATACCGACCATAAGAGCTCGAGGTATCTACTAGATAAGAAGGACCTAAACATGCGATAGTGGAGGTTGATGGAGTTCCTTGGGGACTACATCTTCAAGATTCACTACGTGCCTGGGAAAGGTAATGCAGTTGCAGATGCATTAATTCGCAGAGCTCATATGCAGGCCAATTAGATTTCAATGCATGACGAGTGTTTGGTTCGAGAATTGGAAGCCTTGGAAATATCTTGTGTTGATAAGAAATCTAGTGTTGAAGCTCAGATGAACTAGACAGAGTTTCAGTTTGACCTCGCTGATAAGATTCGGCAGGCTTTGGAGTTGGATGACAGCATGAAGCGGTTCATGGCTGAGGCTTTGGATGGGTAAAATTCCCAATTTACTGTCGATGATGGGTTATTATGGAAGGACAGTCGTTTGTGCATCCCTAGTGTGGGTAAACTATGTGTGGAATTTATGTACGAGGCTCATCATACTATGTACTCAATTCACCCGGGGAGCAAAAAGATGTACAGAGATATAAAAAAGCTGTTCTGGTGGTCGGGACTGCAGAAAGACATAGCACTTTATGTAGTGAAGTGTCAAACGTGTGCCTTGGTAAAGGCGGAGTGCCAAAAGCCCAAAGGATTCTTAAAGTCTTTGCCTATGTCAGTGTGGAAGTTCGACGATATATCCATGGATTTCGTGCATGGTTTTCCTAGATCGCAAAAGGGAAATGACGACATCTGGATGGTCGTAAGTCATCTGACGAAAGTGTTGCACTTCATTCCAAATAGGAAGGATGATTCAGTTGAGAAACTGGCAAAGTTGTATTTAGAAAACATTATACAACTGCACAGTGTGCCTCGTAGCATCGTGAGTGGCTGAGATGGGCGCTTCATTTCCAATGACTAGAGGTCAGTGCATCAATAGTTGGGTACCAAGCTGAAGTTCAGTACAACCTTTTTTCCGCAAATAGATGGTCAGACTGAGAGAGTCAACAGGACAATGGAGGACATGCTTCGCATGTATGCCCTGGATTTCAGTAAAAGGTGGGAAGATCACCTGTATATGATTGAGTTTGCTTATAATAACAGCCCCGGGTGAATGGCACTCTTCGAGGCCCTATACGGTAGGAAGTGTCGTACTCCATTGTCTTGGTTGGAGTTGGGCGAGTCAAAGCTATAAAAGCGGAAGGAAGTCGAAGATGCGACTTCGATTCTTCGAATAATCCGTGAGCGGTTGTTGGTTTCTTAGGATTAGCAGGCTAAGTATTATAATGCCAAATACAAGAACATTGAGTTCTCCGTAGGAGATTGGGTATATTTGAAAATTAAGCCTTTCAGGGTGCCTTAAGGGTTTGACGCTTGAAAAAGCTGAGTCTGAGGTATATTTGGTCGTTTGAGACACTAGAGCGTATTGGAGAAGCTGCAAACCGAGTTATCAATAGAATTGAGTGGTCTACATGATGTATTCCACATATCGGTATTGTGAAATGCGGTGCAAGAGCCTATGTAAGTGATTGTTGCAGATCAAGTGCCGGTTGATAGTGGGTTGACAGCGATGGTCAAGCCCATTTGAATCGAGGATGTAGAAGTCAAAAGACTACGTAATAAATAGATCAGGATGGTCAAGATCTGATGGGACAACTATGGCCGAGAGGAGCTTTCATGGGAGAGGGAGCAAACCATAAAGTTGAAGTTCCCCGAGTTTTTCAATTTTGGGACATAGTTTAAAGTTGATTTAATTCCTTAGTTGAAAGTTTTTGATTACAAGGGTAGCTAATCACCTAGAGGGGGGGGGGGTGAATAGGTTATTGCATTCTTTTCTTATTTTTAAAAAATCTTCTATGACTTATGTCCTACTGTATATACTAATTTCAAATTTCAAGAAAATAATATTCAGCACAGCAAAACACAATACACAGCACACTAGATTTTATAGTGGTTCCCTAGAGTATGGGTACATCTACTGCCCCTCTCTGCCTTTCTAACAGTATATTAGACAAGACTCTTCTCCAAAAACTATGGCTCCTCAGATATTACAACACGATCCCACTAGATCAGTCAGTCTCCATTGAGACTTATAATACTGGCTCACAGCCCTCCACTCAGTAATCACATGACAACCACACACAGGCACAAATGCCCTTTAAACATGCTAGGAGAAAAAGGCCCACACAGATTCACACAGGAATCCAATCACAGGCCCACAATCCTAACACAGATCTTTCACACAGCCTTTATAATTTAGGCTTTACAATTAGATCCCACAGATCTCACACACAGCCTAATCAATCTAGGCCTCAACACAGATCTTTCACAGATCCGCTGATTTAAAAAGGGTTTGTTGATTTGACTCAAGATAAATTATTCTCTTAGTCAATTTCTTCCTGGGCTAAGAAATTCTCAGCCCTATCTGCTTCGCAGCAATAAGAATGACAATCTTTGACTATCTGCTGCTTGTGATGGAAGTTCCTTAGGACCTTGATCATGTTCTTGCTGATGAAGGGGGAAGATTAAGAATGAATGCCTTCAATCGGCTAACCTTAATTGGCAGGAAATAAATTGCACTGCCTCTCCTTCTATCAAGAGAAAACTCTAGGCAGATATCATCTTCTTCTTCAACGATCCAGAGATAGATCTTCAAATTTGGCTCAGCTTGGATCGTGAATCAACTTTAGGTAGAGTTTGCCTAGACTGATTCGTCTTCCTTGGAGAAATCCTCTGTTCTTGCTGTAGCAGATGTTGATTGCACCAGCAAACTCAGAAATCCTTCAGATTTTTCAATTGAAGTTCTTAGTTCTAATAATGACAAATGAAGATGATGAATGCCCGCTTCTCATTTTTTAGATTGTTAATCAGAAAAACTTAGTTAGATCTTAATCTCAGCTGCTATTTATAACCCCGTTGATTTGTGCGATGTTTGACACGTGTCCTAGTTTTAACGGTGGTTAAACCCTTAGCTTAATCAAATTGATATCTAATATAGACTGACGGCGACGTTAATGTCGATTTGCAACATTTAAATAACAAATAAGAAAAAAGTTGACTTGTTGACTTTGCTGACGTTATCATCATTCTAGACTTAGCCAAAATCAAGTAATACATCAGAAATCCTCAGTTCGACGAACTCAAAACTCAGTTTGACAAACCTAGTGCACAGCTCGACGAAATCAAGCAATACTTCAGAAATCTTCAGTTCGAAAAACTCAAAACTCAGTTCGACGAATCCAGGGCTCAGCTTGACGAAATCAAGCATCATCTCGGAAATCTTCAGTTCGACAAACTTAAAACTTAGTTCGACGAATCCAATAACTCAGCTCGACAAAATCAAGCATCATTCCAGAAATCCTCAGGTCAACGAACAGGTGAAAGCTGAGTTCGATGAAATCTGAACTTTGTTCGACGAAATCAAAGCTAAGCTCGATGAAAATTGGATAAGCAATACTTCGACGATTCTGGACTTAAAAAATTTTTCAGCTCTGCCAGGCATTGAGTAGCATTGAGTGAATAGGCCATTCTTAATGAATCTGGACTTAGAAATATTTTAGCTCTGCTAGGCAGTGAGAACGTTGAGTGTATATCCCTCACACAATGCTTTTTGCCTTAGCCATATTCTTTAGCTTTCTGCCTGATGGCATTGAGAGCGTTGAGTGAATATACCTCAATTAACAATTTTTTTGACTTAGCCATATTCTTTTGCTCTGTCTGATGGCGTTGAGAGCGTTGAGTGTATAAGCTTCACTCAACGCTTCTGGGCTTAGTCAATTTTCTGGCTTCCACTGCTTAGGCTTTAACATCATATAATTTGACTTCAACGATTTTGGTGATATGGCGTTGAGTCAGTTGAGCACACTTCAATGTCTGGTGGACTTAGCCAAATTTATATCTTGTCAATACTGTAAGCTTTGACTCCCAGCCTTCTCTCAGCGCTATTAGTTGTATGGCATTGAGAGCGTTGAGTGAACTTGCCTCACTCAACGCTTCTGGACTTAGGAATTTTTCTTACTTTCCTGTGTTGAGTCCACCTGTCATTGTCTCTTGAACTATATGTCCAATCATTGTTACAAAGACCAACCTATAAGTATGGACGTAAACATACATCAAATACAACTATGTGTATACCATTGACCTGTTTGACTTCTTACAAATCTAGAACATTGGGATCAATGGATCCAACAATCTCCCCCTATTTGAAGAAGTCAAAACACCACTTGAGAATTCAATTCTTTGTCAATGATATACACTAACATAAGCGGAAAAAATATTATTAAATAAACATGAGTACAAGAGTTACCGCATTAGAGAAGTTTACCATTTTCCCTTGTGCTCCCCCTGCTTTGTTGCATCCTGCTGCTACAAACTGTTTCTCTATTACGGCTACTCCCCCTTTGCTACTTACATTGTTCTTATATTACTTCTCCTTTTTGACTTCTTTGAAATAGCTTAGGAGCAAGCATGCTATCTACTCCCCCTCTTTGTGAACAGAGAAATACCTAGAGCAGAATTTTCTCTCCCTCAATAAGAACAACTAGAGCTATACCAAATTAAACATACCCAATCCAAATTTGAAGGTATTGAACTTTGCTTCATCTAGTGGCTTGGTGAAATTATCAACCACTAACTTGTCTGTTGGGACAAACTCAAGACTAATATCCTCACATTCCACATGCTCTCTTATAAAATGATATCTAATCTCTATGTGCTTAGTCCTGTTATATGATATAGGATTCCTAGCTATAAAGATTGCACTTGTAGAGCCACAAAATAAAAGGCTTTTACTTATCTGAAGGTTATAATCCTTGAGTTGATGCTGAATCCACAGCAACTGTGTATAGCAGCTTCCTACAGCTATGTATTTCGATTCTGCAGTAGAAGTAGATACACTAGTCTACTTCTTGCTGCTCTAGGACACTAGCCTTCTACCCATAAACTGACAGGAACCTGATGTACTTTTCCTGTCCTCTCTGCAGCCTGCAAATTCTGCATCTGAATAGCCAATTAGCTGAAAATCTTTATTCCTAGGGTACCATAGGCCAAGATCTGGTGTGCCCTATAGATATCTCAAAATTCTCTTAATACCTGAGAAATGAGTCTCTTTAGGGCATGCCTGATATCTAGCACAGACACATGCAGCTTAAATGATGTTTGGCTTACTAGCAGTGAGGTATAAAAGAGAACCAATTATCCCTCTATACAATGTTTGATCAATAGGTTTCCCTGCATTATCTTTATCTAAAGATATATTTGATCCCATGGGAGTTTTCATGGTGGAAGCATTCTCCATCCCAAATTTCTTAATAAACTCTCTGGTAAACTTAGATTGTGATATGGATATTCCATTATCAATCTGTCTTACTTGGAGACCCAAGAAGAACTTAAGTTCACTCATACTACTCATCTCAAACTTCCCTTACATAAGTTTGGCAAACTTTCTGCAAAAGTTATCATCAGTAGACCCAAAGATAATGTCATCAACATATATCTAGACTAGGATGATCTTTCCCTTAGATTCCCTAAGGAATAGAGTCTTTTTTATATTCCCACTTGAGAATTTATTTTCAATGAGGAAGCTAGACAATGTTTCATACCAAGCTCCAGGGGCTTGATTTAGCCCATATAGAGCTTTCCTTAGTCTATAAACAAAATCAGTATGGTAAGGAACAACAAAACCTGGAGGTTGTTCCACATAGACTTCTTCTTTCAAATATCCATTCAGAAATGTTGATTTCACATCCATCTGATAGACTCTGAACCCTTGGAATGCAGCATATGAAAGGAATAACCTGATAGCTTCTAGTCTTGCTACAGGGGCAAAGGTTTGATCAATGTCAACACCTTCCTCTTGATTGTACCCCTGAGCCACCAGTCTAGCTTTATTCTTAACTATAATACCATTTTCATCAAGTTTATTCTTGTAGATCCACTTAGTTCCAATGACATTATGTCCTTGAGGTCTTGACCATTTTCCAGACCTTACATCTTTTAAACTGGTTCAATTCCCCTTGCATAGCTCTAATCCAAAACTGGTCTTTGTTAGCCTCTTCTAATTTCTTAGATTCTACCTGTGATAGGAAGCAAGAGTACATTGCTGTATTGAGACATCTGCTCCTTGTCACTACTCTTTGTCTTGCATCACCAATAATCTGATGGTCTGGATGATCCCTCAGATGTCTTACTATTAGAGGAAGTAATGCTTCAACATCATATTATTCATGATGTTGATCTTCATCTACTTCCTGTGATCCTTGTGCTTCCTCTGGAATGTACACACCCTCTTCTTGGTCTTGCATTGTTGGAGCATCTTCTTCATTTCGCTTGAGAGGTAGCTTTTTCAACATTAGTTCAGTACCTATAGAACTAGAAGAGCTTGACAGCTCATTGTTAATCATATTTGCTTCATCAAATACTATATTAACTGACTCCTCTACAACTTGACTTGTCAAGTTATAGATTCTATAAGCCTTACTATGATTGATGTACCCAATAAATATCCCCTCATAGGCTTTGACAGCAAACATTGTTTTATAGGATTTCCCATTGTTGAGTACAAAGCACTTGCTCCCAAAAATTCCGAGATATGCAAGGTTTGTTTTCCTACCCTTCATAATCTCATAGGGAGTCTTGTTGTGGCTCTTGGTGATAGAAGCCCTGTTAAGGACATGACAAGCTGTATTTACAACCTCAGCCCAAAAAAATTCTGGGAGAGAAGTGTCATTTAGTAGTATTCTACCAGTCTCTATGAGAGTTCTATTCTTCCTCTTAGCTATCCCATTTTACTAGGGTGTTTTGGAGAGGAAAACTCTTGCTGAATCCCAAAATGTTCACAGATTCTTGTCATGCATTCAGACGGAAACTCAGTCTCATAGTCACTTCTGATTTTGACCACAGTACTGTTCAACTCATTCTGTATTTGCAAGATAAATGTCTTGAAAACACTTGGGGTTTCAGACTTTTTCTTCAAAAAGAATACCCAAATAAATTTGGTAAAGTCATCAACCACCACAAAGGTGTAGATTTTCCTACCTAGAATATGAACTGGCATTGGACCAAACAAGTCCATATGCAATAGGTATAAACATCTCACAGAATCTTTAGTCTCAATGCTTTTAAAAGAAGCTTTTGTCTGCTTAACCTTTTGATATGCTGAGCAAATACCTTCCTTTGAGCATTTCATGTTAGGACCATTCCTAACTAACTCTTGACTATAGAGGTTTCCTATAGTCTTATAATTTAAATGATCTAGCCTCCTATGCCATTTGACACAATATGGGGCTTTCTCAATTGCAACTAGACAAATGGGAGATTCAAATGATAAACAATGAAAATTAAGACAATAGACATTCCCACTCGTAGTGTTAGTTAAAGTGACCTCGTGGTCACTTGATCTTCTTATATGGCACTTATCCTTGTGGAAAGAAATGACATAGCCAAGATCACATAGTTGGCTTATGCTTATAAGGTTGTGTTGCAACCCTTCCGCATAAGCCACTTTTGTGAAAGTGATTAAGCCATTAGTGATCTTACCATAACCTTTGGTGATCCATTTATTCTATCCACCAAATATCATCTTAGGTTCATCCTTTACTGGAATGAAATTCTTCAGGATGCTCTTTGTTCTAGTCATGTGTCTGGAACAACCACTGTCTAAGTATCATATAGGGGTATGACAACTTTGACTCACCTGCAATAAATAATATCCTTATGACCCTAATTCTTATTGGGTCCTAGGTGCATGTTAGGCTGAAAATGAACATGCTTGTGTGCAACTCTTCTGACAGGTAAGTGTACATTAGCTCTCTATACACTATTATTATGCCAGCAATCAATGGCATAGTGCCCCACTTTTCTACAACACCAGCACTCAAAGATGTTATACCTTATTTTAAGGGCTGGTTTAATAGCATTGCTGTCAGTGGTTCTCAGTCCAGTAGTTACATCGGTAGACTTTTTCTTGAGTGCTGGGGCTAGTACACCAAGACTAAATGGTCCAGGATGGGCCATTTGAACCTTCTCATGGGCTGCCTTATAGCCATTAGCACCCCTGCCATTCATACAACCATAGTGGTGAACAGCTTTGTTCTTCTTTTTGGAATTACTAGCTCTAGTGTTACCTTTGAATCCTATCCCTTTCCTATCCTTTTGGGAGGAGAAGGAATCTATTAAAGGAAATATAGTACATGGCTTTGAAAACTTAGCCACTAGCTCCTTCTCCTTTTGGAGCTTACTTTCTAGATTCCTGATAAACTCATTCTTAAAAGTATGATGCCCATCTAAATAACAGTAGTGTTTTTCAGCTGGCTAACTTCCCTTATTTTTTGCTATAGTAAAGTTGCTGTTTCAGAATGCTGGGAAGCAGCAAGCTTCAGAGATGCAATCTCATGAGACTGTTATTTGGTCAGCAGCTTACTCCTTCTGAATGCTTCCAAAAGTTCACCAAATATTTCAATCATTTGATCTCTATCTTCCTCAGATTCAGAGCCATCTTCATCTCTTAATGAAGAAGCACTTGAATCTGAACCAATCACATATTCTGACTTGGATGAAGAGTTGGATGAAAAGTGTACCTCAGATGGTACAGGCTGATCCTGGCAGGATTCCTCATGTGATCTTGCCATCAGCCCAATGTAGGCTTCATCATCCTCTTCTGATTCTGATGAGGAATTCTCAGTCCAACTTTTCTCCCTCTTAGCAATGAAGATTTTCTCCTTCTTGCTTCTTTTACGGTGATGATTCTTTTCACCAGCTTCTTTCTTCTTAGGACAATCAGCCACAACATAACCTGGCTTGCTGCAACAGAAATACATAATCTTTTTAGAAAAATGTTTGCCAGGTTTTGGATCATACCTGCCCTCTTTGGAGAGTTTCTTATTATCTCTATAATAGTCCTCTTTGTGTTGGAAGGAAGAGGTAGGTTTGCTCCTCCACCCCTTCTTTTTAATCAGCCTCATAAACTGCTTTGAGAAAGCAGCAAACTCCTCATCAGACATATTACAGCCTGATTCCTCTTGACATGAATCTTCTGACTTAGCTGGCCTTCTTAGGGGAGAATGATTCTTCTCCTTACTCCTCTTGGAGCAATCTGCCTTGAAGGTCACAGTGGTTTCTTTGGCCTAGCCTCTGCTAGTATTCTATTCCTCCTTCCTTGTTGTCAGTTGTATCTCATATGAAAGAAGCTTACCAAATAGTATGGATGGTGGAGTATCTGCTAGCTTTGTCACTTCTTTAATGACACATATCTTTGTGTCCCAATCTCTAGTAAGAGACCTAAGAAACTTATCATTCAGCTCATAATTATTAAAGGCCTTAGCATAGGTATTTAACTCATCAACTGTCCTGAAAAACCTCTTATAACAGCTGGTTATGATCTCCTCCCTGATCTATCTAAAAGCTTCATACTCTTGATTTAACATTGACTTTCTCTCATCTCTCACTTCCTCAGTGCCTTCCATATACACTTTCAAGGTGTCCCACATTTCCTTTGAGGTCTTGCAGTGCACCAAGTTTTGAAAGGTGGAGTTATCTATGCCACTAACTATGATGTTTTGTGCCCTCTTATCCATTATTGCTAAGATTACTTCATCCTTAGTAATTTCAGTGTACTTCTTTGGATTCTGAAGATTTGCATCAAAGATAGATATCTTCATTGGGATGAAGGGTCCTTCTTGACTGTGATATAGATCCTAGGATCAAATGCTTCCATGAAAAATCTAACCCTTTCTTTCCATGTACCAAAATTTTCCTTCCTCCAGAGAGGAGTTTCATGGATCCAAGCTCTTTATGATTCTCTCCTGAATACATCTTAACCTTCTGACACCTACCCTGGAGATCTCCTCAGACTGTTAAGTCTTTTCTTGAGTAACCTCCCTCTGATACCACTTGAAAGTCTTTGATTACAAGGGTAACTAATCACCTAGAGGGGGGGGGGGGGTGAATAGGTTATTGCAGTCTTTTCTTGATTATTTAAAATCTTCTATGACTTATGTCCTACTGTGTATACTTATTTTAGCTTTCAAAAAAAACAATATTAAGCACATCAAAACACAATACACAACACACCAGATTTATATTGGTTCCCCAGAATATGGGTATATCCACTGTCACTCTTTGCCTTTCTAACAGTATGTTAGACAAGGCTCTTCTCCAAAAACTATTGCTCCTCAAAGATTATAGAACGATCCCACTGGATCAGTCAGTCTCTACTGAGACTTACAACACTAGCTCACGGCCCTCCACTCAATAATCAATTGATAACCACACACACACACAAATGCCCTTTACGCAGGCTAGGAGAAACAACCCCACACAGATTCACACAGGAATCCAATCACAGGCCCATAGCCCTAACACAGATCTTTCACACAGCCTTTATAATTTAGGCTTTAAAATTAGATCTCACAGATCTCACACACAGCCTAATCAATCTAGGCCTCAACACAGATCTTTCACAGATCCACTGATTAAAAAAGAGTTTGTTGATTTGACTCAAGAGAAATTATTCTCTGAGTCAATTTCTTCTTGAGCTGAGAAATTCTCAGCCCTATCTGCTTCCCAGTAACAAGAATGACAATCTTTGACTATCTATTGCTTGTGTTGGAAGTTCCTCAGGACCTTGATCCTATTCTTGCAGATAAATGGGGAAGATTAAGAATGAATGTCTTCAATCAGCTAACCTTAATTGGCAGGAAATGAATTGCACTACCTCTCCTTCTGTCTAGAGAAAACTTTGGGTATATATCTTCTTCTTCTTCAACGATCTAAAGATTGATCTTCAGATTTTGCTCAGCTTGGATAGTGAACCAACTTCAGCTAGTGTGTGTCTAGAATGATTCGTCTTCCTTAGAGAAATCCTCTATTATTGCTGTAGCAGATGTTGATTGCACAAGCGAACTCAGAAACCCTTTTGATTTTTCAATTGAAGTTCTTGGTTCTCTAATGATGGTGGATGAAGACGACAAACTCCCGCTTCTCATTTTTTAAAATGTTAATCAGAAAAACTTAGATCTTAATCTCAGCTGTTATTTATAACCCCGTCGATTTGTGGGATGTTTGACACATGTCCCAATTTTAATGGTAGTTAAAACCTCAGCTTAATCAAATTGAGATCCACTATAGACTAACGGCGATGTTAATGTCGATTTGCTACATTTAAATAATAAATCAGAAAAATGTTGACTTGTTGACTTTGCTGACGTCAGCATCATTCTAGACTTAACCAAAATCAAGCAATACTTCAGAAATCCTCAGTTCGATGAACTCAAAACTCAGTTCGACGAACCTAGAGCACAGCTCGACGAAATCAAGCAATACTTCAAAAATCTTCAGTTTGATGAACTCAAAACTCAGTTCGACGAATCCAGGGCTCAGCTCGATGAAATCAAGCATCATCTCAAAATTCTTCAATTCGGCGAACTTAAAACTTAGTTCTATGAATCCAGAACTCAGCTCGATGAAATCAAGTATCATTCCAGAAATACTCAGGTCGACAAACAGGTGAAAGCTGTGTTTGACAAAATCTGAACTTAGTTCGATGAAATCAAAGCTAAGGTCGATAAAAACTGGATAAGCAATACTTTGATGATTCTGGACTTAGAATTTTCTTCAGTTTTGCTAGGCGTTGAGTAGTGTTTAGTGAATAGGTCATTCTCAACGAATTTGGACTTAGAAATATTTTAGCTCTGCTAGGCGTTGAGAACATTGAGTTTATATCCCTCACTTAATGCTTTTTTCCTTAGCCATATTCTTCAGCTTTTTGCCTGATGACATTGAGAGTGTTGAGTATATATGCCTCAATCAATGCTTTTTGACTTAGCCATATTCTTCAGCTCTGCCTGATGGAATTGAGAGCGTTGAGTGTATAAGCTTCACTCAACGCTTCCGGACTTATTCAATTTTCTGGCTTCCCCTGCTTAGGCTTTGACATCATATCCTTGACTTCAACGATTTTGGCATATGGCGTTGAGTGAGTTGAGCTCACTCAATGCCTATCGACTTAACCAAATTTTTGCCTTGTAAATACTGTAAGCTTTGACTGCCAGCGTTCTCTCAGCGCTATTAGTTGTATGGAGTTGAGAGCGTTGAGTGAACTTGCCTCACTCAACGCTTCTAAATTTAGGCATTTTTCTGACTTTCCAGCCTATCACTTTGAGTCTACCTGTCATTGTCTCTTGAACTATATGTCCAATCATTGTGACAAAGACCAACCTATAAGCATGAACTTAAATATGCATCAAATACAACTATGTGTATACAATTGACTTGTTTGACTTCTTATAAATCTAGGATATTGGGATCAATGGACCCAATATTAGTTTCCTGCATAACTTAATTTCGGGACGAAATTATTTAAGTGAGGTAGATTTGTAACTCCCTAAATTTCTTAAGGCAAGAAATGGTTCTCTAGAGGGTATCGCCCAGCGGTAGCTAGTTACCGCGCGACGGTAGCTCAAGGGTTAGCGTTGACAACGTTGAGAGCATTGAGTCAACTCAATGTTGGACTTACCGTGTGACGAAAGTGGTTACCGCATGGCGGTAGCAGGGGAATTAAAGTGGCAGAGCTCTCGGGAAGCTATTGTCCGGTGATAGTGTTACTGCTGGCAATAGCTGGGTCAATTTAATTGATAAAGTTCTTGGGATTATACTGCACGGCGGTAGTAGTTAGCGCGCGGTAATAGCGCAGGTATCATGTCATAATCAACATCAACTATCGCGTAGCGTCAGTATCCTATCGCGCGACGATAGTGAATCCGTAACAGTGTGACGACGTGCCATCCCGTGATTGGAAGGTTTGGGCGGTTACGCTCGGAATGAGACATTGAATTAAGGTACTGCACGGCGATAGCTAGTTCCTGTGCGGTGGTAGCTTTATATATAAGCCTGGTTTAGCCATTTCTCTTCATCTTCTTTTGGAGAGGAGTTTGTGTCCTGGATTTCTGGAGGAGGAGCAGCAGCGCCAGGAAGGAGGGTTCTCGCTGCCGTTAGAGATTCGGAGCCCAAATTCACAAAGTGAGATCGGATCTACGGAGGCAAGCTCAGAGCGGTGGTTTTCAACCGTCTAGATTTCTCCTATGGTGCCAAAGAGGGCATCAAGGGTAACGATCCTCTTTCTTGGACATTTTAAGCCCTTTATTTTAGCATTAAAGGGTAGACACTCCATGAACACGTGGATGTGGTTCTCCCGACGGGTAGATCCGTGTATCCCCGTAGTATTGCATTTAGATCCAAAATCGAAGTACGGAATAGGCATGTTGTATAAAGCCCATTCAGATGGGTTGGTCCGGATTGGTGATGTTTCTATGTTTTGTATGTCGGATATGTCTCTGTGGTTATCATATAGATTTCAGAGCCGCGGGGTGTGTAGATGGCTGCATTGAGAGTATTGGAGGTAGAATCCAGGAAAATACCCGATTCAGGGGAAGAACCGATAGTCTGTCCCCTACCGCGTTGCAATAGTTCTACTGCTGGCGATAACTTCCAGTAAGCTATATATTGTTTGTGAATCCTGCCTCTGGGAGACCTGGGGGCTATATTTGATCAAGCGTAAGCTTATATTGCTTCTCTTTGGTAACCATGTGTGCTTGCCTAGAATCCTTTCAGAGTTATTGACCATGCGGAAAAGGGAAAGGGGACGCTTACCCTTATTAGGCCTGTTTGCTAGACGATTTGAGCACGGGACATGGCTGAACTATTCCCTCCCCTATGCCGGTCAACTTGGACTGGTCAATGTGTAAATCACCTTACTTGTCGTAGCACTGGGGCGTTGTCTCTGGCCTTGGCCCTTGTGAGACTGAAATCTCAAACGTTGTTGACTATCACAAAGAATTGTGGTGCGACCCCTGAGGTCCTGTGCACCAAGAATATGCCCTAAGAGCACGGGGCGTTGGGCGTTTGTGCCAACGTCTGTGGCTAACAATGCTTAAGTTACACGTTTTGATTGCCAAGTGTTGTTTAAGATAATGCCTGCAGGGAAGGAGCACCGCCACCCCAAGTGAGGGGTGGGGTCGTTATAATTTGGTCAGCTAATACTGACCGTTGCTTTTTTTTTCCACCACGCAATGGATTGTTGCATGCAGGTGCTGCTGAGCCAAGCGGGAAGTAGCGGGCTGAAGCCCAGAAATGTTATGCTGGCCCTCGAAGTCCAAAATGAACTCTTGTGTTATTTTATCGTTCATGTGTGGCTGGCCTGCATGCCAATGTATGGAACACACTTTAATTCAAGTTGAACATTGTAAGGCCTTAAGACCAAGACCTTATTTGTGTATTTATTTTACATTCCTAGTTATGGTAGTGGACTTTCATGTTATTGTTGGGTTCTATTTGTAACTTTTATTTACTTCCTCTAGAATGCAATCTGTGTTAGGATACCAATGTTGGGTTATGGTTTCAATTTAGTAACTCCTTGGTCTGTCCGTTATATATGGCGTCATACCCCGGTCGGACCTTCTGTTATATGCTAAGCGACGGATGGGGGTGTTACACCTTGTCCTAAAGGTTGATATGGGAAGGGTCCCTTGGGTGTGTCAATGATACTCAGGTGGCTCCTCTATTGGGCATATCAGGTGAAATATTACAAGCATAGAGACATCATGGCGAGATGGTTGTTAAAGACCAGTGACAAAGATGAATGAAGCAGGAGTAGAACTCAATAATGGGACTGCCCTAGAGGTGATGTACTATAATGACCACAAAATATCACATCCTCAAGTTAGAGTGAAGTGCATTCCAGTTGGGCCAGAGACTCAGCCGAAGGCAAGATGCTATGAATAATGATGGTGGTAACTCATTCATATCCTGAACGAGGGTCGAGGGGTCGTACATTAGGTCAATGAGGAGTATGTAATGATGATTTGGATGGAAACTTGTTGAGAAGTCTGCCTAAAAAAAGTGACAAGATGTGAGGGTAGGGTAATGGTGGACTCGTGTGATGTTGGAAAGAGGAGTTGGAAGAAAAGAGAGCTGAAAGATGAGTGTAATATCTCAAAATTTTCAGGGACCCTAGGAATTTAGATGCCATGTTCTAATGCACCTAGGCTATCTCATTGAGCTGAAAGAGACCTCTCAAGCCCAATTGAACCCTTAATATACATGTGAAGACCTTGGTGAGTCTTGAATTTAGAGATCTACGCTAACACATATTGGTAAGAATGGTGTGCCAAGACCATTTGGTCGCACAATAGTGATCCTTATTTCCCTAGCTATCTTAATCTAAGTTATAGTCTTAATAGTCATGTCTTATCTTCCCTTAGCAAATCAAAGGATGACACATCATCATAAAAGTCAGCACATGTCAAATAGGGTAAACATAGGTCAAATTGGATAATTTGTACCCTTGGGGATTACCTAGACCCATTTTGAGTTCACCATGACTCTATCTCCACCCCATCATACTTATGGTGATGCCAAGACACCAATTTGGTCAAGCATTGATTGAGAGAGGTCAAACCCAACCATGAGGAGTTTGACCATGCTTTTTCGTCTTAATTATCACCTAATGGAGGCAAGATCGGCCATCTCTTAGCCCTAAGAGGTGTTTTCCTTCACTTTTAGCCATAAAGACACCTACTGTAACATACTGAATTTTAATTGGGTCATTAGGACCATACCTAATCTAATTAAGGCAAGTATGATCACCCCTTGGGTACCATAGAAGCATAATGACCACCCCCAAAACGAAATTTTGAGAAAACAAACTCAGAATAGACTCCAGTCATTTGCATTGAACTTGTATGACTAATTTGAATACAATGGAATACGTTTCGTTCAAATCCAATGAATTTTTGAGAAGTTGACAAGACTAGGTCATGTTTTTTCACACAATCACCCTAAAATAACTTTTTTGAGCAAACAAACTCAGATTGAACTCCTGATAGTTCCATTGGACTCGTATGACCGATATTAATGCAATGCAACTTTTTTCATTTAAATTCGATGAAGTTTCATCAAGTTGACAAAATTGGTTGCGTCAAGCTATACAACGACTCAAAAAACATGCATTCTGAATTTGCTTAGTAATATTATGAAGATTAATGAAATTATTTTGAAAAATGGATTTAAATGGGCTATTAGGGGTCTTAGGCTAAATTATTTTATGCATAACTTTTTTTACTATTTCTCTAATTTTTCCTGCATGTGGCCCCTAAAATGAAAAATCATAATCATGAAAATCAAAATAGAAAAATCACAAAAACCATGTTTTATTTTTGAAAGAACCAATCTCTATTGCTAACGCTCGACGATAAAACTTACCGCCCTCGATTGCTTATTTTCTTGAAAATTCCGAGTTATTCTAAAATTGTAGCTTCTAAAAATTACTTCACTATTTTAGTTATCATTATTTTCTACTTTCTGATATTATATACATATGTTTTGACTATTTTTTAAAAATCAACATAAAATAACAATTCAAAAGTCACCAAAACATATTCAAATTGAAATATTTCATTATAATAAATTTTTAAAGGAGGGATAAATATGAACATCACATACACCATAATGATCTATTATAATTAAATTGATATCCTATGATTAAATTCTTTCCTATCATATATCATAATTCATGGTCTATTAAGATTAATCCTAAATTGATTATTTCTATCACACTTAGGAATTATGAATCATATGATGACTATTGATATTTTGTTTCCCTACTATATCTGTTATATTGTGTGTGTGTGTGTGTGTGTGTGTGTGTGTTATGTTTCACTATTATTTGCATGCACCTCACACTTTTATAGACCTTGGAATCAATCATATTAAAAATAAAATCAAAATACTTAATAATTTAATTCTAGGTTTATGAAAAATCAAAACTCTATGTTGAATACTAGCAAACCAATTATAAATATTGAGCCTTATCATATTTACCATAACATTGCATACAAACTTATCATCCTAGCATTGCCCTTTAGTACATGCTCAATTTATTATCCTTGCTAGGTATTTCATTTACCATGTCATGCTAAAAAGTAAAAAAAATTGAAATTTGAAATTCATGATAACTATGTGATTTTTAAACTTTATTATAATTCTCAAAATAAATCAAACTCATTGTTTATGAATCGGTCCTTAGGTTTAAATATCTAGTATGTTCTTGATCATTCACCCATGATTACGCATCTCACATTAGCGAGGGTGTGAGACTGTATGCATTATAGTACCTAACTTCTAACTCATGTCATTTTCTTAACCGAGGAGGGTTCTAGTGGTGCCTTGTGAAGCATGAGGGGAAAGAGTGTTAGTTGAGCATTCTATTGTGTGTATATATGAAATTAACACCACAACCTATGACATGTCTGTAGCTCCTCATACTCATTTGTCACTTAGTATAGGGCATGTGTGTAGATATTTAATCAAGGTATTTTTAATCGTAGGACTTACTTATATCATATACATTGCACGGACATTATTTCACTTTTTAAGTTCATTTTAATCATACATAATTTTGTACAAACATGCTATCTTGTGCTCTGCATATTATACCTCTTTGAGTTTTCATGATTTGGAAAAACATAAGTATTTTGAAAATGACTTATATATTATTGATACCTTAGGCTAAAAATTTAACATCCACAATTTTTTATTGCTTTTCAAAACACTTTGCAGAAATTTGTGTCACTATCTTAGAAAATATTAATCATGAAAAATCAAAATGAAAAATTATCGAAAACTATGTTTTCTAAGCAATGGAACAAATCTTTATTGTTAGCGATGCACATTAAAGATAGTGTTGGCGGTAGCATTTAAACTGATTTTCCCTTCTTTTTCATTTTTCTTTGGCATAAAAGATCATTATGCTGATGTGATCTTAGCAACTTTTATGTTTTTTCAGAAAACTAATGTTTATTTTCAAAAATATTCAAAAAAAAATCAAATATAACATCACAAAACAAATTCAAAACTACAAAATAATGGTTTTTCATGCTATTCTTGTTTGTATTTTTATAAATATCAAAAATATGTTTAGTCATGAGAATTGGATCCTAATACACATCTACATAATTAATTCTCTACAAAGCATGACCGTTATAATGTTTAGTCTTACTCTAAATGCAAATTAGTTTAAATTGTAGTTTCTATCTCTTTTTGATATTTTATAACCAGGTTTACAAGTCTACTTTTAAAGTTTCAATGAAATAACATCTCTTGGACTTTAATTGAAAGCATTTTCATATTGATCAGCTTAAAACGTATTACCATATATATGCTTTTATTTTCTAAAAAGTTGTTTATTTTTGTGGTGCTTAATATATTTTTAATTACTACTTGTACTTAATTATTACTATTTATTTTCTCAACAAGTGATATAATATGCTTAATAAGTGGTATTTCTTTAAATTGCTTACTCTATTTTTATCACAATACTATAACATTCAATCATACATACACTTTCTCAATAAATGATTTCTACAAATTTTCATATTGTATCATATTTTTTTCTCAATATAGATCTCATTAATTCTAATTGCATAGACTCACATCAGCTTTCTTTTGATACTATTAAAAAGGGGAACAATAAAATTATATAAATTTAATAATCTTGGGGGAGTGCGATAAAAAATTCATAGAAATTAAAGCATCTATATAAGGGAGTATTCCTAAGAGAAGCATAATTTACTCTTTGCTTAATCTTGAAAATCTTTGACTAATTGGACCCAGCTTAATCTCACAACTATACACTCATCCTTTCATATTTGCTAATAAGAAAAGAGGAAGAATAAATAGCTATCTAGTGGAAAAATATTATACTTAGGGGGGTAAAATATATATAGGAAACATTTATTTGGAGTATTGTAATCAAATATGTAATCTTATTTTGTTAAATAAGAATGTCATAATTTAGATTTTTTGGCAAACCTGTAATCATTTTTTTATCATACGTATCAATATTTTTCGTCATTATTTTATTGCACTCTCACTGAAAAATCCCGCTGGGTCCGCTTGTCGACTTATGGTCGGACTCCTAATCTTTATTTAGCAAAATTGATGCATTTTCTTATAATTGAAACATATTCTTTCTCCAAAAGATGAGTCTAACATGCATGCAAGTCACTTCATTTCAAAATTATTATTATAAGATTGCAAGGTTAAGGACAATTTCTTCAACATACTAATTATTTGAATAACGGGCAAGCACGATGTGAGATTGGTGAGAAATGGTACTCACAGTCACTTTTTTTATTAAACAACTTTATTTAAATACCTTTTAATTAAATATAGTTTGAATATTATATTATATTATTATAATTATGAAGGTTGTGAACGTTGTCATGCATACCCACTCCCGCAAAATTCACACAAAAAAAGTGATTTATTCAACGTTGTAGGGTTGTAAGGTTGTGAAGGTTGTCATGATTAGCATTTTGTAATTTATTTTTAAAACAAACATTTGTTCAGTAGCTTAAAATCAAATTTTTTTTGGAAGGGTTTGGACCTTCCACTAGGTCCGAGTGTGGGACCAAATTTTTTTCCCTCTCTTCATCGCACTTAGGCTTCGTTTGGGAGGACTTATTTTCACCGGTCAAGCGGTCATGACCACATGAATCGAGACTTAAATAAGTCCCGATTCATGCGGTCATGACCGCTTGACCGGTGAAAATAAGTTCTCCCAAACGGAGTCTTAATCACACGGTATAGTGCCACACAAGGATTATGCCCCACGTGCTGTTTTGGTAGCCAGCTAATGTGAGGTATTTACTAATTAAAATTTATTATTATTCACTAATTAATATTTATTTGCAGACTTCTAGATAACTGCACTCCCCGCCTCCCCGCCTCCCCGCCTCCCCCCTCCCCGGGCACTATTTATCTTCTCCCGTGGAGTTTTCCTTCAAGGTTCTAAATCTGAACCGGTGGTCATTAAATTATGTATAAATGTTACATATAGGTAGATATGATTGTAATTTAAATTATTAATATGAAACTTTTTTAAATTCAGATACGACTATAATTAAAATTGTTAATACGTAATTTAAATTCAGATACATAATATCTATTTTAAACTATTAATATGACTGTAATTTAAACGGTTAAATTATAGGGCTAGGTTGGGCTTTTTTTTGATATGTTTAATTGAAAAGCTGATTTGAATTTTGTTAATAAATAAATATATGAAGAAGAAATATTAAACTAAATGTAATTGAAGAAGCATATATTGTGAACGATATCGCGAGACAACCAATTATGGTTACCACCGCACAGTGTCGATTGACAATTCATCCATGACCGTTAATTCATAACATAATATTTTAAATTTTATTTTATTATGGTTGAGGGTCACTCGGGTTTTCTCCGGTTTGTACGTAGAATCATACCGTATTAGTTCTGAGTTGGACCGGATGCGCAAACAGTTAATGAAAAACAACAGCAAATGACATGAGATATTTTTGACGAGAAAAAATACGGAAAAGATGAAAAATCACGTGATCGGATCTGTGTCGGGCCAACATCCAATTTTTCGTTGAGTTTACAAGAGTTTGATTTTCTCGAAGGGTGACAGACTACCTCTGTGTTACAAAGCTTTGAATAAATGAACAGTTGAAAATAAACCTAGTCCACTATTCTCTGACGAGAGCGTCCAATGGTGTACTCCGTCACGGCTTCCTCTTGAGTACTCCGTCACGGCTTCCTCAGGAGCGATAAATTGGCTAAGTTCATGTAGCATTGAACGTTGAGCGCTAAATGGCCTAGAGAGGGAGCAGAGCGAATTCAGAGCGGAGAAACGATCTAAGTCTCACGTCCTCGTCGGAAAACCTCATAGCTCTCTCTGTCTTCAAATGAGGGTCCGGGGGCCTATTTATAGTTTTCTAGAGGAACATGCTGGTAATTGCGGCGGTGTAGATTTTGTGCCGACGAATGACGTCATTCCGTTACGGTCACCTGGATTACCAATTTTCAAGAAATGACAGAAGCTCCTCCTGGGAAGTCCGGGAGCGGGCAGTCGCACGCCTGCTGTTGGATCTAGAGGCGCCCTTAGAGGGGGGGGGGGGGGGGGGTGAATAAGGACAAGTAATATTTTTCACAAATGTAAAACTTAGGCAAAATAATTAAGAGAGTTAAGACGTTTTTTTTTCACAACCAGAAATATATTTCAAACACTCGGAAATTTTTACGAAGATGAAATTATGAATTTATTTCATAAGTGACGAAAAATATATACAAATATTTCAATATAGCTTAAAATCAAGGCTACAGATGAAAAACTTTTTTTGAGTTTTCATCAGCCCTTCTCCCTAGGACTGGTAGGCTAAAGCCTATGTCTCCATATATATAGCTACTAGCCTCCCCCTAGATCACTCAACGACCTAGTCGCTGAACACAAGGCAACAATTTTCCCCTAAGCCACACACGGACCTAGCTCCCATGCACAAGGCGGCGATTTCTCTACGGATTACAAAGAACAAAAAAATTGCAAAATAAAAATCTGTTTGGTATTGTATCCACAATAATCCGGATTTGAAAAAAGTCTCAGTTAAGCTAAGATGAATTATGACTGTATTTAATGTTGTCTTTTGAGTTATGTACTTGCAGGTATTCATTGCTAAGTACACACCAATGTCAGGTTTTAGTGCGTCAGTAAACACAGGACTACACAATGTAATTCCTCATTATGTAGGCCAAAGTGTTGAGTCACGTGTAATCTCTCTATTGTGATGTACTTCTATCCCAAGTACAGGAGAAGGCTCAAGGATGCTCAAGGCTTAGATTCAAAATAATAGGAATTTCTCCTTAGTAAAATTTGTCGAGTATGGTTTGAAATACTCGTAGAATTTGTCGAGTATCAGCTTGATACTCGTCGAATTCGTCGTGCATCCATACCCATCAAATCCATCACTTAGGGAAAAATCGTTGAACAATTGAAAAATCTGTTAAGTAAAATTCGCTGAGTATCGTCGTGCATACTCGTCGAATTCGTCAAATGTATCTAATGATACTCGCTGAATTCGTCGAATATGCTTAGTGATGCACACCGAATTCGTCGAGCCCAATCGACGCCACTTCTCTAGATTTTTCCAAGTATAATTCGTCGAATATCAAAGCATTGAGCGCGTTGAGTTAACTCGACGATATTCGATGAATGTTGCATATGGCGTTGAGTGAGCTTAAGACGTTGAGCGTAACGGCGTTGTGTCAATTAACCTATACTCGATGAATTCGTCGAGTATGCTAGGTGATACTCGACGAATTCGTCGAGTATGACTCTTCGCCTTGGCGTTGATTGACCAGCCGGCCTGGGATGATTTGGCCAAATCATTTTCGTCGTATATCAAGATGTATTTGATGAGTATCAATATGATACTCGACGATACGTATCAATATGATACTCGATGAATTTGACTTAGGTCATTTTTCCAAAAAAATTCAATAACCAGTCACGGGTTTCGGTCGGCCATGCACAGTGTTTTTAGGTTTCATTTTTGGAAACTTCCTTTATACCGTTGGTAAGAAAATCTCTATAAATACCTAGAAATATTTTTCTTCCATACTAATCGTGCTATTGCTAACATTTGAATCGATAAGAAATTTCCAAAAATAGAAAATATTCTGTACGACTCGCGAAATCTCCCGATCTGCCGCCGACTACAGTGCGCGATTGATCTTCTTTGACTTTCAATACTGGATTGCTCTCTCTCTCTCTCTCAAGATCTATACTCCTCAAGATCTAGTCATTCGAAGATTCAAGGTTCACGATTCAAGATCTACAAGATTTCATTTCTCCGAGTTCTCAAAAGTTCAATATCTACTATCTCGAAGAACGTTGGTATGAAGACTTGTAATCGTTTGTATATTGTAATATTCATTTACTAATTGTAGGAGATTATTCCTCCGAGTTTGTAGATCCGTTTGTGGATCGAGGTAGTAGATCCGATTGTGGATCGAGGTTGTAGAGGAGAGGTTATTGTTGGGTACATTGGAAAATGTGTACCTGATTTGTAGAAGCCCAACTTAGCTCAATGATATACATCAAGGTGTATTTGATGTTGTTTTGAGTTGACATGTGCAGGTGAAGAAGTATTAAAGAATGCAGAAAAATATTCTAAGTCCACATGTCGACACCTGAAGAAATTGTGTCGACACTTCAGAATATTTGTGTCGACACTTCAGAATATCAGTGTCGACACAGAGAAAGATAGTCGACCACATTTATGTCGACACTGGGAAGCAGTGTCGACACATAAAGAAAATATTCGACTTCAACTATGTCGACACTGGGAAGCAGTGTCGACACATAAAGAAAATCGTCGACCTCAGCACTGGGAAGCAGTGTCGACACCGTGAAAGATAGTCGACCAGAGAAGGTTAGTCGACACCGTGAAAGATAGTCGACTAGTGAAAGATAGTCGACTAGTGAAGGTTAGTCGACACCGTGAAAGATAGTCGACTAGTGAAAGATAGTTGACCAGAGAAAGATAGTCGACTCACAGAAGAAGATAGTCGACCACAACTGTGTCGACACTGGGTGGATGTGTCGACACCAGAAGACTGTGTCGACACATATTGGCAGAAGTCGACTATGCTTGTGTCGACACCAGAAGACTGAGTCGACACATTTTGGAAGGATTGAAGATTGCTGTGTCGACACCTGAAGGCTGAGTCGACACATGCTGAGTTCTGAATCTACAATAACTGTGTCGACACACAGGACTTGTGTCGACACACTGCAGAGTCTAGACCAAGTTATTTTCTGAAGAAGCTGTGTCGACTTAAAGTCAACTTAGTCGACATCATCAAAGACTGTGTCGACACCAAAGTCACTTGTGTCGACACAGATAGACAGATTGTTCTCGACACTTTCTAACTGACTGTCTCGACATTTTGCTGTCCAAGGCTAAGGTACAAGAACTGTTTGAAGACTTGACAGCTGTGGGTTGCCACCGTTTAACTGAAGCTGTCAGACCTGTCAGAAAACAGTTAGAAACCGGATCAGCCGGTTACCATGAAGAAAGTCTATAAATAGACACATTCAGAAGGAATTAAACATGCAGCTAAGCTAAGAAAAATAATAGAAGAAGATCTAAGAAGAAGAAACAGAAGGATTACGATCCTGTTGAAGTTTCAATTCAAGAAAGTGAAAAAGAAGATCTTCATCAGAAGGTCTAAGAAGAAGAAGTCTGAAGTTTCAGTAAAGGTGTTGGATAGAGGGAGATCCAGTCATCTTGAAGAAGAAGAAGGAAGCCATCAGTGGTTTCTCAAGAAGCTGTTTGGAAATCAACTCAGCTAAGTTCAGATTCAAGAAGCTTTGAAGAAAGCTCAGATTCAGTTGATTTCATCAGCTGATCAAGAAGTGTCTTGTTCTCTTCTCTCTCAACAAAGGTAAGACATCAAAATATCTTTTTCTAAATTTCTGTAGGATCTGTTTACACAGATCTGAGTTGTAAGCCTATATTATAAAGGCTGAGTGTAGGAGAGGTGATCTCTGAGTGGTAGGGCTATTTGCCTGAGTGTAGGAGAAAGTTATTCTCTGAGTGGTAGGCCTTGAGGCAAGGCTGAGGTAGGGCTGTTGAGCCTGAGTTGTAGGAACCTATCCTGGTTCTGAGGTGTAGGATCTGAGGATCTGAGTATAGTGGAAGTTTGGCCGAATCTAGCATATTGCTAGATAGGTGAAGGGGGAAAGTGGATGTACCCAGACCTTGGGGAATCACTATAAAACATTGTGCAATCTGTGATGCTTAGTTGTCTGTGAATACTGTGCTAGATGTTTTAAAATGTAATTGAATTCTGCCTAGATTTATAGACAAGAAATTAGAACCTATTCACCCCCCCCCCCCTCTAGGTGTTTAGGTTGTCTTGAAAGTAAAACTATCAAGTGGTATCAGAGGGAGGTTCCTCAAAAAGGACTTAACAGTCTGAGGTAGATCTGATAGGCAGAATCAAGATTCAAAAAGATGGGTTCTGGTGAGAATCATAAGGAGCTAGAGTCTATGAAATTACCCATATGCAAGAAAGAAATTTTTGGAATTTGGAAAGAAAGAGTCAGACTGTTTATGGAAGCATCTGACCCAAGGATTTACATCACAGTACAGGAAGGCCCCTTCATTCCAATGAAGGTATCAGTTCTTGATGCAAATATCCAAACTCCAAAGAGTTATTCAGAAATGACCAAGGATGAAATCATCTTGGCAACCATGGATAAAAGAGCTCAGAACATTATTGTTAGTGCCATAGATGATTCAACATTTCAGAATCTGATTCACTGCAAGACCTCCAAAGAGATGTGAGACACATTGATTGTCTACATGGAGGGATCTGAAGAAGTGAGGCAGGACAGGAAATCTATGCTCAATCAGGAGTATGAAAGTTTTAGACAAGGAAAATCTGATAGCATAACTGAGTGCTACAAGAAATTCTATAGAATTGTGAATGAGCTTATGTCCTATGGAAGAGTCTTCAGTACTTATGAACTGAATGACAAATTCTTGAGATCCTTAACAAAGGATTGGGACACAAAGATCTGTGTCATAAGAGAAGTAACTAAATTGGCAGAGATATCTCCTCCCACCTTGTTTGGAAAGTTGCTATCCTATGAAATGCAACTTATGGTGAGGAAGGAGGAGGAAAAGAATTCAAGAGGAGAGCATAGAGAAAAGACTGTGGCATTCAATGCAGAAGCCACTAGAAAGAATAGGAGGAAATCACCATGTCCTCCTAAGGAAGTTGCAGAAGATAGTTCTGAAAATTCAGATAAGGGTTCAGAAAGCTGTGATTCAGATGCAGACTTTGCTGCATTCACAAGGCAATTCCAAAGATTCTTGAAAAAGAAGCAATGGAAGTCTAGGCCTTCCACATCACAGCAAGTTGATGACTATTATCAGAAGAAAAGGTCATCAAGGAAAGAGAAGAGCAGATCAAAGCCCAGCAAAGCCACTACTTCAAAGATTGTCTGCTATTATTACAATAGGCCTGGACATGTAGTGGCTGACTATCCTGATAAGAGAAAGGAATCTTCAGACAAAAAGAAGACTTATCAGAAAGGCAAGAAGGAGAAATCCTTTGTTGCAAAGAAAGATAAGAGTCTAACAGACCAGTCAACTTCAGAGTCAGAATCTGAAGCTGAAGCATATATTGGACTATATGCTGCATCTGAAGAAGAGGAGTTTCTGCAGTTGCTAGACTCCATCAATGAACAAAAGGATCATCAGTGTATGGGGCTGATGGCAGGATCAGAAGAGGACATATGCCAGAATCAGTCTGGTCATAATAAGGTACAATGTCCTTCTATTACATCTGTTTGTTGTACAAGTGAAGAATCAGCTACATCTGCATCAACAGATGTAGATGCATCTGAATCTGAAGGAGATGTCTATCAATTGATAGACAAGTATGGGGACCTGTTGCAGGCCCTTAAGAAAAGCAAGAACCTGGTTAAATCTCAGGCTCAGGAAATTGCTGAACTAAGGGTTGCTACAACTGAGTTAGAAAAAAGTTATTGATCAAAAATTAAATGAAATTGCCAAGCTGAAGAATAAAACTATTATTCAGATGGGCACAATTAATTATACTAATGATCAAGTAAAGATTCTGAAGGCTAGACTTAGAATTGAAAGGGATTTAGTGGCTAGTTACTCTAAGCCAAAATCTGTCTTACCTTTGATAGATGAATTTGTCACTCAAAAGGGTAAGGCTGGATTAGGATTCAAAGGTAACTTCAGGGCTGGCAGATTCAAGAGGAAAGGCAAAGCTCCTGCTCAGCCACTAAACCTTTCAGTCCCCATAAAGTTTAGTAAGGTGAAAGTGCCTTCTAACAAATATGATCATGAAGATATTCAAGGTCATATTAAGACTAATGTTCTGAAGAACAAGGGTGTAAATGCAAGCAGGCCTACCTATGGTCATAAACCCAATGGTTTTAAGAAATCAGTAGGTGAAGTTGCTGAAGCACCAGCAATGAACAGAAATTCTTCTGACAAGGATGTATCTAGATCTAGATACAATAAGTTTGAATGTTGGTGCTGTGGCAAGAGAGGCCATTTTGCACTAGACTGCTGGTATAACCCAAGTGTTATAAAGAACAATAGTCTACCTGTTAGAAGAGGTTATGGTAGCTTTATTTATGCTAACCTGAACCAAGGACCCAAGACTTACTTGGGTTCTAAGGGTAAGTAATTCTGTGTTGCAGGTGAATCCAAGTAACCATGCCCATATATGGTACTTGGATAGTGGTTGTTCCAGGCACATGACTGGAACAAAGGGGCTGCTGAAGGAGTATTCATCTGTCAAAGATGGACCTAAAGTGATCTTTGGTGGATCTGAAAAAGGAGTCATCAAAGGGTTTGGTAACATTTCTTCTAACCTAATTACTATCACTCAAGTGGCTTATGTAAAAGGTTTGAAATATAATCTAATAAGCATAAGCCAGCTAAGTGATTTAGGATATGACATTTCATTTGTTAAAGATGGATATCATATCAAGAGGTCAAGTGATCAAAAGATCATATTGACTGGGTATAGGAAGAGAAATGTATATTATCTTAATTTTGAATGTGAGAATAAGGCTTCTCCCATCTATCTTGTAGCTGATGACAATGCTTCTCATTGTGTTAAGTGGCACAAGAGATTGGCTCATCTAAACTACAAGACAATTGGCCAACTCTTTAGCAAAGAGTTAGTGAGGAATGGACCTCAAATTAAGTGTATAAAGGAAGGGATATGCTCAGCTTGTCAAAAGGGCAAGCAGACAAAATCCTCCTTTCAAAGCCTTGAAAACAAGGATTCTGTGAGGTGCTTATACCTCTTGCATATGGATCTTTTTGGTCCTATGCCAGTTCATAGTCTAGGTAGGAAGGTCTATACTTTTGTGGTTGTAGATGACTATTCTAGATTTACATGGGTGTTCTTTCTGAGACAAAAATCTGAAACCCCAAGTGTATTACTTAATTTTGTAAAGCAAATTCAGAATGAACTGAATAGTACAGTGGTCAAAATCAGAAGTGACCATGGTACTGAGTTTCAATCTGAAAGCATAACAAACTTGTGTAAAGACTTTGGGATTTTCCAAGAGTTCTCCTCACCTAGAACACCTCAGCAAAATGGAATTGCTGAAAGAAAGAATAGAACATTAATTGAAGCTGGTAGAACTCTATTGAGTGACACCTCTCTCCCAGAATATTTTTGGGCTGAGGCAGTTAACACTGCTTGTCATGTAATCAATAGGGCTACTATCACCAGAAGTCACAAAATGACTCCCTATGAGATTGTGAAAGGCAGAAAACCAAATCTATCTTACTTTAGAATCTTTGGTTGCAAGTGTTATATACTTAACAATGGCAAGTCATATTTGACTAAGTTTGCTGCCAAATCCCAGGATGGGATATTTGTTGGGTACAACACAAATAGTAAGGCCTATAGAATCTTCAACTTGACTACTCAAGTTGTTGAAGAATCTGTGCATGTTGTGTTTGATGAAACAAGATTAATCAACTGTGAGTTGTCTTGTAGATCAAATGACTCAACAGGTATAAGCAAAAGTATGGACAAGCTTTCCATTACTGAAGTATCAAAGGAAGATGGGGCATTGGAAAATGAAGGCTTCTGTCCAGGGGGAGAACAAGACACTATAGAAGCTGATGAAAATCAAGAGAATCAGTTAAATGAAGGAGCTGGAGATGTTCAATCAGAAGGAAATCTTCCTCCAGCTACAAGACATTTAAGAGATCATCCAGCTGATCAGATAATAGGTGATCCAAGACAAGGGTTGTAAACTAGAAGCAGAAATCAAAACACAGTTCTACATTCAAGTTTCCTGTCACAAATGGAGCCTAAGAAGTTTGAAGAAGCTATCCAAGACCAGCACTGGATTGATGCTATGCAAGAGGAGCTGAATCAATTCAGAATGTGCAATGTCTGGGAGCTTGTTCCTAAACCAAGAGGCCACAACATAATTGGCACAAAATGGATCTATAGGAACAAGCTAGATGAAAGTGGGATAATAGTAAAGAATAAAGCAAGATTGGTTGCAAAAGGATACAGGCAGGAAGAAGGGATTGACTTTGATAAAACCTTTGCTCCAGTAGCAAGGCTGGAGGCAATCAGAATATTCCTTGCCTATGCAGCCTATCAAGATTTCAAAGTATACCAGATGGATGTGAAGTCAGCATTTCTGAATGGTGATCTTAAAGAAGAAGTATATGTAGAGCAGCCATCAGGTTTTGTAGATCCTCTTAAACCTGATTTTGTTTATAAGCTTAGGAAAGCTCTGTATGGGTTAAAGCAAGCCCCAAGGGCTTGGTATGAAACCCTGTCTACTTTCCTTATTGAGAATAAATTCTCAAGAGGAAAAATTGACAAAACTCTATTCCTTAGGGAATCCAAAGGCAAGATCATCTTAGTTCAGATCTATGTTGATGACATAATCTTTGGATCTACTGAAAACAACCTTTGTAAAAAGTTTGCCAAACTTATGCAAGGGAAGTTTGAGATGAGCAGTATGGGGGAACTGAAATTCTTCTTGGGACTCCAAGTAAGACAGACTGATGATGGCTTGTCCATATCCCAGTCTAAGTTCACCAAAGAATTGATTAAGAAATATGGTATGGAGTCATCCTCCACCATGAGAACTCCTATGGGAACAAGTATGCCTATATGCAAAGATGATGCAGGTAAACCTGTTGATGAGACTTTGTATAGAGGAATAGTTGGCTCACTACTCTATCTCACTACTAGTAGACCAGATATTATGTATGCTGCATGTGTCTGTGCTAGGTACCAAGCCTGCCCTAAAGAATCTCATTATAATGCAGTCAAAAGGATTCTGAGATATCTTAAGGGCACACCTAATCTAGGTCTTTGGTACCCTAGGAATAGAGATTTTCAACTAACAGGCTATTCAGATGCAGATTTTGCAGGATGTAGAGAGGATAGAAAGAGTACTACAGGTACTTGTCAATTCCTGGGAGGAAGACTAATATCATGGAGTAGTAAGAAGCAGACCAGTGTGGCAATTTCCACAGCTGAGTCTGAGTATGTTGCTGCTGGAAGCTGCTGTACACAGTTATTATGGATGCAGCATCAGCTAAAGGATTATGGTATTCAAGTAAGTAGAACACCTCTTTTGTGTGATTCTAAGAGTGCAATTTCTATTACTAATAATCCTGTTTCTCATAGTAAAACTAAGCATATAGAAATAAAATACCATTTTCTTAGAGAACATGTAGAAAAAGAAGACATCTCATTGGAATTTGTGAAAACAGATTATCAAATAGCAGATGTGTTTACTAAGCCCCTAGATAAGACCAAATTCAATAAATTCAAAATTGAATTAGGTATGTTAACCATTGATTAGTGTAATCACAAAATTATCAACAATAAAGTTGAAGTGGTAACAAGACATTCAAGTGATATTAAGACACATTGAAGTAGTATAAAGTACTTTGTTGTACTTATAAGTTGTGATGAACAAACAGAAATTGGCTAAGTAAGATGGTGTCGACACATTCAGTAATAATGTGTCGACTCAGGGTAGTAATGTCGACAAGTCAGAGATATTGTGTCGACACAGAAAATATGTGTCGACACTTAATAATCTTATTGTCGACTTATCCAGGAATGTAGTGTCGACTTCACCAGGATAGTGGTGTCGACACTTACAGATTTTGTGTCGACACTTATACTAAGAGTCGACACAGAATTTCTGATGCTCTATTATATATCTCTGGTGTCGACATAACCGCAAATTGGTGTCGACACATAGTAGACGAACTTGTAGTCGAGACAATAGAAGCTTGTGTCGACACAATCCATCTGTGTCGACACTTATAGTCTGTTTTTGATGACTTTTGATCTTCTTTAAACAGAAGGTATAAATAGGTCAAAAACTCATTCTGTCGACACGCTTACAAGGTTTTCGAAACCCTGTGTTGACATTCTCCCTCTCTCTCTCTTTCTCTCATCTTTCAAGCTTTCTCGACTGCTCAATGGCGCCAAAGATTGAAGACAATGTGAATGAAGGATATGAGTTGGTGCGCCAGGCCTTTGCAGCTGCCCCTCCAGATGTTCTTGGGGTTATCTCTCTCCTCTCCGACTCAGGTTTAGAATTTCTGGTTTCCGAACCATCAAAGATATGGAAGAAGGAGGTGCACGAGTTCTTTACCTCTGCATCTGTAGACTCTGAACGTCATGCGATAAAATCCACAGTTCATGGGTCACCTGTGGAGATTACACCAAGTAAGATAAGAACAATTCTGCAATTACCTACAATTGAGAATGAAGAGGATGTCCTTGCTTCTAAATCTAGGGAGGCTCTTCAATGGTGTGGATTGGAATCCACCATGAAAATTGGAGCTGCGTTCAATCGGAAAGGAATGAATCAACAAGGCAAGTTTCTGTCAGAAGTAGTTGGAAAAGTTACTCTGTGCAAGCCAGGTGGACATGATAGGATTTCTGCCTATATGTTCAGTCTAATGACCAGGATTGTTTTTACAATTCCTACGGATTGGTCATCTGTAATCTTTGAGAAGATTAAGGAAGGAATCAAGAAGCCAAATCTGGCTAGGATAATGAGTATATACCTAAGTAAAGAGATTCCTGAGGTTATGCAAAAATAACATGGAACTAAAATTAATCACATGAGAAGGATGGACATGAGATTGTTCTCCAGATGGGATAGGGTGCTGACCAAAGAGATGCCTGAAGTGGGAAGGCAGGATTCACCTGAGAAATCCCCAGGTCATGCTACCAGTACTGGGCATCCACAAGAAGAGCAAGTAAGACTAGAGGTTGAAGATCAGCCTGCATCTACACAAGTTCAGGATGCCACAATACCTGCAGTTCAAGAAGAAGAAGTAAGTATACCAGCTCAGCAAGTTTATTCACCTACACAAACTGTATCTACTCATGACCAGGTACAGGTGCAGGGGGAGCTGGTGTATTTTCCTATAAAAGAGATTTCTAATATTTCTATTTCTGCACAGGTCCAGGAGGAGCAAGTGCAAGAAGATGCTCAAATTGATCAATCTCCAAATTTGAATACTGCAAATGATCAAGCCCAGAAGGAATATACTCTGGAGGAGTTATTTCCAAATGATGAAATAATTACTGATAGTCTGGAAGTGGAGCAAGAAATTGAGGGGGAGACAGTGCATATTGAGACTGTACAACATGGCACTGAAGCAGCTGTTTCTCCTCCTCCCAAAGAAAGAGTTCAAATTGATAGTACTTCTGATTCAGAGACTGAAGAAGCCAGGGTGGCTAAAAAGAGAAAACTTATGGTCTTTCAGAGAAGGAGCAAGAGCTATAAGTAGGCTCTACAGTCTACAGCACATCACACTCCTTCTGACTTTGATTATAACAAGTTCTTGGTAGATTTACAAGTGAAATTGGATGAACACAGAGTGGCTATAGAAAAATATGTTGATGAGAACAACAAGTCCCTGCAATTTGACTTAGCTCAAGATATAAAATCAATTAGGTTTGAGGTCAATATGCATAAGAAGGAAATGACAGATTGCTTCCATAAGGGAGGTAATGCTGTGGTATATCTGGCAAAACAACAGCAGACTATCATCCCTAAGGTGGATGACATTGCTTTAAAGGAAAGCTATGTCTTGGAAAATCAGCTAAGGATGAATGACAATTTAACTGAATCTCATCATGAGATCATTGAGGAATTGAAGAAGATTGTTCCAGGCCTGCCTGCAGATAGAGCAAAAGAAATGGAAGAATTTGATAAGCACTTTCAAGCTGCAATTGCTTCTGATAAGACTGCAATCACTACCTCTCAAAAGGAAATATCTGACAAGCTTCTAAAGTTAAAACCATTTTTTAAAGAGGGTGTGAATTATCTGGATGGCCAAATCAGATTTCAAAAGGAAGATCTCAGAGATCATGTTTCTAGAGAAGCCATAAAGGGGGAGATGATGCTAGTTCATGCAGGCTTAGAGCACACCAAATGGGTGACCAATAGTATTCGAGCCACATTGGGATATCCCCCATTGTGTGATGATGCTATGGTGGCTGAATCAGGAATACAAACAAGTCTACTTGAAGGCAATCAACCTGAGTTTGCCCAAGTCATTTACCCCCTCCAGATTATGATATGATTGATCAGCAGGTTCAAGGGATGTATAGTCCTCCAAAGGAGGTTACTAATATTATTATTGGGAAGGTTGATAAGCCTAAGGCTACTTTGAAAGACCAGCAAGATGCTCTTCTATCTAAGAAAAGGTTTAGAGAGCAGGCTGAACTTAAGCCAGACTTTGAGCAATGGAGTCCTACTTCCAGAAATATAATACTCACTGCATGGAAGGCTGTCAAAGACCAAGTGCAGGAAAGAGGCAAGTGGTACAATGAGATGGAATGGCAGAAGTATGAAGCCAGGCAAGAGGCCATTGTACAGATTAGAAGAAAAGCCAAGCTGGGTAGGCTGCCTACAGATGCTCAGGAGCCAAGCAAGTACTTCCCAAAGCCCTTTCATTATTTTGAAAGGCAAAGGCTCAAGGAAGAAGCAAAGAAGAAGGCTGATCTAAAAGGCAAGAAGCCAGCTGAAGATTCTGAAGCTCCTGTGAAGGCTCAAGTTCTATCTGGCAAAGGGATTGTCATTAAAGAGCCTGATCAGTCTTAATTTTTAGTTCTTTCAAAATATTTTGTAATGTTTTGATTAAATCATTAAATGTAAATCTCTGTATTCAAACATTATCAAGTTATAAACAAAATGTTGGTTGGTATCATATAATGTTCATTCTGTGATGGATTGTTTTTATGTTTTGTTTATATTAAGTATTCCTGTTATGTCATATATCATCAGTTTATACTTTTTATAAATGGTGTATATCATTGGCTATAGGGTTATGACTTCTCCAAATAGGGGGAGATTGTTGGGTACATTGGAAAATGTGTACCTGATTTGAAGAAGCCCAACTTAGCTCAATGATATACATCAAGGTGTATTTGATGTTGTTTTGAGTTGACATGTGCAGGTGAAGAAGTATTAAAGAATGCAGAAAAATATTCTAAGTCCACATGTCGACACCTGAAGAATTTGTGTCGACACTTCAGAATATTTGTGTCGACACTTCAGAATATCAGTGTCGACACAGAGAAAGATAGTCGATCACATTTATGTCGACACTGGGAAGCAGTGTCGACACATAAAGAAAATAGTCGACTTCAACTATGTCGACACTAGGAAGCAGTGTCGACACATAAAGAAAATCGTCGACCTCAGCACTGGGAAGCAGTGTCGACACCGTGAAAGATAGTCGACCAGAGAAGGTTAGTCGACACCATGAAAGATAGTCGACTAGTGAAAGATAGTCGACTAGTGAAGGTTAGTCGACACCGTGAAAGATAGTCGACTAGTGAAAGATAGTTGACCAGAGAAAGATAGTCGACTCACAGAAGAAGATAGTCGACCACAACTGTGTCGACACTGGGTGGATGTGTCGACACCAGAAGACTGTGTCGACACATATTGGCAGAAGTCGACTATGCTTGTGTCGACACCAGAAGACTGAGTCGACACATTTTGGCAGGATTAAAGATTGCTGTGTCGACACCTGAAGGCTGAGTCGACACATGCTGAGTTCTGAATCTACAACAACTGTGTCGACACACAGGACTTGTGTCGACACACTGCAGAGTCTAGACCAAGTTATTTTCTGAAGAAGCTGTGTCGACTTAAAGGCAACTTAGTCGACATCATCAAAGACTGTGTCGACACCAAAGTCACTTGTGTCGACACAGATAGACAGATTGGTCTCGACACTTTCTAACTGACTGTCTCGACATTTTGCTGTCCAAGGCTAAGGTACAAGAACTGTTTGAAGACTTGACAGCTGTGGGTTGCCACCGTTTAACTGAAGCTGTCAGACCTATCAGAAAACAGTTAGAAACCAGATCAGCCGGTTACCATGAAGAAAGTCTATAAATAGACACATTCAGAAGGAATTAAACATGCAGCTAAGCTAAGAAAAATAATAGAAGAAGATCTAAGAAGAAGAAACAGAAGGATTACGATCCTGTTGAAGTTTCAATTCAAGAAAGTGAAAAAGAAGATCTTCATCAGAAGGTCTAAGAAGAAGAAGTCTGAAGTTTCAGTAAAGGTGTTGGATAGAGGGAGATCCAGTCATCTTGAAGAAGAAGAAGGAAGCCATCAGTGGTTTCTCAAGAAGCTGTTTGGAAATCAACTCAGCTAAGTTCAGATTCAAGAAGCTTTGAAGAAAGCTCAGATTCAGTTGATTTCATCAGCTGATAAAGAAGTGTCTTGTCCTCTTCTCTCTCAACAAAGACAAGACATCAAAATATCTTTTTCTAAATTTCTGTAGGATCTGTTTACACAGATCTGAGTTGTAAGCCTATGTTATAAAGGCTGAGTGTAGGAGAGGTGATCTCTGAGTGGTAGGGCTATTTGCCTGAGTGTAGGAGAAAGTTATTCTCTGAGTGGTAGGCCTTGAGGCAAGGCTGAGGTAGGGCTGTTGAGCCTGAGTTGTAGGAACCTATCCTGGTTCTGAGCTATAGGATCTGAGGATCTGAGTATAGTGGAAGTTTGGCCAAATCTAGCATATTGCTAGATAGGTGAAGGGGAAAAGTGGATGTACCCAGACCTTGAGGAACCACTATAAAACATTGTGCAATCTGTGATGCTTAGTTGTCTGTGAATGCTGTGCTAGATGTTTTAAATTGTAATTGAATTCTGGCTAGATTTATAGACAAGAAATTAGAACCTATTCACCCCCCCTCTAGGTGTTTAGGTTGTCTTGAAAGTAAAACTATCAGTTATTCTCCGAGTGGTAGGAGCTTTGTCTCCGATTTGTAGGAGTTGCAACTCCGAGGTGTATGATTCGTTGTAATTTGAGAAAGGTGAAGTAACCGAATCTGCCCCTTCGTGGGAGATAGGCGAGGCGGGAAAGTGGAGGTACCCAACTCAAGGAACCACTATAAATCTCCGTGTTTGTGTGCTTATTTTTTAAAGAAATTTTTATTCTGAGAAAAGACACAAACATCACATATTCACCCCCTCTAGGTAATTTAAGTAGATGCTAAATACTTTAAATTGGTATCAGAGGGGTGTTTTATTCGATAAGGCTAACACCTTGAACAAGATCACTAATCTAGCATTTAGAGATTCTGCATATTCATCATGGAAAAAAGTAAGGACATGTCCTCTATGAAGCTACCGGTGTGCACGAAGGAAAACTTTCCCATATGGAAAGAAAGAATAAGTGAAAGATCTTATTTTCAAGGTAGCTAGCAACCTAGAGGGGGGGGGGGGTTAATAGGTTTGCCTAAGTCTTTTGATAGTCTTTTTAAATCACTTGTTTATTTCTTTTAGCTTTCAGCTTAGAGTGATCTAGAGCTTGCCCTTAGCACCTGCAATTAAGAAAATAAAAGCAAACATAGAAAAGCACACAAGTGTTTTATAGTGGTTCCCCAAAATTATGGGTACATCCACTCTCCTCCCACCTTGCTAACTTCTTGTTAGTCAAGACACTTCTCAAAATAAATGCTCCAAGGAGCTTACACCTCAAATCCCTCAGGATCTCTCAGTCTCCTCCAAGACTTACACCTTAGCCACAAAGGCCTACACTCAGTGATACAAGTATCACCTATCTCAAGCACTTAAGCCCTACCATACAGGCTATGGAGTATAGCCCTACCACAAAGCAAGCTTGATCCTACTACTTAGAGAGATGCACTCTCCTACAGTTCAGGCAAAACTGGCCTACTACTCAGTGAGTAAAACTCAATTACCTCAGAGAGAAGCACTCTCCTATAGCTCAACAAAATTTTCCCTACCTCAGACCCAAAGGTCCTATAGCTCAGATCCAGAAGGATCCTACAAATAAAAATAGTTTAATTAACTTTCACACAGGTCACACAGAGAAATTTCTCTGTGTCAACCACTTAAGCAGAAAAAATTCTGCTCCAACTCTCCACACAGCAGGGAATGGATTTGCTGGAGAACTCAGAAGATAACTTCTAAACTTGCTGCTGAAGGCTAAAGATCTTTTGATCTTGAGTCTTCAAACAGCTCACTGAACCTACTAAAGGATGAAAGTTCTTCTTTCTTCAGAACTGATTCTGAAACTACTGTGGCAGATGAAGACTTGCACAACTAACTTAACTTTTCTTGCTAGAGAGCTTCAAGCTTTTCACAAGCAGCAATGACAAAGAAGATGAAGACGACTGCTCTCCTTTTTGAATATTGCACGCCCTAAAAGTTGTCTTTGTCTTGGTCATATCTCTTCTTTTTGTAGTTCGCTGATCAACGGCTCTTAGAGATTGGTGGGCCCAACCTGTAGCTTCCAGCTGCGCCTTGCTTTAATGGAAGAAGACGTATAGTCGCTTCAAGACAAGTTTTGTCGTGCACTGTAGCCTCCCCATACCTGATTTGACCTTAGTTGACTTTGTCGATTTTGCTGATATCAGTACCTGTAGACTTAGCCAAAATCAAGCATCAAAGAATAGGCATTGAGTGAGTAAGCATAACTCAACGCCAAACAACTTTGATAGATTTACTGTCTCTTGGCGTTGAGTGAGTAATCTTCACTCAACGCCAAACTACTTAGAATATGAAGTCTATTTCTAGGCGTTGAGAGATTCAGCTTGACTCAACGCCAACTTGCTTTATCAGCTTTCTGCTGTTTGGCGTTGAGTGAGTAAGTATCACTCAACACTAAACCCATTAGCCAAAATTCTATCTTCACTTGGTGTTGATAGCGTTGAGTCAGTAACCTCCACTCAACACTTTTTACCTTAACTAAATTTCTGATTCTTCAACAACTTAAGCGTTGAGAGAGTTGAGTGAGCACGCCTCACTCAACACTTTTAACCTTAGCCAATTTTCCGTGTTTAATTAACACTGGGCTTAGACTATCTTTTTGAGTTCGAAGAAAAGTGAAGTGAGCTCGATGAACTTTGAACTCAGTTCGACGAATTCTCAACTGAGCCCGACGAACTTAGAATCTCAAGCTCTCAACTTAGCTCGACGAATGGTGAGCTGAGCTCAACGAACTCTAAACTCAGTTTGACGAACTCTGAACTCAGTTCGACGAACTCTGAACTCAGTTCGACGAATTTGAACATTATTCAACTAGTTTAACTTATAGCCTTTTTGATGTATGGCTTTGAGTGTGTATTCATCACTCAACGCCAAAACACTTAGCTAAATTTCACTTTAGTAGCATGGCGTTGAGTGGTTTGACTTCACTCAACGCTTGTGGACAACCACATTTGAGCTCATTCCAACTTAGGCTATGACAGTATAGGCTACACTCAGCGCTATAAGTCATCTGGCACTGAGTGATATTCCTTCACTCAATGCTAGTGGACTTAGACAGATTTCTCTCATCCCACACCTTAGGTAAGTGTTTACCTGACTTAGCCACTTAGGCTACCCAACCTATCATAGTCATCTACTGATATGTGTATATCATTGATAAGATTGACTTCACTCAAATCCAGGACATTATGGGCAATGGACCCAACAATCTCCCCCTATTTGAGGAAGTCAAAACTCTTAAACAAATGAGTCAATGAAATACACAGAACCATACACGACGAGGCATAATAAAAGAAAACTAAATAATTGAGAGGTGATCTATAGTTACCACACTTCCCTACTTTTAGAATGGAATATTACTACATCTGCCATCTTCTTACACTAAATTGTTGATACCTTACTTATCTAATCATCTGATCATCTTATCTCTTATCCTCTCCCTTTTTGACTGCAACAAATAGCTAGTAGGATGCACCTGATCAACTTATCATCTTATCACCTGCTCCCCCTCAATTAGGCAGCAGTGAAATGTTGGAATTGTGTTGGACTTGCTCCCCCTCAATTAGAGAATCTTCATTTCTTTAAAGGACCATCCTATCTGCATCTGAATAGCCAGTTAGTTCACACTCCCCATTCCTAGGGTACCAAAGGCCAAGAGCTGGAGTGCCCTTAAGATACCTCAAAATTCTCTTAGCTGTAGAGTAGTGAGATTCTTTAGGGCAAGCCTGATACTTAGCACAAACACATGAAGCATACATGATGTCTAGCCTACTTGTAGTCAGATATAGAAGGGAGCCAATTATCCCTCTATACAAAGTTTCATGAACTGGTTTCCCTGCTTCATCTTTGCCTACATGCATATCTGACCCCATGGGAGTTCTCATGGGGGAGGAATTCTCCATGCCAAATTTCTTAATTAACTCCCTAGTGAACTTAGACTGGGATATGGACAAGCCATCATCAGTTTGTCTTACTTGAAGGCCCAAAAAGAACTTAATTTCACCCATACTACTCATTTGAAACATCCCCTGCATAAGTTTAGCTAAATTTTTGCAGAGGTTGTCATCAGTAGATCCAAAGATGATGTCATTTACATAAATCTGGACTAGGATGATCATACCTTTAGATTCCCTTAGGAATATGGTCTTATCTATTTTCCCCATTGAGAATTTGTTCTCAATGAGGAAATTAGACAATGTCTTATACCATGCTCTAGGGGCTTGCTTCAGCCCATATAGAGATTTCCTAAGACTATAAACAAAATTAGGTGAGTTAGGAACTACAAAACCTATAGGTTGCTCAACATAGACTTCTTCTTTTAAGTTAGCATTTAGGAATGCTGACTTCACATCCATTTGATAGACCTTAAATCCCTTGTGTGCTGCATATACAAGGAAAAATCTGATGGCCTCCAATATTACTACAGGGGCAAAGGTTTGATCCAAATAAATCTCATCTGCTTGTCTGCACCCCTAAGCTATTAGTCTGTCCTTATTCTTAATTATTATGTCATTTTCATCAAGCTTATTTCTGTAGATCTACTTGACTCCAATGACATTATGACCATGAGGTCTGGGAACTAGCTTCCAGACCCTGCACCTCTTGAACTGGTTCAGTTCCTCCGGCATAGCTCTAATCCAATGCTGGTCTATGTTGGCCTCTTCAAATTTCTTGGGCTCCACTTGGGATAGAAAGCTTGAATACATGACTGTGTTCTGACTTCTGCTCCTTATCATTACTCCATGACTTGCCCCACCAATGATCTGGTGTGCTGGATGATTTCTTATATGTCTGACTGCAGGCGGCAGTCTTCTTTCAGCAACAGGGGAATCTTCTTATTGATCTTAATCCACTCCCTGTGTACCAGGTAGATCTTTTGGAGTATCCATATCATCTTGGAGGACTGGTGATGTTTCCTTGATGGTCAGTTTTTCCATCATCTATTTTGTACCTGCAGTACTATAAGAAAAACTAGGTTGTCCAATGTTAATCATGGTAGACTCATCAAAGACTACATGAACTGATTCTTCTACAACTTGGCTTTTCAAGTTGTAGATCCTATAGGCTTTGCTATGATTGTTGTACCTAACAAATATTCCATCATACGATTTGGCAGCAAACTTAGTCACATAGGACTTGCCATTATGAAGCACAAAGCATTTACTACCAAAGATTTTGAGAGAGCCCAGATTTGGTTTTCTACCCTTCAAGATCTCATAGGGAGTCTTCTTGTGGCCTTTGGTGATAGAGGTTCTGTCGAGGACATGACATGCAGTATTTACTGACTCAGCCTAAAAATATTCTTGGAGAGATGTGTCACTCAACAATGTTATACAGCCTCTATGAGAGTCCTACTTTTTCTCTCAACTATCCCATTTTGCTGGGGTGTTTTAGGAGAAGAGAATTCTTGATGAATCCCATGCTCTTCACAAAACTTTGTCATGCTATCAGACTGGAATTTAGTACCATGGTCACTTATGATTTTAACCACAGAACTGCTAAGCTTATTCTGAATTTGCTTGACAAACCTCCTGAAGACATCAAGGGTTTCATCCTTCTTCTTAAGAAAGAACACCCACGTAAACTTGGAATAGTCATCAACTACCACAAGGGTATAGACTTTTCTACCAAGACTGTGAATTGGCATAGGACCAAATAGGTCCAAGTGCAAGAGGTATAAACATCTCACAGAGTCTTTGGTCCCAATACCCTTGAAGGAGACTTTTTTCTGTGTTGGAACACCCTAATTTGGATTTAGGTCAGGATCACTATGTCTTTAGGACTATTAGATTGACCCATCAATGTATAGCTAAGGGTCATAGGATGTGCTAAGTCAGAGGCTCTCAGAGATTGAAGAAATTAACCAAGAGAAATCAGTCATAAGAAATCAGAATTCAACCTTGGCGTCGAGCTCAGATCGACGTTTTGAAGTTCAGGCGTTGAGCTGAGATCGACGATCTCTGAGCTCAGGTCCACGAGGCATCGAACTCCGTTTGACGATCTCCGAGCTGAGATCGACATTTTCTGTTCCAGACCAGCTCTAATATCTCTGAGCTCAGATCGACGATAGTTGAGCTTAGATCGACGATCATCTTATTGAGATCGACAATTTCTGCCATCTCTCTGAACACAAGTTCCCAGGTCGATTTTCAGGATATTCTTGGTCCAATCAATGTGAGCCATTCATATTCCAACATAGCTTTATTACAAGACAATTACAAGAATGTATTTATGGAGATTATAGCCGTTGGAGTAACTAAGAGGCAGCAGTAATAAATGCAAGAATTCAAATGACCATTGGCCTCCTATCAGAATATATATACAGAGATACAAAGAAGAAAACAGGGTGAAAAGAAGAGAATAACAAGAACATAGAGAATAAGAAGAAGAAAGAGAACAATAGAGAGAAGAAAGTAGTACAGGAATCAGAGTTCCAGGAAGAACTCAACATCACCTCTACAGCCAGTGCTCTTCTCAGATCTACTGTTCAAGGAAGCCTGAAGAGACAACTACTCTACATCAGTCTGAAGGCTTACTGGAAGATCTACATCATCAAGGCTTCATCATTCACACTCCAAGACAACTCACATTTCAGCCTTTGCTAAAATCATCATTTGCTGGAGCAGTCATACATTGAAGACCTATCACCCTTTGCAAAGCTCTCCATCCTAAACAATTGCAAATCTCAGAGGGAGCTTTGACAACATCATCAAAATCCACTTATGCTTCTCTTTGATTGTTGAACAGAGAAGACAACATCAACTCTCCCTTTCTCTCCTGTAAAAGGGTTCTTGAACTCCCTTCAAAAGTTCTGCTTGCTTTCTGAGATCTTATCAAAACTAAGTGGTGGCAAGACACCTGATCAAAAAATCCAGTTTGGTTTTTGAGCACCTTATCAAAAGCTCATTGGTGCCCAGGACACCTGATCAACTCTTCCTGCAGTGGATTCTTACCTAGGGTGGTAGAAGAGTGGACTACCCAAGTTTAGGGGAACCACTATAAAATTCTTGTGTCGTCTGGTTTGCCTTTATTTCTTTTCTTTATTATTCTTGCTGTGTGTTTGCTCTAATCTCTAGGATAGATCTCACTTTCAGTCTGCTTACCCTTTTGACAAGCTGAGGAAATGCCCTCCTTAGAGCACTTCACATTGGGGCCATTCCTAACTAGTTCTTGGCTGAAGAGCTTGACAATAGTCTTGAAATTCAAATGGGCTAGTCTCTTGTGCCACTGGACACACTAGGATACTTTCTCATTTGCCACTAAACAGATAGGAGAATCTGTGCCTAGACATAGGAAGTTCAAGCAATAAAAATTTCCACTCCTAGTGCCTGTCAAGATGACCTCTTGGTCACTTGACCTCCTAATTAGGTACTCATCCTTGTGGAAGACACTAACATAGCCAAGATCAGAAAGCTGGCTTATGCTTATAAGGTTGTGATGCAACCCTTCAACATAAGACACCTTGGTGATGGATACTATATCATTGGTAATCTTACCATATCCTCTGGTTACACCTTTATCTAAACCTCCAAAGATTACTATGGGTCCATCATTTACTGGAGTAAACTCCTTCAAGTTGCTTCTTATTCCAGTCATGTTCCTGGAACAACCACTATCCAAGAACCATATAAATGGCACCTTGGAATATCTTGTAATATACATATTACTTAACCTTAGGAACCCAATATCTATTGGGTCCTAGGTATATATAGCATAAAACTGAACATGTCTACCAGCAGAATTTCTGACTAGTGGACTGACCCTAGCTCTGACCACATTGGGATTATGCCAGCAGTTAATGGCAAAATGCCTTATTTTACCACAGCACCAACAATCATGTATGTTATATCTTATTTTCTGTAAAGGCCTGCAGCTTGATGAGCAGCAACCTTGACAGGAGGAAGATGTATTGCAGCCTTTTTCTGATTTCTTTCAACCAGAATTTGACTAAAGGTAAGTCTTATAGCTGGCTGATTTCGTCTGCACAGAGTGCCAGTAGCAGCTAACTTCTTTTCAGAAAGCATGCTTTATGACTTCAGAGATGCCCAGATCAGCTTGACTCTTAGACTTGCCCTTAGTCAGAACCTTTACTATCAGACTCTGAGTCTTGGCTGTAGTAAACTTTCTTGAGAGTTGGTGCAGAAGCACCAAAGACAAATTGTCCAGATTGGGCCATTTGAAATTTCTCACTGGCAGCCTTGACTGAACACACCCTGCCAAAACATTCATCATGGCAATGAACATCTTTGTTCACTCCAGATGAACAACTCCTCTCCTAGTGACCAGAAGAGCTTTCTTGGTCATACCAATTAGAAGCTATCAAAACTTTTTGGAAAAAAATGAGAGGCTTAGAAGCAATAGGCTGAGGTGGAGGTGGAGCTGTGCCCTTCATTTTGGAAGGAGCAACTCTTATGCTTCCCCTGAATCACAACCCCTTCTTGCCCTTTGAGAGGAGGAGTCTATCAAGGGGAGGACAATACTTGGCATAGAATAGGTAACAACTAATCTTTTCTCCTTCTCAAGCTTATCTTCAAGCTCCCTGATGAGACAGTTCTTGTGCTTGATGAAGGCTACCTGAATTTCTAAGAGGGACTTCAGTTGGCTAATTTCCCTAGCTTTCTGGTCCAGTAGATTTACTGTTACAGTCAGCTGGGCTACTACAATCTTAAGAGATGAAATCTCTTTAGTTTTCTTCTTAGACAACTTCTTGACCTTCTTGAAGGCATTCAGAAGTTATCCATACTTATCAATTAGTTTATTGACATCTCCTTCAGATCCATAATTTTCTTCATCACAAGGTGAAGAGGCTTTTGAGCAAGGACTAGTCTCAAACTCAGACAAATAAGCAGAGTTAGGTGATAGATGCACCTTTCTTTGACCAGGCTGATCCTGGTTGTCTTCCTCATCTGTCATTGCCATCAACCCTCTATAGCTATGGACATCTTCATACACCTTTGACTCACTATCTGATAGTGTCAGAGGGGCCCTGATTCCTATCCTCCTTGGAGGATTGACTTCTCTTACTGTAAAAGATTCATCTTTAATTACAGCAGCAACTAGCCCAATGTAGGCTTCCCCTTCTTCAGACTCAGAAGATGATGAGTTTGTCAACCTCTTTTCCTTCTTGGAAATGAAGGACTTTTCCTTCTTTCCTTTATGCTGGTGCTGCTTCTTCTCCTCAGTCTCCTTCCTCTTCTTTGGGCAGTCAGCTATCATATGCCCAGGCTTGCTACAATAGTAGCAAATTACTTTAGAGGAGTTATATTTATTATGTTTTAGAGCCATACCTGTCAGTCTTGAACTGGTTCTTTCTATGATGAGTGGAATTGGAAGGCCTCTTCTTCCAATACATCTTCTTCATACACCTTTGGAGTTGTCTGGAAAAGGCTGCAAAATCTTCATCAGACATGCTGCTGTCTAATGCCTCTGAGTCTTATCTATCTGACTCAGCTAGTCTCCTTGGTGGAGAAGCAATCCTTTCCTTACCTTTCCTTGTTCTTTTAACTTTGAAGGCCAATGACTTTCTTTGTCCAGTGATTTGTTTGTGGCATCTCCTCCTTTCTGGTAGCTAGCTACATCTCATAGGAGAGTAGCTTCCCAAACACTATTGGGGAGGAGTGTCC